>OY776282.1:1474566-1537066 GCA_963675445.1 Linnaemya vulpina
ATACGGCCAACAAAATACATTTTGCAATTGGCTTGACATATTTGACGGCTGCGCAAAACAATAAACTCCACAAGCATAGCAAATCTTATTCGGATTGTTCTGAAAAAAAGTTTTTATTTTTTTTATTCCACATTTCCAGAGAATCCAAACGTTGAGCAAAAAATTTTACATTTTGAACTGTCAATGTTTATAACACTTAAGCTGGAGTGAGGTTTCAGTACAATATTAACGTTCTACAACATTTATAGTTTTTTGAGAATATGCTCTGAAGCGATTCATCCACTTCGCGCATTTGTTCTGCAACATCAAGGCTACCATATGAAATAATTTTGTAAACTATGTGTGTGAGTTTTACAGTTGGGCAATACCAATATTTATATACTTTGGGTGCCCGCGGATGCCCAAACTCACCCAAAACTGTTCCCGTACGCAAAGTTTGGGCAAGTGAGAGAGATTGTGAGAGAACTAAATTCTTCTTCTTCTTGCCCGAAACAGCCCGCAAAATTTTTTCAGGCGGAGTGGGAAAACACAAACGATCAGCTCTTTTAAAAATATAAACAATTAAAGACTGCGAAAAACAGCAAAAAGCTATTATTAAAAGATTTTAAATAAAGATTGTAACAAAAAATACTGCTTGAATTTAACTTGCATGGAGACACCATATACCATGTATTAAAATTCAAAACACTTCGATGTTTTCTTTTGGTAAAGAAATTTGGTTTTTTCTTTTCCCGTACTTTTGTGCATTTTTAATAAAAAAATGGTATATGGAGACACCATATACCATGTATTAAAATTCAAAATATTTCGATGTTTTCTTTTGGTAAAGAAATTTGGTTTTTTCTGTTCCCGTACTTTTGTGTATTTTTAGCAATATGTGACAATATTTTGCTTACTCTCACTTTACCGAACTTTACCCAAAAAGTACGGGATCACAGTTTTTATTTATAACAATATTCACCAGTTATATATTTTTTAATACCAAACAATACAAAACAAGTGCTCCGTATTTTATTATATACACAAACAATATGATACAAGTGAGTTACTATACATACAAAAGTATAAAACAAGTTCTGTATTTTATTATACATATGTACATATAACATGATGTGGCATTTCAGTTCGTTTCGCTCTCTGTCTCTCTCTCACTCTCTAAAACAGAAACGTCAAACTACATACAAAAAAGAACTGTTTCAGAACGTGAAATTCGTTCTGAAACCATGGGTGAATCCAGCTTTACAGCGTTCATTTTATTTTGCGCATGTATGGGTTTTTAGTTTAATAAAACCGATAAGTGGTGTACCTAGCTAAATCTTCTGTGTAGTGTTGTCATATTTGCAACAATCTGGACCTTGTGCGGCGAGTTACTTGCTGTTTGTCGAATATATATTAAGTAATAATAATTAAAATACTAACTTTAATTAAAATACTGTGTTTTGTGCTATTTCATTATAAACTAAATTTAAGACTTTTGCTTCGATGCTTGATACAACGGATGGTGGTAAATTTGCATCCGAAATTTTTTTCGCCAAGCTTTCAAAAAGCAACGATGACGAGTCGCGGCCCCTTTCGCTACAGCTTGCTAATGCCAGCTCTTTAACAGAATTGGTACATTCCTTCATAAACTCCTTAAAAACGGAGGTGGCTTCTGCATCGTCACGTTTTTTATTATGCTTTTTGGGATGCACGTCATTACTGTCCATACTACTGTCATCGGTGTTTGTCAGGTCGCAAAGTGTTGATGACGAGCAATCAAAAATTTGTTGGAAGTCGACTTCTTCAACACTTCCAATTGTTCTATTGAAATAAAACATAATTAAATAAGATAGGTATAACATATTTATAGAATCAACCAACCCTCTTGCATCTTTATAGTCGTCTAAAAATTTTAGCGACTCCATATACTTCCATTTTCTTGTTGCGGCACTCCCGGAAGCAAGCTGAGCTAATCGCTTACGTCTTTTATATGTATTCCGGAGTCCCTTCCAACTCTTTGTGCATGCATCCCCTAAATATTTCAAATTATATGATATTTAAACAATATTTTCATAAAACTTTTATCATAGTCTTCTTACGAAACAAATTCTCCAATTCACCGATTTTCTCCCATATTTCAGTCTTCTTTTGAAAATTTTTATAATACTTTGATGCCAGATTGTGCAGGCATTTATATTCCTTAACGTTCTCAATAATAACTTCACTTATATCCATTATTCTAATATCAATTATTCTATCACTTGCACAAATATTTTTTAAATAATATTTTTACTTGTTTTCCACCTGATAGGGTGACCATATGAATATGATAATACCTAAACAATTAAACATTAACAACAACACAACTAAAAACAATTTTTATAGTTTAATATTTTCTATGTATGCTTTAAATACTATGAAATACAAATAAAATAATTATTAAAGTAAAAACTAACTTATATATTAAGTTTCTTTAAATAATTTTGCGAATGTGGCCACCCTGAAGTCGTTCGCCGGCGTCTGGTCGTCGTTCGCCGGCGAACAAGATAGAATTAAATATATTTCAAATTCGTCGCGTATGGCGAATTTCGTCCGACGGCTTAATTGTGGTAATTTTCATATACACTAATGTGTTTAATTTTTGACGACGAATATTTGCGGCGAAAAATTCGTCGTTCGTTCGAGTTATGTTCCTAGCATTATGTAGATATATATATATATATATATATATATATATATATATTTATATAGTATATATATATACATATATATATATATATATATATATATATATATTTATATAGTATATATATATATATATATATATATATATATATATATGCATATATATATACATATATATATATATATATATATATATATATATATATATGTCTGTATGTGTATATATGTGTGTATGTATGTATATGTGTATATGTATGGACATGTGTATATATGTATATGTATATAAATATATATATATATATATATATATATATATATACATATATATATATATATATATATATATATATATATATGCATATATATATATATATATATATATATATATATATGTACGTGTGTATATGTATGTATGTATGTATATATATGTATATGTATGTGTATATGTGTTTATATGTATATCTATGTGTATATGTGCGCATATATGTTTATATATATATATGTGTGTATGTATGTGTATATGTATATATGTATGTATATATGTATATATATATATATATATATATATATATATATATATATGCATATATATATATATATATATATATATATATATATATATTTGTTATAAAAATGTTCGTTATAATTTGTTAATGTTGAAAAAGTTTGTTTTACTATTAATTGTTAATGTTGAACAAATATTTTATTTTATTTTTATTGAACTTGAAAAACAAATATTGTGAATATTTTTTTTATGTCATGTTTCAAAACCATTTGTCTAAAATTTTAATAATTTTTATTTCCTGAAGATGTTAACAAGCTGTTAACGAAATATCGAATAAAAATTAGACCAAATATAATTTGATAAAAAACGACCATAAGCTTGATTAATATTAATATATATATATATATATATATATATATATATATATATATATATATAAATTTAAGTGTGAATTCAGAAGATATATTTTTAAGGACATACATATTAACTGCTTTTTTAAGAAAGACATAAAAATGAATGTTAACATAAATAAAAACAAAATAGTGTTAAAAACTTTATCAATTTTGTCATAATCTTTTAACAAGTGTTGAATTATGTCTTTATAATTTGGGCTCCTGAAATTCGCTAAAAAGCGTGATTCAACTAAACTTATGGCGTCAATATATTTTACTTTGACTAAGCAAAAATAACACTAAATTTTGTGGTTCGTAGGCCCACGCCAATTTGCTGGAAAATCAAATGGCATGTACCGACTGCGGTGTAGTGAATTACCTTAATATAATAGCGGTCCAAGATTTCCAAATGTTTTCCTGATTGCCTTTAAAATACGGCCAACAAAATACATTTTGCAATTGGCTTGACATATTTGACGGCTGCGCAAAACAATAAACTCCACAAGCATAGCAAATCTTATTCGGATTGTTCTGAAAAAAAGTTTTTATTTTTTTTATTCCACATTTCCAGAGAATCCAAACGTTGAGCAAAAAATTTTACATTTTGAACTGTCAATGTTTATAACACTTAAGCTGGAGTGAGGTTTCAGTACAATATTAACGTTCTACAACATTTATAGTTTTTTGAGAATATGCTCTGAAGCGATTCATCCACTTCGCGCATTTGTTCTGCAACATCAAGGCTACCATATGAAATAATTTTGTAAACTATGTGTGTGAGTTTTACAGTTGGGCAATACCAATATTTATATACTTTGGGTGCCCGCGGATGCCCAAACTCACCCAAAACTGTTCCCGTACGCAAAGTTTGGGCAAGTGAGAGAGATTGTGAGAGAACTAAATTCTTCTTCTTCTTGCCCGAAACAGCCCGCAAAATTTTTTCAGGCGGAGTGGGAAAACACAAACGATCAGCTCTTTTAAAAATATAAACAATTAAAGACTGCGAAAAACAGCAAAAAGCTATTATTAAAAGATTTTAAATAAAGATTGTAACAAAAAATACTGCTTGAATTTAACTTGCATGGAGACACCATATACCATGTATTAAAATTCAAAACACTTCGATGTTTTCTTTTGGTAAAGAAATTTGGTTTTTTCTTTTCCCGTACTTTTGTGCATTTTTAATAAAAAAATGGTATATGGAGACACCATATACCATGTATTAAAATTCAAAATATTTCGATGTTTTCTTTTGGTAAAGAAATTTGGTTTTTTCTGTTCCCGTACTTTTGTGTATTTTTAGCAATATGTGACAATATTTTGCTTACTCTCACTTTACCGAACTTTACCCAAAAAGTACGGGATCACAGTTTTTATTTATAACAATATTCACCAGTTATATATTTTTTAATACCAAACAATACAAAACAAGTGCTCCGTATTTTATTATATACACAAACAATATGATACAAGTGAGTTACTATACATACAAAAGTATAAAACAAGTTCTGTATTTTATTATACATATGTACATATAACATGATGTGGCATTTCAGTTCGTTTCGCTCTCTGTCTCTCTCTCACTCTCTAAAACAGAAACGTCAAACTACATACAAAAAAGAACTGTTTCAGAACGTGAAATTCGTTCTGAAACCATGGGTGAATCCAGCTTTACAGCGTTCATTTTATTTTGCGCATGTATGGGTTTTTAGTTTAATAAAACCGATAAGTGGTGTACCTAGCTAAATCTTCTGTGTAGTGTTGTCATATTTGCAACAATCTGGACCTTGTGCGGCGAGTTACTTGCTGTTTGTCGAATATATATTAAGTAATAATAATTAAAATACTAACTTTAATTAAAATACTGTGTTTTGTGCTATTTCATTATAAACTAAATTTAAGACTTTTGCTTCGATGCTTGATACAACGGATGGTGGTAAATTTGCATCCGAAATTTTTTTCGCCAAGCTTTCAAAAAGCAACGATGACGAGTCGCGGCCCCTTTCGCTACAGCTTGCTAATGCCAGCTCTTTAACAGAATTGGTACATTCCTTCATAAACTCCTTAAAAACGGAGGTGGCTTCTGCATCGTCACGTTTTTTATTATGCTTTTTGGGATGCACGTCATTACTGTCCATACTACTGTCATCGGTGTTTGTCAGGTCGCAAAGTGTTGATGACGAGCAATCAAAAATTTGTTGGAAGTCGACTTCTTCAACACTTCCAATTGTTCTATTGAAATAAAACATAATTAAATAAGATAGGTATAACATATTTATAGAATCAACCAACCCTCTTGCATCTTTATAGTCGTCTAAAAATTTTAGCGACTCCATATACTTCCATTTTCTTGTTGCGGCACTCCCGGAAGCAAGCTGAGCTAATCGCTTACGTCTTTTATATGTATTCCGGAGTCCCTTCCAACTCTTTGTGCATGCATCCCCTAAATATTTCAAATTATATGATATTTAAACAATATTTTCATAAAACTTTTATCATAGTCTTCTTACGAAACAAATTCTCCAATTCACCGATTTTCTCCCATATTTCAGTCTTCTTTTGAAAATTTTTATAATACTTTGATGCCAGATTGTGCAGGCATTTATATTCCTTAACGTTCTCAATAATAACTTCACTTATATCCATTATTCTAATATCAATTATTCTATCACTTGCACAAATATTTTTTAAATAATATTTTTACTTGTTTTCCACCTGATAGGGTGACCATATGAATATGATAATACCTAAACAATTAAACATTAACAACAACACAACTAAAAACAATTTTTATAGTTTAATATTTTCTATGTATGCTTTAAATACTATGAAATACAAATAAAATAATTATTAAAGTAAAAACTAACTTATATATTAAGTTTCTTTAAATAATTTTGCGAATGTGGCCACCCTGAAGTCGTTCGCCGGCGTCTGGTCGTCGTTCGCCGGCGAACAAGATAGAATTAAATATATTTCAAATTCGTCGCGTATGGCGAATTTCGTCCGACGGCTTAATTGTGGTAATTTTCATATACACTAATGTGTTTAATTTTTGACGACGAATATTTGCGGCGAAAAATTCGTCGTTCGTTCGAGTTATGTTCCTAGCATTATGTAGATATATATATATATATATATATATATATATATATATATATTTATATAGTATATATATATACATATATATATATATATATATATATATATATATTTATATAGTATATATATATATATATATATATATATATATATATATGCATATATATATACATATATATATATATATATATATATATATATATATATATGTCTGTATGTGTATATATGTGTGTATGTATGTATATGTGTATATGTATGGACATGTGTATATATGTATATGTATATAAATATATATATATATATATATATATATATATATACATATATATATATATATATATATATATATATATATATATATGCATATATATATATATATATATATATATATATATATATGTACGTGTGTATATGTATGTATGTATGTATATATATGTATATGTATGTGTATATGTGTTTATATGTATATCTATGTGTATATGTGCGCATATATGTTTATATATATATATGTGTGTATGTATGTGTATATGTATATATGTATGTATATATGTATATATATATATATATATATATATATATATATATATATATATATGCATATATATATATATATATATATATATATATATATATATATATATATATTTGTTATAAAAATGTTCGTTATAATTTGTTAATGTTGAAAAAGTTTGTTTTACTATTAATTGTTAATGTTGAACAAATATTTTATTTTATTTTTATTGAACTTGAAAAACAAATATTGTGAATATTTTTTTTATGTCATGTTTCAAAACCATTTGTCTAAAATTTTAATAATTTTTATTTCCTGAAGATGTTAACAAGCTGTTAACGAAATATCGAATAAAAATTAGACCAAATATAATTTGATAAAAAACGACCATAAGCTTGATTAATATTAATATATATATATATATATATATATATATATATATATATAAATTTAAGTGTGAATTCAGAAGATATATTTTTAAGGACATACATATTAACTGCTTTTTTAAGAAAGACATAAAAATGAATGTTAACATAAATAAAAACAAAATAGTGTTAAAAACTTTATCAATTTTGTCATAATCTTTTAACAAGTGTTGAATTATGTCTTTATAATTTGGGCTCCTGAAATTCGCTAAAAAGCGTGATTCAACTAAACTTATGGCGTCAATATATTTTACTTTGACTAAGCAAAAATAACACTAAATTTTGTGGTTCGTAGGCCCACGCCAATTTGCTGGAAAATCAAATGGCATGTACCGACTGCGGTGTAGTGAATTACCTTAATATAATAGCGGTCCAAGATTTCCAAATGTTTTCCTGATTGCCTTTAAAATACGGCCAACAAAATACATTTTGCAATTGGCTTGACATATTTGACGGCTGCGCAAAACAATAAACTCCACAAGCATAGCAAATCTTATTCGGATTGTTCTGAAAAAAAGTTTTTATTTTTTTTATTCCACATTTCCAGAGAATCCAAACGTTGAGCAAAAAATTTTACATTTTGAACTGTCAATGTTTATAACACTTAAGCTGGAGTGAGGTTTCAGTACAATATTGACGTTCTACAACATTTATAGTTTTTTGAGAATATGCTCTGAAGCGATTCATCCACTTCGCGCATTTGTTCTGCAACATCAAGGCTACCATATGAAATAATTTTGTAAACTATGTGTGTGAGTTTTACAGTTGGGCAATACCAATATTTATATACTTTGGGTGCCCGCGGATGCCCAAACTCACCCAAAACTGTTCCCGTACGCAAAGTTTGGGCAAGTGAGAGAGATTGTGAGAGAACTAAATTCTTCTTCTTCTTGCCCGAAACAGCCCGCAAAATTTTTTCAGGCGGAGTGGGAAAACACAAACGATCAGCTCTTTTAAAAATATAAACAATTAAAGACTGCGAAAAACAGCAAAAAGCTATTATTAAAAGATTTTAAATAAAGATTGTAACAAAAAATACTGCTTGAATTTAACTTGCATGGAGACACCATATACCATGTATTAAAATTCAAAACACTTCGATGTTTTCTTTTGGTAAAGAAATTTGGTTTTTTCTTTTCCCGTACTTTTGTGCATTTTTAATAAAAAAATGGTATATGGAGACACCATATACCATGTATTAAAATTCAAAATATTTCGATGTTTTCTTTTGGTAAAGAAATTTGGTTTTTTCTGTTCCCGTACTTTTGTGTATTTTTAGCAATATGTGACAATATTTTGCTTACTCTCACTTTACCGAACTTTACCCAAAAAGTACGGGATCACAGTTTTTATTTATAACAATATTCACCAGTTATATATTTTTTAATACCAAACAATACAAAACAAGTGCTCCGTATTTTATTATATACACAAACAATATGATACAAGTGAGTTACTATACATACAAAAGTATAAAACAAGTTCTGTATTTTATTATACATATGTACATATAACATGATGTGGCATTTCAGTTCGTTTCGCTCTCTGTCTCTCTCTCACTCTCTAAAACAGAAACGTCAAACTACATACAAAAAAGAACTGTTTCAGAACGTGAAATTCGTTCTGAAACCATGGGTGAATCCAGCTTTACAGCGTTCATTTTATTTTGCGCATGTATGGGTTTTTAGTTTAATAAAACCGATAAGTGGTGTACCTAGCTAAATCTTCTGTGTAGTGTTGTCATATTTGCAACAATCTGGACCTTGTGCGGCGAGTTACTTGCTGTTTGTCGAATATATATTAAGTAATAATAATTAAAATACTAACTTTAATTAAAATACTGTGTTTTGTGCTATTTCATTATAAACTAAATTTAAGACTTTTGCTTCGATGCTTGATACAACGGATGGTGGTAAATTTGCATCCGAAATTTTTTTCGCCAAGCTTTCAAAAAGCAACGATGACGAGTCGCGGCCCCTTTCGCTACAGCTTGCTAATGCCAGCTCTTTAACAGAATTGGTACATTCCTTCATAAACTCCTTAAAAACGGAGGTGGCTTCTGCATCGTCACGTTTTTTATTATGCTTTTTGGGATGCACGTCATTACTGTCCATACTACTGTCATCGGTGTTTGTCAGGTCGCAAAGTGTTGATGACGAGCAATCAAAAATTTGTTGGAAGTCGACTTCTTCAACACTTCCAATTGTTCTATTGAAATAAAACATAATTAAATAAGATAGGTATAACATATTTATAGAATCAACCAACCCTCTTGCATCTTTATAGTCGTCTAAAAATTTTAGCGACTCCATATACTTCCATTTTCTTGTTGCGGCACTCCCGGAAGCAAGCTGAGCTAATCGCTTACGTCTTTTATATGTATTCCGGAGTCCCTTCCAACTCTTTGTGCATGCATCCCCTAAATATTTCAAATTATATGATATTTAAACAATATTTTCATAAAACTTTTATCATAGTCTTCTTACGAAACAAATTCTCCAATTCACCGATTTTCTCCCATATTTCAGTCTTCTTTTGAAAATTTTTATAATACTTTGATGCCAGATTGTGCAGGCATTTATATTCCTTAACGTTCTCAATAATAACTTCACTTATATCCATTATTCTAATATCAATTATTCTATCACTTGCACAAATATTTTTTAAATAATATTTTTACTTGTTTTCCACCTGATAGGGTGACCATATGAATATGATAATACCTAAACAATTAAACATTAACAACAACACAACTAAAAACAATTTTTATAGTTTAATATTTTCTATGTATGCTTTAAATACTATGAAATACAAATAAAATAATTATTAAAGTAAAAACTAACTTATATATTAAGTTTCTTTAAATAATTTTGCGAATGTGGCCACCCTGAAGTCGTTCGCCGGCGTCTGGTCGTCGTTCGCCGGCGAACAAGATAGAATTAAATATATTTCAAATTCGTCGCGTATGGCGAATTTCGTCCGACGGCTTAATTGTGGTAATTTTCATATACACTAATGTGTTTAATTTTTGACGACGAATATTTGCGGCGAAAAATTCGTCGTTCGTTCGAGTTATGTTCCTAGCATTATGTAGATATATATATATATATATATATATATATTTATATAGTATATATATATACATATATATATATATATATATATATTATATATATATATATATGCATATATATATACATATATATATATATATATATATATATATATATATATATATATATATGCATATATATATACATATATATATATATATATATATATATATATGTCTGTATGTGTATATATGTGTGTATGTATGTATATGTGTATATGTATGTACATGTGTATATATGTATATGTATATAAATATATATATATATATATATATATATATATATATATATACATATATATATATATATATATATATATATATGTATATATATATATATATATATATATATATATATATATATATATATATGTACGTGTGTATATGTATGTATGTATGTATATATATGTATATGTATGTGTATATGTGTTTATATGTATATCTATGTGTATATGTGCCCATATATGTTTATATATATATATGTGTGTATCTATGTGTATATGTATATATGTATGTATATATGTATATATATATATATATATATATATATATATATGCATATATATATATATATATATATATATATATATATATGCATATATATATATATATATATATATATATATATATATTTGTTATAAAAATGTTCGTTATAATTTGTTAATGTTGAAAAAGTTTGTTTTACTATTAATTGTTAATGTTGAACAAATATTTTATTTTATTTTTATTGAACTTGAAAAACAAATATTGTGAATATTTTTTTTATGTCATGTTTCAAAACCATTTGTCTAAAATTTTAATAATTTTTATTTCCTGAAGATGTTAACAAGCTGTTAACGAAATATCGAATAAAAATTAGACCAAATATAATTTGATAAAAAACGACCATAAGCTTTATTAATATTAATATATATATATATATATATATATATATATATATAAATATATATATATATATATATATATATATATATATAAATATATATATATATATATATATATATATATATATAAATATATATATATATATATATATATATAAATATATATATATATATATATATATATATATATATATAAATATATATATATATATATATATATATATATATATATATATATACATATAAATATATATATATATATATATATATATATATATGTATATATATATATATATATATATATATATATATATATTATATAAATATATATATATATATATATATATATAATGCTAGGAACACAACTCGAACGAACGACGAATTTTTCGCCGCAAATATTCGTCGTCAAAAATTAAACACATTAGTGTTTATGAAAATTACCACAATTAAGCCGTCGGACGAAATTCGCCATACACGACGAATTTGAAATACATTTAATTCTATCTTGTTCGCCGGCGAACGACGACCAGACGCCGGCGAACGACGACTTCAGGGTGGCCATATTCGAAAAGTTATTTAAAGAATCTTAATAAATAAGTTAGTTTTTACTTTAATAATTATTTTATTTGTATTTCATAGTATTTAAAGCATACATAGAAAACACTAAAATATAAAAATTGTTTTTAGTTGTGCTGTTGTTAATGTTTAATTGTTTAGGTATTATTATATTCATATGGTCACCCCATCAGGTGGAAAACAAATAAAAATTTTATTTAAAAAATATTTGTGCAAGTGATAGAATAATTGATATTAGAATAATGGATGTAAGTGAAGTTATTATTGAGAACGTTAAGGAATATGAATGCCTGCACAATCTGGCATCAAAGTATTATAAAAATTTTCAAAAGAAGACTGAAATATGGGAGAAAATCGGTGAATTGGTGAATTTGTTTCGTAAGAAGACTATGATAAAAGTTTTATGAAAATATTGTTTAAATATCATATCATTTGAAATATTTAGGGGATGCATGCAGAAAGAGTTGGAAGGACTCCGGAATACATATAAAAGACGTAAGCGATTAGCTCAGCATGCTTCCGGGAGTGCCGCAACAAGAAAATGGAAGTATATGGAGTCGCTAAAAGTTTTAGACGACTATAAAGATGCAAGAGGGTTGGTTGATTCTATAAATATGTTATACCTATCTTATTTAATTATGTTTTATTTCAATAGAACAATTGGAAGTGTTGAAGAAGTCGACTTCCAACAAATTTTTGGTTGCTCGTCATCAACACTTTGCGACCTGACAAACACCGGTGACAGTAGTATGGACAGTAATGACGTGCAGACCAAAAAGCATAATCAAAAACGTGACGATGCAGAAGTCACCTCCGTTTTTAAGGAGGTTATGAAGGAATGTACCAATTCTGTTAAAGAGCTGGCATCAGCAAGCTGTAGCGAAAGGGGCCGCGACTCGACATCGTTGCTTTTTGAAAGCTTGGCGAAAAAAATTTCGGATGCAAATTTACCGTTGTATCAAGCATCGGAGCAAAAGTTTTAAATTTAGTTTATAATGAAATAGCACAAAACACAGTATTTTAATTAAAGTTAGTATTTTAATTATTATTAATTAATATGTATTCGACATACAGCAAGTAACTCGCCGCACAAGGTCCAGATTGTTGCAAATATAACAATACTACACAGAAGATTTAGCGAGGTACACCACTTTTCGGTTTTATTAAATCAAAAACCCATCCATGCGCAAAACAAAACGAACGCTGTAAAGCTGGATTCACCCATGGTTTCAGAACGAATTTCCCGTTCTGAAACATTTCTTTTTTGTATGTAGTTTGACGTTTCTGTTTTAGAGAGTGAGAGAGAGAGAGAGAGAGAGAGCGAAACAGAGTAATGTGTTTCGGAACCTGAATTGGTTTAATTTTAATTCTCGTTCCGCAACCTTGCAACTGTGTTGCCAGTAAGTTTAATTTCTTAAGTGAAGTAGAACTGAGATGCCACATCATATTATATGTACATATGTATAATAAAATACAGAACTTGTTTTATACTTTTGTATGTATAACAACTCACTTGTTTCATATTGTTTGTGTATATAATAAAATACGGAGCACTTGTTTTGTATTGTTTGGTATTAAAAAATATATAACTGGTGAATATTGTTATAAATAAAAGCTGTGATCCCGTACTTTTTGGGTAAAGTTCGGTAAAGTGGGAGTAAGCAAAATATTCTGTCACATATTGCTAAAAATACACAAAAGTACGGGAACAGAAAAAACCAAATTTCTTTACCAAAAGAAAACATCGAAGTGTTTTGAATTTTAATACATGGTATATGCTGTCTCCGTGCAAGTTAAGCTCAAGCATTATTTTTTATTACAACCTTTATTTAAAATCTTTTAATAATAGCTTTTTTCTGTTTTTTGCAGTCTTTACTTGTTTATCTTTTTAAAAGAGCTGATCGTTTGTCTGTTTTCCCAATCTGCCTGAAACAATTTTGCGGGCTATTTCGGGCAATAAGAAGAAGAACTTTGTTCTCTCACAATCTCTCACTTGCCCAAACTTTGAGTACGGGAACAGTTTTGGGTGAGTTTGGGCATCCGTGGGCACCCAAAGTATATAAATATTGGTATTGCTCAACTGTAAAACTCACACACATAGTTTACAAAATTATTTCATATGGTAGCCTTGATGTTGCAGAACAAATGCGCGAAGTGGATGAATCGCTTCAGAGCATATTCTCAAAAAACTAGAAAAGTTGTAGAACGTCAATATTGTACTGAAACCTCACTTAACCAGCTTAAGTGTTATAAACATTGACAGTTCAAAATGTAAATTTTTTTGCTCAACGTTTGGATTCTCTGGAAATGTGGAATAAAAAAAATAAAAACTTTTTTTCAGAACAATCCGAATAAGATTTGCTATGCTTGTGGAGTTTATTGTTTTGCGCAGCCGTCAAATATGTCAAGCCAATTGCAAAATGTATTTTGTTGGCCGTATTTTAAAGGCAATCAGGAAAACATTTGGAAATCTTGGACCGCTATTATATTAAGGTAATTCACTACACCGCAGTCGGTACATGCCATTTGATTTTCCAGCAAATTGGCGTGGGCCTACGAACCACAAAATTTAGTGTTATTTTTGCTTAGTCAAAGTAAAATATATTGACGCCATAAGTTTAGTTGAATCACGCTTTTTAGCGAATTTCAGGAGCCCAAATTATAAAGACATAATTCAACACTTGTTAAAAGATTATGACAAAATTGATAAAGTTTTTAACACTATTTTGTTTTTATTTATGTTAACATTCATTTTTATGTCTTTCTTAAAAAAGCAGTTAATATGTATGTCCTTAAAAATATATCTTCTGAATTCACACTTAAATTTCTTCCCAAATATGGACATACTCATTTCTATATTTACTTGTTTTTTTTTCTTATTTCATTTTTGCACCGATCTGTATTCTATTGACCACAAAATATTTCTATTAAAATAATCTAAGTGAAAAAATTAACAAAAAAAAAAAAAATATTTGGTTTTAAAAATAAAAGCAAAATTGCAATATATCATTAAAATTTCTGTAAAATTTGAATTTTGTTGCACTGTAGTTCACTCATTTCTTGATAAATTTTTTCTAGCAACTTGCGGTTGTTTTAATAATATTATTTTCTTTCAAGTAGAAAAAAAGAAATAAGAAATCCATCTAATACTTATCAAGATTATTTTATTAAAATGATATTATCTTTTTAAAAAACCCAAATTACGGAAATTTTGCAATATCTTGAAATCTATTGAACTTCTGACAAATCGTATGGTCATGACTTTTGTATAAATTTAGTATCGCAGTATAATATGTGTTAAATCACATAAATTAATTACCACTATGTTGTTTTCTAAAGCTCGTATGCAAATTGGTTTTACGTAAATGTTGGCCTTGATACATTTTGCGTTACTATTCAGAGATATAAATGGGGTTTGAAACAGAAGTACAATACACTTTTTAGAAGATGACGTCAAATTGTTTTTTTACTCATTCTAAACAAAAGCTAACGATATTAATAATATATTTGTGAGTTGCCACTTGATTTTATTCCGGCCTAACCTGTTATACAAACCCTTACATAAGAAACAACTAGGCAGAGTTCTTCGCAAAAGAAAGAAAGTACAAAAACATCTGGTACTTTTCTTGTGTTTCTTCAACTTTTGCTTTTCAATATTTAAAATTTTAGAAAGAAAGTACAAAAGCATCTTGTACTTTTCTTGCTTTTCTTCAACTTTTGCTTTTCAATATTTAATATTTTAGAAAGAAGGGAAGAAGGGTGGTATTTGGTGGAAGGCTGCATGTACAGGTTTTCGTTTTGCCACCCATTAAGCTTCAACATATGATTTTTTCACCTTTACCATCGTCACGCATACATTACATTCAATACAAACTAATAACTTTTTCTCATTATACCCCTCACATATATGTGAAAAAGTATACATATATTTGGCATTCGCTATTTAATATCCTCAGTTTGAATAGGAAAGTCGAATAAGCGGCTCATTCTCATTATACCCCTCAGTACATGTAACGCGCATAAGAAGCCAGTGGGCGAGCTTCATTCTTGAATCTCATTTCGGAGCTGGAACATTTAAGCTGGTTTTTGTAACTAGCTAAGCCTACTTTGATTTTTTTTTAATTTCCAGAGCTCAAAAATTAATTTGGTTTTCATCTTAAAGTAACCAAATAAAACAATTTTTTGTGCACTCAAACATTTTATATTTTATAATTAATTTGTAATTGCTATTGAAAAGCAAACAAAATCTGATATTGCATTCTAGCGTTGGCCAATTGGAATTGATTTTGAACATACAGTCAACCAAGTCACACAGATTTTTTTAATTTTTTGTAAACAAAACATATTTGAAAAAAAAAAATCATTCATATTATATTGTTAAGCTTGTCTAGATTTTTTCGTAGAAAAGCGGTTTTGTTTTCTATCCAGGATTGGTTTCATTGCAATAATAATATAGCACTGACTATTTGAATTTCAAAACAAAAAACGCTGCAATACTTTATTTATTTTAGTAAACGTTTAGCAGACGTTTACACGTAAAAGTTCAAAAACGCGTAATCTCAGCTGCTGTGTAGCATCATCTTTATATATGTAGGTAAAACGACGTCTTTAGTTAACTTCGTTAACCATCTTGTCATTGTTATACCCTTCCCAAAAAGGTAAAGGGATGAATATAGGTTTGTCAATCCGTGAATAATTTCTTCGATATTAATATGGGACCCTATAAAGTATATATATTCTGGATCCTTATGAATAGCGATGAAATCGGTTTTCCTAAAGCCTCAGAAGAGCTAGAGACTTCGTTCTTAGACTGAGGGATTAAAAATTAACTCAAATAAACTGGTATTGAAAATCCGAAATACGGTTCCAGAGCTGGGAAGCTTACACCTTTTTCTCGACGCATAATTAACACCAAAAACCAATTATTTTTGTGTTTGGTTGTAAGTTGAACTTTTTCATGCTTTGGGAAGCCTCAATTGTCTATTAAAAATTAAAGAAATTAAAAAATTTTTGCCAGGGATGAGGAAAGTTTTTTGATAAAACTTCTTTAGTATTTATAAATTTTGAATTCAGACAGGATGGACAAGTGCAATATCGCGTTGGTAAAAAAACACACACACAAAAATTTCGCTTCCGGGGATAGGAAATTAAAATCTTTTTATACATAATTTAACCAAAAGTGCAACTAAGGTCGTTTTTTTACTAATTAAAACTATTATTATTTATTGGTACATGAAACTGACCAAAACGGTTACAAATTTGTAGTTTTTCTTAAATAAAACCGCTTTATAAATCATGAAGATTTGCACTGGTAAAAAATTTAAAAAATTAATAATCAAATTATATTATTTTCAAATCAAAACTCAATTTTTTAAAGCAAATGAAATTTTATTTAAAGTAAATTAAACTTTTCTTAAACAAATTTAACTTTTTTATTTTATATACAAAATGGTTTATTACATATTCAGTTTGTTTAAATTCAAATTAAATTTTTTTGTTTCAAATTAATATCTTTTTAAATTAAGCAAAATTCTTTTAGAAAACTAAACAAAAAGCCGAATATTAGCACTTTTACTTGTTTTTGTGTTGTTTTGCTTATGGTTACTATATATGTTGCGGCTTGCAACTTATTCTCATTGCCACGGCTGTGACACTTCGGCAGAATACTATTAAAAATGTTTTTATTTTGTTTCGTGTATAAAATTCTACAATGCGGTGTTTTATTATCTAAGGTACATCAAGCCTTAGTTAAAGATAAGAAATTCAAAGTTTTGTTGAAGTTACTTACTCAATTCTACCTAGCTGTCGTGCTCCCTTTTAAAAATTTTCTTATTCGCTTTTCTGACACACCCTAAAAGATGCTGCCAAATCTTATCATTCCAGCTAACCAGCGGTAGCCTCTGACATTCAACAAACAAATCAAAACTTGACATTATTAACATAAAGATACAAAATAATTCAATGATAAATGTGTATAAGTAACGTATTAATATAATTCAAATTCGCTCCACAACCTTGCGTGCTTTGCTAATGGTAACTATATGTGTGTACGTATGTATATTGTGCTGTGTGCGTTGTGTAGTTTTCTTTTATTGTAACTAGGTTTTAAAGTTTATAATATGTGCCTACATGTGTATATTTTGTGTTCTGTACTATTGATGTACATTTGTGTGCCGCTGTGTGTATTTGAACACAAGTTTAATTTTGTTTACAGGAAACATCATTACTCAGCATCGTTGTTGTGCACAACTGTTGCTTGGATGTTTCTTGATTGATCTGTTCCCGTTAATTTGAATTTGAATTATTCTCTACTGACCAGGTATGTTACGTTTTATCAATCAGAGTGTATATGATGCGCTGCCAAATATATATGTATATAGTCAGGTTGTCGTTAAATTTGAATTTTAATTTGACAATTCGTTACACTGCCGCCCAGTTAACCCAGTTCGTCGCGAATAGAAATACGATCATCTCTTCCATAGTGCGGCAATCTTTCAAGGTGTACTATCACCAATTTAGACTGAGGGTTATTGTACTACCGTGTCTTCACCCTCTTAACCACTTTATTCGATGAGTCTGAAGCTTGGAGGATAATCCTTTTTTCTGTTGTGGGTTATAAAGTAGAAACAGTTGAACTTCAGTAAATCCCTCAGAATTCGCAGCGCGGTCATATCTAGCTTTCATATTGTCGCTGAATATCTTTATTCTGTTACGTACAAACTCATGCAGCTCGTTAGAGTCTTCCCGCTCATGGGAAGCATCCGTCTTTTCTTTACTCTTTACCAGGTAGAGCAAGTATCTCTTCGGCAAGCGTATTTAGTTCTTAATTATACTCTGACATTTTTCTAACGGGTCCAATTGTTTTTCTTATATAGCAAGTAGTTCTGCTTTTATTTGATAATTTTGATTTAGTCGATTCGCACATTTCCCGAAATATAGCTGACTCAAAATTCTTTCCTTAGTCAGAATTTACTTGTATTGGAACACGATAGCGACATAGCCAGTTGTTGATGAATGCATTTACAACTGCCTTTACTTCTTCGTTAGGTGTGGAATATACCTCTGACCATTTACTTTAATAGTCCATTACATAACAATTTTTTGCTTCAATGCATCGCTATGCGCTCGAATGGTGCTTCTGAGTTGTACTGTTGCAACTGTCCTCAGCTTCTTCTTGCTGGGCCTTTTACTGCTATGCACTGTGGGCAGTTTGCTTTCCAGTCTGGTACGGATTGTTGACACCCAAACCAATAAAAACGCTGCTTTAGTTTCTCAAGAGCTTTTGTGAGTCTAAGATGACCGCCATTGGGACCATTATGAAATCCTTGCAAAACTCTACTAATCTAGGAGGACGGCACAACAATGCTGTTTTTCCGCCCGCACTTTCCCATATGCGGTAGAGGCATCCTTTTATAATTTTGAGGCTGTTTCACTGAGCCCAATAAGGTTTTGCGAGGTGGCTTTCAGCTGTGATTTCGCTCCTAGATGGTCTTCTGCCCTCTTCCTTGGCCGCTAAAATTTTCTTCAGTATACAATATACAATTCTTCATTAGAGTCGATGTTCATTAGCCGTACATCAAGAACGCTTTCCTTCTGTTTGGGCCTAACATAATGTCTGCCTTCTAAATTGTAGGACCGCCTCGATAGAGCATCCGCGTTGCTAAGTTTTGCCCCTTTTCCAGATGGCGAAACGGAGCTGCTGCTTTTTTCCGGTGTTCCACAATTGCGCTGAAAATGACCGGGTTTGTCGTAGTTAAAGCATTTGGACTTTTCTTTAGCATTATTATTCACCAACGCTTTTAGAACTACCTTCTTAATGCTTGCCACCAGATCACTCCCCTTTTCAGAAGTCACCTACGTTTCGCACCTTACATACTTGAGGCTTAAAAATCATCTTGACCGAGCTCACACGACACTGTTTCGGCAAAGGTGGACGTTTAGGAAGCACACAGCCAGTTTGATTTCAGAATCTTGAATACCGTTAACAAACGTCTGTCTTAAAATTTCCAATTAACGAGCTATTTTGGCCTGTATACGTGAGCTGCCGTTCGATTTTCATTGTGAAGTCTTGTAGAGACTCATTATGCTTTTGAACTCTACAATTTCATCCTGTACAAGTCGCGCTTTTGCTCGCCACCATACTTGCGCTGCAATGCCGCCATTATCTCGCTGTAGTTATTTCTGCAGCTTCCTGGTGCAGTCTCAATTATCTTTGCAACGGTTCCCTTCAAAGACAAAATTAACTCAATGGCCTTCTCTTCATTATCCCATCCATTTTTATTGGCAACGGTCCCGAACTAGAAGATGCTGTAACACTCGAGATTTCTTATTTTGCCCTCGATAGCATGCAATTTATCATAGAATTCTTTTGCATGTATCCCCAGGTCACCGCTTTCCAGATTGTGGACTCTTTCTTGCAGAACTGCCAATTTGTTCTCTACAGAATCCAGTTTATTATTTATCGCTTCAAAAATCTGTGTCAGTATGTCATTCGTAGACCTAGTTGACTCCACCAGTTTCGTTTCAACTTCGGTTACAACAGTTTCGCTGTTCTGTTTCATGTCACGCTGCATGTCGTAACCCGAGAGAATACCTCCACATCGTCCTTATCCTCAATCTTATATGTTCCGATGTCCCTGCCACGATACTTGAATTGCTCTGAGTTTCTTCTGGAGTTCAGTTTTTTACCTGCTGTCGGCTCTTATTTTAGCAATCCAACTTTTACCTCATCAAATTTCAATATAGTCTCTTAACTGCAATATCCTTTTTTTTCTTAATTATTGTTATTTCAAAATGTTCTTTTTAGCTTTAATGTTCCAATTCCACTTCTACTCTTTCTAGAAATTTTCGTAGAAAACCGGTTTTATTTTCTACCTTGGGTAATAATTATACAACACTGGCATTTTGAATTTAAAACAAATAAATGCGGCGATATTTTTTTACTTTAGTAATTACTTGGCTACGCTTACACATAAGCGTTTAAAAACACACTATATCATCATCTGTATATATGTAGGTAAAATGAAGTATTCTGGTAACTTCTTCAAATATCTGGACATTGTTTTAGTATTAGTTGTTGTTTTATAGTTACTATGTATTTAGGTATATTTATGAGATTGTTGTCTTGCGTGCTTTGCATATGATAATTATGAGTGTGTATGTGTATGTGTAGTATTCTTTTTTATAACTAGGTTAAAGCACAGAATATACACTATAAGAAGACGCATGTTGAACAAAGCATGAAATAAAATTTTGAAATATTTATTGGTGCCGGCGGTAAGCGAAAAAACGAAGAAAAAAAAAGCAGAAACTAACGTGTTGGATCGTTGGTCATCGAACATGTTTAAAAGTTGGTTTCATAAAATTTAACTTAAGGTACTGAAGGGAAGGTGGAAAAAACATGAGCAAAAAACACATGCCAACTTGTTTGAAGATCTTTAAAAAAAAATTATATTTCCATTTCAAAACATTGTTAATGATAAACCTACAATATTTATGTGCGTGTATAATTTTCGTTTGATTTCCATGATGAATGCAAGTGCGAAAATAAACAATTTAATATCCGGCAAGAAATGCTGGGTAAAGAACTTTGAAAGCTCATTCATTTGGATAAAAAAATTAAAGGCGGATGCAAAAACTCTATAATATAAAGATGTTGCAGGCCATATATGTATTACTAAAATTCAAAAATTTTGTGCTTCGCAATCCAATGAATTATTTATTCTCTTTCCCATGTTTTTTGCAAACACAATTTTTGAGTAACTTAATATATTTTCTTACAATATGTGTTGTGTATGTTTGTATATTTGTATATATGTACATACATACATAAGTGTGGCTGTTATTTATTAACCCATTCGCTGGCAAGCCTAAATTATATAAAGTCATTCCCATTTCCAGTTATATTTTGAGTGTTATTGTTTACCAAAACCGTGTTATTTCTTGGTAAGTGCACATATGTTATCATAAATAATCATTTATAAGCAGAAAACTAAAGACGAGTATATTCGTCGTTGGCAATAGGAAGACCGAAGGACTCGGTATCCTTTTTCGTGTTTACGTACGTTTTAGTAGAAAAACAAATAATAAATCATGCAGATGGATGAAATAAGAAAATTTAGTAAGACGAGACACATGGCGAAAATTGGCAACACTTATAAATTCACTATTGTCGATTACAGTGTCTCGATATTACTGTCCGAGCTGTCCTGATAAACCCCCATTATGTATTGGACTTTGTTACAAATCCTATTTTGAAGATAAGGTATCATAAGCGATTTAGTTGCTATAAAATGTTGTTATAAATACACGATGAAGTTGATTTTTGGGTGTAAGATCATTCTCTATAAGAAATAGAGTACATTTTTTGTACAAAATTTTATTTGTAGTATTTTTAAATTTTTTTACATATTTATATCATATTTGTGGTAAAAAAAATTGCTACTTCAAAAGTCTACATGTTATAATATATTTAAAGTAGGACGAGTATACTCGTCGTTGACAGCGAATGGGTTAATAATCACTATTATACTATTTCGCGTCAGCAATTTTGAGGCAACATCAATTAAACACAACGTCAATACTAATTTTGTATTCCCTAACAGTGTTATGACAATGTTGCCTATTTATCGATAAGTAAAACACACATATCTAATACTTTTTTGGATAAATAAAAAAATTATGCTTACATTAAAATAAAAATGATTTTTTTCTCTATTCGGACTCCAGTGACGAAGAAAATAAAAAATTGATAGTGGAAAGAAGACAGCTTAGATAGAATCTTGTATTTTTAACTTGCCCGATGAGAAGTAAGTAACGAATTTGAAGCAATAATTCCCCAAGTAATGAATTTTTTATCCTTTTTTAAGATTTGAAAGTTATTTTTGGTTAAATAAACCATCTTTTAAACATGTCCTACAAATAATAGAGCCTCATTTAAAAAGGGACGAGGTCAAAATATGTTCCAAACACCATAAAATTGGCAGCGATTATTTTCAAGTTCTTGAACAAGATTCTCAAATTGGCATTTATTTGTTATTTAAATTTTTTTTCATTATATTACTTAAAACAAAAATCAACACAATATACCAAAAAGTCAACACTAATTGATAAGTAAATACCAAAAACACAAAAAAAAACTAATGTTGAATTTTTCTATGTTTTAAAACACAATAGAAAGCAGGGCAAGGCAATACTAAAAATGGCAACGAGAAATTCAATGGCAATTAGAAACACCATCAACGTCAATTTTGCTACAAAATGCCAAACCTGTGCTAGGGGATCGATAAATGGCAATACCGCCAAGTAGAATACAGATTTGCATCAAAAGATAAAAACAGCGTTGTTTTCGATTGCCGTTGTCAAGTAGAATAAGGGCTAATAGTTATTTCATACTATTGCTGAGGCCGAAGAAAACTGTGCTTTATTGTTTTGTTTTTTTCAAATGTACATACATTTTGATTTTCTACAATGTTTAGTCTACACACACACAAACATTTTTTCCATAGAAAATATAATAAAATGTTTCATATATTTTTCTAAAAAATATCTCTATTAATATTTTTAGATAAAAAACATTTTATAATAAAAATTTTTTATAGTAAAAAACTCATTCATAATGAAAATGTTAGTAGAAAAAATTTCAGAACAAAAATGTTTCTATGGAAAAAAATTCTTTGATTATAAAAAATTGCATAAGCTACATCTCTTCATAAAAAATTGTAATAAAAATTTTTCAATGAAAAACATTTATTAAAGAAAATATTTTTGTAAAATATATATAAAGAAAGAAAATTTTTCATTACAACGCATATTCTATAAAATATTCAATATAGATAATTTTATATCGAAAAGTTTATGCATCAAAAAATTTTCCGTAGAAAAGTTTTTATAAAAAATTTGTTGTACATAATATACAAATGCTTAATCTTTTTATAATAACTTCACTGCGTAAGCATTCTTCATGGGAGATCTATAAGTACATATCATCTAGTGCTCAGAAGTTAAAGTCTTAAACCATTGAAAAAGGAAACTACTTTTTTTAATATGTTTTATTGCGAATAAAGTAATTTGAGTTTAAATAATATGGATATATATACATATTTTATTTTTTTTTTATGAGGTTTATTCAAGCAAAAGGTCTATTATTTTTTATTTTTGATATAAAAATTGTGTTTTTATTCCAATATTTCGCTACTTCTTTGTGTAGCTTCTTCAGGTATATGTAATTTAAAACTAAATGTTTTTCTTTTTTGAATTTAACATATACAAACAAAATTATTTGACATAAAATTTTTTTTTCAATTGACAAATACAAACAAAATATTTTTTGTCGAAAACGAAAAAATGAACAGTATTACAAATATGAATATGTAAACAAACAAAAATATTATTATATCCTATAATTTAATTTCCGTTTTTATTTAATAAATATCTATATGTATGAGCAACATTAGCTGTTTCTGCCTTCAAATTAATTCTCTTTTCTATTGGAACATTAATATTGGACAGAGAAAGCAAAGGAAGAAAAAGATACACAATCGGAAGTCTTCGTATACAACAAAACATCAACAATGCTATGAATCTGAAAGAGGACACATATAACATCAGCCTAAGTTACAGAGTAGTTTTGAAAAATAAGCTTAATATTAGTTAAAACTAGAATTATAAGTTTTTATTTATGTTTTTGATATAAATTTTTTTTTTTGAAATTGTAAGTATTTATAATAGTATATTGGTGTGCATATTATAATAATTTGAGTTTTTAATTTCAAATAGACAAACCCTTAAAAAAGTCAACAAAAAATTTACGAAACGTCGGGTAAAATATGTAATAAAAAGGTTTTTTATTGACATAAAGAAAGTTAGACCAAAATTAGCTAAAGACAGATTTTAAACAATGAAAAACATTTAATTTTAAATTACATTTCCGTGAAGAAGCTACACAAAAAAGTAGCGAAATATTGGAATAAAAACACAATTTTTATATCAGAAATAAAAAATAATATACTTTTTGCTTGAATAAACCTAATAAATTAATAAAAAAGGTCGAATAAGATTATAAAATAAACAATATGGATATTTTATTTTACGAAATTGAAAGTAGTCCTCAAATATTGTATCAGATATTGCACATGTATGTAGGTATTAATACTTCCGTGCGAGTTGATATTTATTTGTTTCTACACCAATGAAATACATATTCTTTACCGTACATTAATACAAACAATTGTTAAGCTCATTTTCTTATTCACATAGATATATTTTTAAAGAATAATGCGCTTGAGGTCGTAAAGTAAAAATGGTTTTGGTTATGGACGAAATGATCATAAGAAAAGAGTTAAGGCATAATCAGAGTTTAGATTTAATAGATGGATTCGAAACAACAGTGCGTGTGTTTTTATGGTAAAAGCATTGTTTTCTAATTGGAGTATAATTTCAAAAAATTCGCGTGAGATTTGCTACTTAATAGATCTGCAGTTCAACTTAACAATGAAGCCTACAAATTTATTAAAAACTTTATGGAATATCTGGATGACGTGGAATTCGTAGACCAGAAAAAGCGTGTTTCCTTTTTAAATGGTATACAGCTCACTCTAAATTCACTCCATTTACTGGTTAATGATATTTTAAAAGGAGCTGATTTATATTATTTCATGACAAAACTTCTTAATCAAGACAAGTTAGAAACTATATTTTCTAAACTACGGCAAAAGGGAGGCAACAACAGCAACCCTTCCGTAGTCGAGTTGGATATTATTTTTGCAAAAGTTATGGTTGCTAAGATTATTCAATCAAGTTTTTCCATTATCTGTGAAGTCAATCAAAACGAGATTGACCAAATTGGTACTTATGATATATGTCCACCAAAAAGTTATGATTATGATATGTATTCTTCAAGTAAACATATTGAAATAAGCTCCGCTGGAAGGGTTGTTGTTGATTTTGACGACTATGTATATGCAGATTACTTTTTAGAAGATATTTTCAATAATCCTGAGAATATAAATTTTAAACTGAAAAATAAAAAATGCTGTAATGAGCTTAGGAACATGGATGAAATTTTAACCGTTCCAAGCGGGCTTTTGTATTCTTTAAATATTATGAGTCTCTGACACATTTTGGAAATTTAGCTGCTCCATCAGACAAACTAATGGATTCAAGAAAGAAACATATTGTAATATTTCACAATATCTTTAAAACTGAATCGGAACGAAATGGTATAAAATCATTTATTATTGACTTGTGCAAACGCTCAACCCCAGAATGGTTAAGTACATAGTTCTAAGCAAACAAAAGAGCAGATTGTTTTAAATAAATAAAAATACAAAAGCAATTCTAAAAAAAATTAATAAAATAAAACATAACAAAAAAATATATAAATAAATAAATGCAATATATTAAAATAAACATAATAGTACTAATAATAATAAATTTTTTTTCTATATAAACATTTTTAAGAAGGTTTAAATATTTTTATTAAAATATCCAACTCTCTTAATTTAAACAAAATAAATGTATTCTTTTTTATATTGTATCTTACATAAAACCTAAATGTTTAAGCTTGAGTGCACAATAAAGTAATATAATTTGTAGATAGGGTGATTGCGTGTGACCATTTTATATGAATAGAAAAAACTAATTACTATGATTTTCTTTGAATTCCTTAATAACTTATTTCTAATACAAAGTCAATTCTTCTATTGTAACAAAGCGAATGCATTCAAAATTTATCTTGAATTAATTTATATTTCAATTCAATTCATATTTAAGACAAAATGAGTTCATTTGAAATAAAACAGGTCAATTGCTGAACGATTTCATTCAATAACAGCTCCGCCGTCTATTAAGAATTTTGGCGCTAATTTTGCAATTTACTAATGCTAAACGAGTTACCTGCGCCAATAAAATAAATTTTTTTTGATATTTAAATTTTTAATATATATATATATATATATATATATATATATTATTAATAAATTAACTATTTGACATACTGTCATTGTACTACTATAATATGAAATTTATTTGTTGGGTGGTTAAGCAATTTCTATATGAATTTCATTGGCGCTTTTTACCAAATCGTCAGTAGACTTCACCCACAGTTTTGAAAAGCTTCAAACTTCTCCAATTATTAAAAGACTTTTATAAACGAATTCCACGTCATCCAGATATTCCATAAAGTTTTTAATAAATTTGTAGGCTTCATTGTTAAGTTGAACTGCAGATCTATTAAGTAGCAAATCTCACGCGAATTTTTTGAAATTATACTCCAATTAGAAAACAATGCTTTTACCATAAAAACACACGCACTGTTGTTTCGAATCCATCTATTAAATCTAAACTCTGATTATGCCTTAACTCTTTTCTTATGATCATTTCGTCCATAACCAAAACCATTTTTACTTTACGACCTCAAGCGCATTATTCTTTAAAAATATATCTATGTGAATAAGAAAATGAGCTTAACAATTGTTTGTATTAATGTACGGTAAAGAATATGTATTTCATTGGTGTAGAAACAAATAAATATCAACTCGCACGGAAGTATTAATACCTACATACATGTGCAATATCTGATACAATATTTGAGGACTACTTTCAATTTCGTAAAATAAAATATCCATATTGTTTATTTTATAATCTTATTCGACCTTTTTTATTAATTTATTAGGTTTATTCAAGCAAAAAGTATATTATTTTTTATTTCTGATATAAAAATTGTGTTTTTATTCCAATATTTCGCTACTTTTTTGTGTAGCTTCTTCACGGAAATGTAATTTAAAATTAAATGTTTTTCATTGTTTAAAATCTGTCTTTAGCTAATTTTGGTCTAACTTTCTTTATGTCAATAAAAAACCTTTTTATTACATATTTTACCCGACGTTTCGTAAATTTTTTGTTGACTTTTTTAAGGGTTTGTCTATTTGAAATTAAAAACTCAAATTATTATAATATGCACACCAATATACTATTATAAATACTTACAATTTCAAAAAAAAAAATTTATATCAAAAACATAAATAAAAACTTATAATTCTAGTTTTAACTAATATTAAGCTTATTTTTCAAAACTACTCTGTAACTTAGGCTGATGTTATATGTGTCCTCTTTCAGATTCATAGCATTGTTGATGTTTTGTTGTATACGAAGACTTCCGATTGTGTATCCTTTTCTTCCTTTGCTTTCTCTGTCCAATATTAATGTTCCAATAGAAAAGAGAATTAATTTGAAGGCAGAAACAGCTAATGTTGCTCATACATATAGATATTTATTAAATAAAAACGGAAATTAAATTATAGGATATAATAATATTTTTGTTTGTTTACATATTCATATTTGTAATACTGTTCATTTTTTCGTTTTCGACAAAAAATATTTTGTTTGTATTTGTCAATTGAAAAAAAATTTTATGTCAAATAATTTTGTTTGTATATGTTAAATTCAAAAAAGAAAAACATTTAGTTTTAAATTACATATACCTGAAGAAGCTACACAAAGAAGTAGCGAAATATTGGAATAAAAACACAATTTTTATATCAAAAATAAAAAATAATAGACCTTTTGCTTGAATAAACCTCATAAAAAAAAAATAAAATATGTATATATATCCATATTATTTAAACTCAAATTACTTTATTCGCAATAAAACATATTAAAAAAAGTAGTTTCCTTTTTCAATGGTTTAAGACTTTAACTTCTGAGCACTAGATGATATGTACTTATAGATCTCCCATGAAGAATGCTTACGCAGTGAAGTTATTATAAAAAGATTAAGTATTTGTATATTATGTACAACAAATTTTTTATAAAAACTTTTCTACGGAAAATTTTTTGATGCATAAACTTTTCGATATAAAATTATCTATATTGAATATTTTATAGAATATGCGTTGTAATGAAAAATTTTCTTTCTTTATATATATTTTACAAAAATATTTTCTTTAATAAATGTTTTTCATTGAAAAATTTTTATTACAATTTTTTATGAAGAGATGTAGCTTATGCAATTTTTTATAATCAAAGAATTTTTTTCCATAGAAACATTTTTGTTCTGAAATTTTTTCTACTAACATTTTCATTATGAATGAGTTTTTTACTATAAAAAATTTTTATTATAAAATGTTTTTTATCTAAAAATATTAATAGAGATATTTTTTAGAAAAATATATGAAACATTTTATTATATTTTCTATGGAAAAAATGTTTGTGTGTGTGTAGACTAAACATTGTAGAAAATCAAAATGTATGTACATTTGAAAAAAACAAAACAATAAAGCACAGTTTTCTTCGGCCTCAGCAATAGTATGAAATAACTATTAGCCCTTATTCTACTTGACAACGGCAATCGAAAACAACGCTGTTTTTATCTTTTGATGCAAATCTGTATTCTACTTGGCGGTATTGCCATTTATCGATCCCCTAGCACAGGTTTGGCATTTTGTAGCAAAATTGACGTTGATGGTGTTTCTAATTGCCATTGAATTTCTCGTTGCCATTTTTAGTATTGCCTTGCCCTGCTTTCTATTGTGTTTTAAAACATAGAAAAATTCAACATTAGTTTTTTTTTGTGTTTTTGGTATTTACTTATCAATTAGTGTTGACTTTTTGGTATATTGTGTTGATTTTTGTTTTAAGTAATATAATGAAAAAAAATTTAAATAACAAATAAATGCCAATTTGAGAATCTTGTTCAAGAACTTGAAAATAATCGCTGCCAATTTTATGGTGTTTGGAACATATTTTGACCTCGTCCCTTTTTAAATGAGGCTCTATTATTTGTAGGACATGTTTAAAAGATGGTTTATTTAACCAAAAATAACTTTCAAATCTTAAAAAAGGATAAAAAATTCATTACTTGGGGAATTATTGCTTCAAATTCGTTACTTACTTCTCATCGGGCAAGTTAAAAATACAAGATTCTATCTAAGCTGTCTTCTTTCCACTATCAATTTTTTATTTTCTTCGTCACTGGAGTCCGAATAGAGAAAAAAATCATTTTTATTTTAATGTAAGCATAATTTTTTTATTTATCCAAAAAAGTATTAGATATGTGTGTTTTACTTATCGATAAATAGGCAACATCGTCATAACACTGTTAGGGAATACAAAATTAGTATTGACGTTGTGTTTAATTGATGTTGCCTCAAAATTGCTGACGCGAAATAGTATAATAGTGATTATTAACCCATTCGCTGTCAACGACGAGTATACTCGTCCTACTTTAAATATATTATAACATGTAGACTTTTGAAGTAGCAATTTTTTTTACCACAAATATGATATAAATATGTAAAAAAATTTAAAAATACTACAAATAAAATTTTGTACAAAAAATGTACTCTATTTCTTATAGAGAATGATCTTACACCCAAAAATCAACTTCATCGTGTATTTATAACAACATTTTATAGCAACTAAATCGCTTATGATACCTTATCTTCAAAATAGGATTTGTAACAAAGTCCAATACATAATGGGGGTTTATCAGGACAGCTCGGACAGTAATATCGAGACACTGTAATCGACAATAGTGAATTTATAAGTGTTGCCAATTTTCGCCATGTGTCTCGTCTTACTAAATTTTCTTATTTCATCCATCTGCATGATTTATTATTTGTTTTTCTACTAAAACGTACGTAAGCACGAAAAAGGATACCGAGTCCTTCGGTCTTCCTATTGCCAACGACGAATATACTCGTCTTTAGTTTTCTGCTTATAAATGATTATTTATGATAACATATGTGCACTTACCAAGAAATAACACGGTTTTGGTAAACAATAACACTCAAAATATAACTGGAAATGGGAATGACTTTATATAATTTAGGCTTGCCAGCGAATGGGTTAATAAATAACAGCCACACTTATGTATGTATGTACATATATACAAATATACAAACATACACAAAACATATTGTAAGAAAATATATTAAGTTACTCAAAAATTGTGTTTGCAAAAAACATGGGAAAGAGAATAAATAATTCATTGGATTGCGAAGCACAAAATTTTTGAATTTTAGTAATACATATATGGCCTGCAACATCTTTATATTATAGAGTTTTTGCATCCGCCTTTAATTTTTTTATCCAAATGAATGAGCTTTCAAAGTTCTTTACCCAGCATTTCTTGCCGGATATTAAATTGTTTATTTTCGCACTTGCATTCATCATGGAAATCAAACGAAAATTATACACGCACATAAATATTGTAGGTTTATCATTAACAATGTTTTGAAATGGAAATATAATTTTTTTTTAAAGATCTTCAAACAAGTTGGCATGTGTTTTTTGCTCATGTTTTTTCCACCTTCCCTTCAGTACCTTAAGTTAAATTTTATGAAACCAACTTTTAAACATGTTCGATGACCAACGATCCAACACGTTAGTTTCTGCTTTTTTTTTTCTTCGTTTTTTCGCTTACCGCCGGCACCAATAAATATTTCAAAATTTTATTTCATGCTTTGTTCAACATGCGTCTTCTTATAGTGTATATTCTGTGCTTTAACCTAGTTATAAAAAAGAATACTACACATACACATACACACTCATAATTATCATATGCAAAGCACGCAAGACAACAGTCTCATAAATATACCTAAATACATAGTAACTATAAAACAACAACTAATACTAAAACAATGTCCAGATATTTGAAGAAGTTACCAGAATACTTCATTTTACCTACATATATACAGATGATGATATAGTGTGTTTTTAAACGCTTATGTGTAAGCGTAGCCAAGTAATTACTAAAGTAAAAAAATATCGCCGCATTTATTTGTTTTAAATTCAAAATGCCAGTGTTGTATAATTATTACCCAAGGTAGAAAATAAAACCGGTTTTCTACGAAAATTTCTAGAAAGAGTAGAAGTGGAATTGGAACATTAAAGCTAAAAAGAACATTTTGAAATAACAATAATTAAGAAAAAAAAGGATATTGCAGTTAAGAGACTATATTGAAATTTGATGAGGTAAAAGTTGGATTGCTAAAATAAGAGCCGACAGCAGGTAAAAAACTGAACTCCAGAAGAAACTCAGAGCAATTCAAGTATCGTGGCAGGGACATCGGAACATATAAGATTGAGGATAAGGACGATGTGGAGGTATTCTCTCGGGTTACGACATGCAGCGTGACATGAAACAGAACAGCGAAACTGTTGTAACCGAAGTTGAAACGAAACTGGTGGAGTCAACTAGGTCCACGAATGACATACTGACACAGATTTTTGAAGCGATAAATAATAAACTGGATTCTGTAGAGAACAAATTGGCAGTTCTGCAAGAAAGAGTCCACAATCTGGAAAGCGGTGACCTGGGGATACATGCAAAAGAATTCTATGATAAATTGCATGCTATCGAGGGCAAAATAAGAAATCTCGAGTGTTACAGCATCTTCTAGTTCGAGACCGTTGCCAATAAAAATGGATGGGATAATGAAGAGAAGGCCATTGAGTTAATTTTGTCTTTGAAGGGAACCGTTGCAAAGATAATTGAGACTGCACCAGGAAGCTGCAGAAATAACTACAGCGAGATAATGGCGGCATTGCAGCGCTAGTATGGTGGCGAGCAAAAGCGCGACTTGTACAGGATGCAATTGTAGAGTTCAAAAGCATAATGAGTCTCTACAAGACTTCACAATGAAAATCGAACGGCAGCTCACGTATACAGGCCAAAATAGCTCGTTAATTGGAAATTTTAAGACAGACGTTTGTTAACGGTATTCAAGATTCTGAAATCAAACTGGCTGTGTGCTTCCTAAACGTCCACCTTTGCCGAAACAGTGTCGTGTGAGCTCGGTCAAGATGATTTTTAAGCCTCAAGTATGTAAGGTGCGAAACGTAGGTGACTTCTGAAAAGGGGAGTGATCTGGTGGCAAGCATTAAGAAGGTAGTTCTAAAAGCGTTGGTGAATAATAATGCTAAAGAAAAGTCCAAATGCTTTAACTACGACAAACCCGGTCATTTTCAGCGCAATTGTGGAACACCGGAAAAAAGCAGCAGCTCCGTTTCGCCATCTGGAAAAGGGGCAAAACTTAGCAACGCGGATGCTCTATCGAGGCGGTCCTACAATTTAGAAGGCAGACATTATGTTAGGCCCAAACAGAAGGAAAGCGTTCTTGATGTACGGCTAATGAACATCGACTCTAATGAAGAATTGTATATTGTATACTGAAGAAAATTTTAGCGGCCAAGGAAGAGGGCAGAAGACCATCTAGGAGCGAAATCACAGCTGAAAGCCACCTCGCAAAACCTTATTGGGCTCAGTGAAACAGCCTCAAAATTATAAAAGGATGCCTCTACCGCATATGGGAAAGTGCGGGCGGAAAAACAGCATTGTTGTGCCGTCCTCCTAGATTAGTAGAGTTTTGCAAGGATTTCATAATGGTCCCAATGGCGGTCATCTTAGACTCACAAAAGCTCTTGAGAAACTAAAGCAGCGTTTTTATTGGTTTGGGTGTCAACAATCCGTACCAGACTGGAAAGCAAACTGCCCACAGTGCATAGCAGTAAAAGGCCCAGCAATAAGAAGCTGAGGACAGTTGCAACAGTACAACTCAGAAGCACCATTCGAGCGCATAGCGATGCACTGAAGCAAAAAATTGTTATGTAATGGACTATTAAAGTAAATGGTCAGAGGTATATTCCACACCTAACGAAGAAGTAAAGGCAGTTGTAAATGCATTCATCAACAACTGGCTATGTCGCTATCGTGTTCCAATACAAGTAAATTCTGACTAAGGAAAGAATTTTGAGTCAGCTATATTTCGGGAAATGTGCGAATCGACTAAATCAAAATTATCAAATAAAAGCAGAACTACTTGCTATATAAGAAAAACAATTGGACCCGTTAGAAAAATGTCAGAGTATAATTAAAAACTAAATACGCTTGCCGAAGAGATACTTGCTCTACCTGGTAAAGAGTAAAGAAAAGACGGATGCTTCCCATGAGCGGGAAGACTCTAACGAGCTGCATGAGTTTGTACGTAACAGAATAAAGATATTCAGCGACAATATGAAAGCTAGATATGACCGCGCTGCGAATTCTGAGGGATTTACTGAAGTTCAACTGTTTCTACTTTATAACCCACAACAGAAAAAAGGATTATCCTCCAAGCTTCAGACTCATCGAATAAAGTGGTTAAGAGGGTGAAGACACGGTAGTACAATAACCCTCAGTCTAAATTGGTGATAGTACACCTTGAAAGATTGCCGCACTATGGAAGAGATGATCGTATTTCTATTCGCGACGAACTGGGTTAACTGGGCGGCAGTGTAACGAATTGTCAAATTAAAATTCAAATTTAACGACAACCTGACTATATACATATATATTTGGCAGCGCATCATATACACTCTGATTGATAAAACGTAACATACCTGGTCAGTAGAGAATAATTCAAATTCAAATTAACGGGAACAGATCAATCAAGAAACATCCAAGCAACAGTTGTGCACAACAACGATGCTGAGTAATGATGTTTCCTGTAAACAAAATTAAACTTGTGTTCAAATACACACAGCGGCACACAAATGTACATCAATAGTACAGAACACAAAATATACAGAAGTGATATACACATGTAGGCACATATTATAAACTTTAAAACCTAGTTACAATAAAAGAAAACTACACAACGCACACAGCACAATATACATACGTACACACATATAGTTACCATTAGCAAAGCACGCAAGGTTGTGGAGCGAATTTGAATTATATTAATACGTTACTTATACACATTTATCATTGAATTATTTTGTATCTTTATGTTAATAATGTCAAGTTTTGATTTGTTTGTTGAATGTCAGAGGCTACCGCTGGTTAGCTGGAATGATAAGATTTGGCAGCATCTTTTAGGGTGTGTCAGAAAAGCGAATAAGAAAATTTTTAAAAGGGAGCACGACAGCTAGGTAGAATTGAGTAAGTAACTTCAACAAAACTTTGAATTTCTTATCTTTAACTAAGGCTTGATGTACCTTAGATAATAAAACACCGCATTGTAGAATTTTATACACGAAACAAAATAAAAACATTTTTAATAGTATTCTGCCGAAGTGTCACAGCCGTGGCAATGAGAATAAGTTGCAAGCCGCAACATATATAGTAACCATAAGCAAAACAACACAAAAACAAGTAAAAGTGCTAATATTCGGCTTTTTGTTTAGTTTTCTAAAAGAATTTTGCTTAATTTAAAAAGATATTAATTTGAAACAAAAAAATTTAATTTGAATTTAAACAAACTGAATATGTAATAAACCATTTTGTATATAAAATAAAAAAGTTAAATTTGTTTAAGAAAAGTTTAATTTACTTTAAATAAAATTTCATTTGCTTTAAAAAATTGAGTTTTGATTTGAAAATAATATAATTTGATTATTAATTTTTTAAATTTTTTACCAGTGCAAATCTTCATGATTTATAAAGCGGTTTTATTTAAGAAAAACTACAAATTTGTAACCGTTTTGGTCAGTTTCATGTACCAATAAATAATAATAGTTTTAATTAGTAAAAAAACGACCTTAGTTGCACTTTTGGTTAAATTATGTATAAAAAGATTTTAATTTCCTATCCCCGGAAGCGAAATTTTTGTGTGTGTGTTTTTTTACCAACGCGATATTGCACTTGTCCATCCTGTCTGAATTCAAAATTTATAAATACTAAAGAAGTTTTATCAAAAAACTTTCCTCATCCCTGGCAAAAATTTTTTAATTTCTTTAATTTTTAATAGACAATTGAGGCTTCCCAAAGCATGAAAAAGTTCAACTTACAACCAAACACAAAAATAATTGGTTTTTGGTGTTAATTATGCGTCGAGAAAAAGGTGTAAGCTTCCCAGCTCTGGAACCGTATTTCGGATTTTCAATACCAGTTTATTTGAGTTAATTTTTAATCCCTCAGCCTAAGAACGAAGTCTCTAGCTCTTCTGAGGCTTTAGGAAAACCGATTTCATCGCTATTCATAAGGATCCAGAATATATATACTTTATAGGGTCCCATATTAATATCGAAGAAATTATTCACGGATTGACAAACCTATATTCATCCCTTTACCTTTTTGGGAAGGGTATAACAATGACAAGATGGTTAACGAAGTTAACTAAAGACGTCGTTTTACCTACATATATAAAGATGATGCTACACAGCAGCTGAGATTACGCGTTTTTGAACTTTTACGTGTAAACGTCTGCTAAACGTTTACTAAAATAAATAAAGTATTGCAGCGTTTTTTGTTTTGAAATTCAAATAGTCAGTGCTATATTATTATTGCAATGAAACCAATCCTGGATAGAAAACAAAACCGCTTTTCTACGAAAAAATCTAGACAAGCTTAACAATATAATATGAATGATTTTTTTTTTTTTCAAATATGTTTTGTTTACAAAAAATTAAAAAAATCTGTGTGACTTGGTTGACTGTATGTTCAAAATCAATTCCAATTGGCCAACGCTAGAATGCAATATCAGATTTTGTTTGCTTTTCAATAGCAATTACAAATTAATTATAAAATATAAAATGTTTGAGTGCACAAAAAATTGTTTTATTTGGTTACTTTAAGATGAAAACCAAATTAATTTTTGAGCTCTGGAAATTAAAAAAAAATCAAAGTAGGCTTAGCTAGTTACAAAAACCAGCTTAAATGTTCCAGCTCCGAAATGAGATTCAAGAATGAAGCTCGCCCACTGGCTTCTTATGCGCGTTACATGTACTGAGGGGTATAATGAGAATGAGCCGCTTATTCGACTTTCCTATTCAAACTGAGGATATTAAATAGCGAATGCCAAATATATGTATACTTTTTCACATATATGTGAGGGGTATAATGAGAAAAAGTTATTAGTTTGTATTGAATGTAATGTATGCGTGACGATGGTAAAGGTGAAAAAATCATATGTTTAAGCTTAATGGGTGGCAAAACGAAAACCTGTACATGCAGCCTTCCACCAAATACCACCCTTCTTCCCTTCTTTCTAAAATATTAAATATTGAAAAGCAAAAGTTGAAGAAAAGCAAGAAAAGTACAAGATGCTTTTGTACTTTCTTTCTAAAATTTTAAATATTGAAAAGCAAAAGTTGAAGAAACACAAGAAAAGTACCAGATGTTTTTGTACTTTCTTTCTTTTGCGAAGAACTCTGCCTAGTTGTTTCTTATGTAAGGGTTTGTATAACAGGTTAGGCCGGAATAAAATCAAGTGGCAACTCACAAATATATTATTAATATCGTTAGCTTTTGTTTAGAATGAGTAAAAAAACAATTTGACGTCATCTTCTAAAAAGTGTATTGTACTTCTGTTTCAAACCCCATTTATATCTCTGAATAGTAACGCAAAATGTATCAAGGCCAACATTTACGTAAAACCAATTTGCATACGAGCTTTAGAAAACAACATAGTGGTAATTAATTTATGTGATTTAACACATATTATACTGCGATACTAAATTTATACAAAAGTCATGACCATACGATTTGTCAGAAGTTCAATAGATTTCAAGATATTGCAAAATTTCCGTAATTTGGGTTTTTTAAAAAGATAATATCATTTTAATAAAATAATCTTGATAAGTATTAGATGGATTTCTTATTTCTTTTTTTCTACTTGAAAGAAAATAATATTATTAAAACAACCGCAAGTTGCTAGAAAAAATTTATCAAGAAATGAGTGAACTACAGTGCAACAAAATTCAAATTTTACAGAAATTTTAATGATATATTGCAATTTTGCTTTTATTTTTAAAACCAAATATTTTTTTTTTTTTTTTTGTTAATTTTTGTCACTTAGATTATTTTAATAGAAATATTTTGTGGTCAATAGAATACAGATCGGTGCAAAAATGAAATAAAAAAAAAAACAAGTAAATATAGAAATGAGTATGTCCATATTTGGGAAGAAATTTAAGTGTGAATTCAGAAGATATATTTTTAAGGACATACATATTAACTGCTTTTTTAAGAAAGACATAAAAATGAATGTTAACATAAATAAAAACAAAATAGTGTTAAAAACTTTATCAATTTTGTCATAATCTTTTAACAAGTGTTGAATTATGTCTTTATAATTTGGGCTCCTGAAATTCGCTAAAAAGCGTGATTCAACTAAACTTATGGCGTCAATATATTTTACTTTGACTAAGCAAAAATAATACTAAATTTTGTGGTTCGTAGGCCCACGCCAATTTGCTGGAAAATCAAATGGCATGTACCGACTGCGGTGTAGTGAATTACCTTAATATAATAGCGGTCCAAGATTTCCAAATGTTTTCCTGATTGCCTTTAAAATACGGCCAACAAAATACATTTTGCAATTGGCTTGACATATTTGACGGCTCCGCAAAACAATAAACTCCACAAGCATAGCAAATCTTATTCGGATTGTTCTGAAAAAAAGTTTTTATTTTTTTTATTCCACATTTCCAGAGAATCCAAACGTTGAGCAAAAAAATTTACATTTTGAACTGTCAATGTTTATAACACTTAAGCTGGTTAAGTGAGGTTTCAGTACAATATTGACGTTCTACAACTTTTCTAGTTTTTTGAGAATATGCTCTGAAGCGATTCATCCACTTCGCGCATTTGTTCTGCAACATCAAGGCTACCATATGAAATAATTTTGTAAACTATGTGTGTGAGTTTTACAGTTGAGCAATACCAATATTTATATACTTTGGGTGCCCACGGATGCCCAAACTCACCCAAAACTGTTCCCGTACTCAAAGTTTGGGCAAGTGAGAGATTGTGAGAGAACAAAGTTCTTCTTCTTATTGCCCGAAATAGCCCGCAAAATTTTTTCAGGCAGATTGGGAAAACAGACAAACGATCAGCTCTTCAAGTAAAACTTGGAAGAGTAGATATTTCTCCAATCTTTAATGGCCCTGACGGTAAACAATATATTTTAACACTTTGTAAATGTATAATTCGAAATCTAATTTATAATTTCTAGAACTCGCGACAACGATGAAGAGGTAAAATTCGAGTTAAATCGGCAGAGGCGAGAGCATTAATATAATTATTTATTTTCATATATACATATGTCATTGAGAAATATTTCTTATTTATTTTATTTTGTTATACATATGTAATAGCTAATGCAGACACTTTTATAAAAATGTTTGTTATACATACATACGTAATAGTCAATGAAGACATTTTTATTTGTATTTTTGTTATACATACATATGTACATATACACAAATATGTAGTCGTCAACGAAGAATATGTTTGTTTTTAATTTAACATTTTATTTAATTTTGATCAGAAAATTAAATAAAATTAAACAGATATAAGAAACCTTTTCTTATATCTGTTCAACTTAATATATATATATATATATATATATATATATATATATATGTATATATATATATATATATATATATATATATATATATATATAGATATACATAAATAAACATACATATATATATATATATATATATAAATATACATAAATATATATAAATATATATAAATATATAAATATATATATATATATAAATATATATATAAATGTATATATATTTATGTATATTTATATATATATATATATATATATATATATATATATATATAAATATACCTAAATATATATATATATATATATATATATATATATATATATTTATGTATATTTATATATATATATATATATATATATATATATATGTTTATTTATGTATATCTATATATATATATATATATATATATATATATATATATATTTACATATATATATATATATATATATATATATATATATATATATATACATATATATATATATATATATATATATATATATACATATATAATTTTTGACAATATAAAATAATTTCCTGAAGAAGCTAACCGAAGGCTAGCGAAATATCGAAATATATACTAATATAAAATAACCTCAAAACTTAAACAAATCTATTAATTACTAAAAGAAAAAAGGTTAAAAAGTTAGATACAACAATATATATTTATATAAATATATATATATATATATATATATATATATTTATATATATGAATACGAGTATTAAGCTTCCTTCACAAGTTCAAATGTTGATTTGTTTTCATCTATATTTTGCAATGCTGTAAGCAAAGGATCGAATTTTTCAGGTAGAGATAGAAAATTTTGTGTAACTAAATCACAATCTACTATATTAGTTCCAGAAATTTTCAGCTGTCTTATTATATTGTCAACATTTTCCAAATGTAATTGAATGGAATCTGCAGAACTCATACGTAGTGTTGCTAGTTGTGTTCGAAGAAGCAATTGATTTACTAATGACTTCTTAGCAAAAGACTAATGGCTTCTAAGCTGTTCCACATTTCCTTAGTTGTTTTCTTATCTCTTACATAGCTTAAACAGTCAGCATGAATATACCTTACCAAGCAGTCTTTAGCTCTCTTATCTCTCTTTAAAAATTCAGCACTACGATTAGAATCTTCGGGCGTGTCGTCGGTACCATTTGCCAATTCCTTTTCTTGGCCATAACCTATTGACTTCTGATATTTATAATAAATTAAGTTTAGGCATTTATTATTAAGTTGTTCGATTTAGATTTCAGAAGCATATTGAAACGATTGCTTCTATAAAAAATTACTTGTATTTCAACAATATATATATATATATATATATATATATATATAGATATATCTATATATATATATATATATATATATATATATATATATATGTATATTTTAACCAACTGTGCGCATTTTTGCTTTCTGACCTCAAACACATTATTTAAGCCAGGTTGAAAATATTTTATTAGCGGCCACCGATTTAGGGTGGAAATTTGCAGCAAGTTAAAATTTAACTTGTTTCTTGGAAAATTGTATGTGGATTGAGACTTGTAATATATATGTATTTTGAGCTAAATTCTTGGGGTCTTCGGAATATTCCTTCGGTCGAGAAGTAACCAAAAGTTCTGTTCGTTTTTGCAATTTGAATAGAAGGTTTCCACGACATTTTCACAGTGAGTGTTTGTTGGGAATTTCTAGAATTCGTTATCTTCCCCTTCATCCTCCATTTCATCTAAATCTATAATTGGAATGGCTTTCGTCTTTAAATTCTTTTACCTCAATGACTGAGCTTTTAAAAAGGCAGTAGAATATATAACAATTTTTTGTGTAGTCTCTTAAAGGAATCTGACATTTTTTCCGCTACAGGGAACTTAAAAAATCGTAAAACTTAACTACAACTGAAGCTTTAGATTACGCATTTCCTGCCTGATATTAAATTGTCTTTTTTTCCCTTGCATTCATCATATATAGCAAAGAATATTATACATGCTCATAAGACGTTCGTTTTGCTCTGTCAAAAGCGGACAATATTTAAATATGTTGTAGCAAAGAATATATACTATAACCAACGTGTTGGATCATGGGTCATCGGACATGTTTAAGAGCTGGTTTCATCAAATTTAGCTTAAGGTACTGAAAGGAAGGTGGAAAAAAACATAAAAAACACAGGCAAACTTGTTTAAAGATATTTACAAAAAATTGTATTTTCATTTCAAAACATTGTTAAGGATTGAGCTACAATATTTATGTGTGTGTGTAATTTTCTTTTTCTTTACATGATGAATGCAAGTGAGAAATTAAATAATTTAATATATGGCAGGAAATGCTCCGTAAAGACGTGTAAAATATCTAGAAGACATTTTAAAGGTTTAAGATATTTTATTCGTTTTAGGGAAATTTGGCGGGGAAAATGTATAATGCCTGAAGAAAATTACAAAAAAATTTGTATGGTTTGTATAACCTTGAAAGTTTATTCATTTGGATAAAAAAATAAAGGCGGATGCAAAGACTCTATAATATACATATGTTAATAATATACATATATTATAGTAATGTTGCACGCCTTATATTACTAAAACTAAAAAATTTTGTGCTTCGAAATCCAATGACTTATTTATTCTCTTTCTCATGTTTTTTGCAAACACAATTTTTGAGTAACTTAATATATTTTCTTACACTATGTCTTGTTTATCTTTGTATACATGTACATACATACATAAGTATGGCTGTTATATATTTATAATAGTTCTTTCATACTATTGCTGAGGCCGCAGAAAACTGTCGTAATATTGCGACCCGCACATAAATTTTTTCGTGCTTGTCATGCACTATCTTATATACATAATCTTTGGTTGTAGCTAAATAATAAAAATATAATTTTTTGGAAAGAACTTCAAACAAGTTTGCTTGTGTTTTTTGATTATGTTTTTTCCACCTTCCCTTTACTTTTCCCTAAAACGAATAAAATATCGTAAACCTTTAACATGTCTTCTAGATATTTTACACATCTTTACGGAGCATTTTCTGCCATATATTAAATTGTTTAATTTCTCTTTAAAGCAAAAGAAAATTACACACACACATAAATATTGTAGCTCAATCACTAACAATTTTTTGAAATGAAAATAGAAATTTCTGTAAATATCTTCAAACAAGTTTGCATGTGTTTTTAATGTTTTTCCCACCTTCCCTTCAGCACCTTAAGTTAAATTTGATGAAACCAACTTTAAACAAGATCGATGAACACCGATTCAAAAGCTTTCCTTGTTATTATATTTCAGTTAATTTGATATTTAGTTGTTCTATATTGACCAGGGATGGTATGTTTAATAAATCAGAGTTGAAATGATGGTGCTGCCAGGTATGTACATATACCTAGGTTGACGTTAAGCTTGATTGTTATTCTTAATCTTTGTATAGATATATACAGTTAATAGATTTGTTTAAGTTTTGAGGTTATTTTTCCTGAAGAAGCTAACCGAAGGCTAGCGAAATATCTAAATATATGCTAATATAAAATAACCTCAAAACTTAATTGGAATATACTAAACATTACCATAAGTACCTGTATGGTCAACACTTTACATTAAGGACCGATCATTCTGCACTGAGATGGCTATTGCAGTTTAAAAATCCTGAAGGGCAACTGGCAAGGTGGGTTGAGCGCCTGCAGAGCTACGACTTCAGCATTGAGCATAGAAGGGGCACAAAGCATAACAATGCGGATGCTCTTTCAAGAAGACTCTGCTGTTTAGAGTGTAAACATTGTGTTGGAACCGAGCGTTGTTGATGTTCGGCTAATGCACATCGGCCCTGATGAAGACTGGTTAGCGGCACAGAGGGACGAAAGCATACTATGGAAAATTATAGCGGCCAAAGAAGAGGACAGACGACCATCCCGGAATGAAATTTCGGCTGAAAGCCAACTCGCCAAATCTTATTGGGCTCAGAGGAACAGCCTCAAGGTAATAAAAGGGTGTTTATACCTCGTATGGGAAAGTGTAGATGGCAAAACAACTTCAAATTTAATAGTTTTTATTAGGTTGGATGTCAACAAGCCGTAGCCGACTGGATAGCAAACTGCCCACAGTGCATAGCAGCCAAAGGCCCAGTAAGAAGAAGCCAGGGACAGCTGCAACAATACAACTCAGGAGCACCATTCGAGCGGATCGCAAGGGATGTAGCAGGTCCCTTGCCCGTCACTGAAGCCGGAAATCGTTATGTACTTGTGGTAATAGACTATTTCAGTAAATGGCCAGAGGTATATGCTATACCTAACAAGGAAGCAAAGACAATTGCAAATGCATTCGTCAACAAGTGGGTATGTCGCTATGGTGTCCCTATAGAATTACATTCCGACCAAGGAAGGAATTTCGAGTCTGCTATATTCAGGGAAATGTGCGAGTTATATCGGATAAAGAAAAGCAGAACGACGCCGTTGCATCCACAGTCTGATGGCATGGTAGAAAGGTTCAATCGCACCTAAGAAGAGTACTTACGAAAAGTAGTAAGCAACCATCAGAGGGATTGGGACGAGCACATTCCCAAATTTTTGATGGCATATAGGTCAGCTGTACACGACTCAACATTGAGAACGCCAGGCAAAATTATCTTCGGCGGGATTTGTGGAAGGACAATTGGTTCTACTTTATAACCCACAACGGAAGAAAGGATTGTCCCCAAAATTACAGATTCACTGGGATGGCCCGTATAAGGTGATTAATAGAGTGAATGACGTTGTATACCGATTGGCGCACTATGGAAGAGGTGATTGTATGCCTACTCGCGTCGAACAGGCTTAAGTGGGCGGCAGTGTTACAAAGGTTAGAAATAGATTTAAATAAAACGACAATGTGGCTATATTTACTTGGCAGCACTGCCAATTAATATCTAGTTGTCAAAATGTTACAACCATGGTCAACACAATATAGATAATATTCAAATTAACGGAAATGGAATACTCCGAAATATACAAGATCATTCGAGGCTGTGCCAATAATAAGTGTAAATAACAACAACGAAAAACCTAGCAACATAAATGCTAAGAGATGTTATTCTTAATAATCTTGTACGCAAGTATTCACTGCAATAAAGCCAAACAGGTTCACAAGAATACACAGCCATATACGCGTAGCAGAAGAAGAAACAAAACTACACAACACACCGCACACTCATACATACAACCAGACATAGTCACCATAAACGAAACACACAAGTCAGCATTGTCATGTATACAAACACACGTATATAGCTACATGTTAAGTAAAGTACAACCAACAACAACCATGCCCAGAAGTTTCGCGAAGTTACCAGATGATGTAATTTTTGCTATATAAATTCGCTGCCAGAGCTCAGTGAGTTAGTGTGAGTTCAAATATAGACATGTTAACATCTCTAAGTGTTGAGTAGTACAAATACTCGTGCTAATAAAGTAATAGATAACGTGTTGCAGCATTATCTTTCTAAAATTAATTTGTCCGTGTTTTAATTTGATGCAATAAAACGAATCCTTGAAGGATAAGTAATATAACCGTTTTTACGAAAAAGTCTAAGAACGTAACAATTGGTGTCAGAAGTGGGATTGCAAAAATAATTAAAAGGACATTGCAATTTAAAAAAAGGGACATTAAAAAAGAAATTTAAATAAATAATCATGAAATTTGATGAGCTAAAAGTTGAACAGCTGAAAAAGGAGCTCACCCTCCATTAACAGGAGGGTGAATTCTATTGAGAATAAATTCTCAGAGCTGGCGGATAGAGTCCAACATCTTGAAAGCGGTGGCCTGGAACAGCATGCAAAGGAGTTTGAAGAGAAATTGCCTGCACTAGAGGACAAAGTGCATAACCTGGAATGTAGTGGTTGCTAGCAGAAATGGATGGGATGCTGAAGAAAAAGCCATAGAGTTGATTTTGTCCTTAAAGTGTACGGCCGCAGAAGTACTTGAAACTATGCCCACAGTGAGCACAAGCGCGATTTATACAGAATGGAATTGCGATGTAGAGTTCAGAAGCCTAACGAATCTCTACAAGAAATCGAGCGTTTAGTGCAGCTCTTATATCCAGGCGTGAGTCACTCGTTCCTGGACCAATTTAAAGCTGAGCCCTTCGTTAACGGCATTCACGACTCTGATGTTAAACTGGCGGTGTGCGCTACGCAGGAATCCACTTTCGCTGAAAGTGTTTCATTTGCACTGGCTCAAGAGACTGCAAAGATGGTTTTCAAACCACAGATATGTAAAGTGCGGAATGTGGAGGTTTTGTCTGAGGAGGATAATAACCTAGTTGCCAGCGTTAAGGAGGCAATGCGACAACTGTTGGCAGAAAATGCTATCAACGAAAAGCCTAAGTGCTTTAACTGCGGAAAAATCGGTCATTTTCACCGCAGCTGCAAAGCACCAAGGAAGAGAGGTAGATCTATTTCGCCACCAAGAAACAGCAAACGGGTGAACCAAACAACATCACAAGAGTCCCCGTTAAACTAAAACGAGCTAGCACTAAGGGGCAAGAGCTAGCTCTCACAAACGAGGGCCCCACAATCTCCATATCAGTGATGCAGCAGAAAAATAGCAACCTCACTTACCATAGACACAGGGGCATTGCAGTCAATAATAAGGCGCGATATAGTAAAGGGGAAATGCGAGCGGTTAAGCAATATACGGCTACGTACAGCCACTTTCTATGGTAAGGTTGAAGTGAAGGTGACTATAGCCAACATCAACGTGAGACATGTGTTTAGTGTTGCCGATATTGTCGATGAGGTTATTATTGAAGCCGATTTTATGATTAACCATGGCATTAATCTATAATGCTGGGACACCAGCTGAAGGTTTTTAGTAATGTGGAAATACCCCTTGATGTTGGATATGACAGCAAACCGCAAGTAACGAAAGTATTTGCTATTGAGAGTCAGACATTACCGCCGCAGTCTGAAACAGTCATATGGGCGCGGATGACGGGAGATTGTGAGGACAATCGGTTGTGGGTTGTAGAACCAGCAGATCTAAGGAGAGAGCTTATAACAGCGGAAGCTCTAGTGAAAACTAGTAAAGAAGGAATAGTCCCTATAAGAATGTTTAACTTATCAGACCATGTCATCAAAAAAAATTCCGATGTTGGCCAGCGTACTCCAGCAGAGGCAATAATAAACTTCGAGAAGAAGATAGAGCATACTATTTTGTCCGCAAAAGAACGTGAACAATTTAAGGAATACGTAGAGAAATGAGTATCAGTAAGGTATATCAGCGACAGATAAAAATCAAGCCAAACAGCCATGCCAGTATCTTCACCATGGAAGTCAAAGGGACGACGGCATACTAAGGAAAATTATAGCGGCCAAAGAAGAAGACAGACGACCATCCCAGAATGAAATTTCAGCTTAAAGCCCACTCGCCAAATCTTATTTTGCTCAGTGGAACAGCCTAAAGGTAACAAAAGGGTGTTTATACCGCGTATGGGAAAGTGTAGATGGCAAAACAACTTCAAATTTAATAGTTGTGCCACACTCCAAGATAAGTAAAGTTTTACAGAAGTTTAATAATGGACCTAGTGGCGGTCACCTTGGAGTAACAAAAACACTTGAGAAACTGAAGCAGCGGTTTTATTGGGTTGGATGTCAACAAGCCGTAGCCGACTGGATAGCAAAGTGCCCACACTGCATAGCAGCCAAAGGCCCAGTAAGAAGAAGCCGGGGACAACTACAACAATACAACTCAGAAGCACCATTCGAGCGGATCGCAATGGATGTAGCAGGTCCCTTTCCCGTCACCGAAGCCGGAAATCGTTATATAAATGGCCAGAGGCATATGCTATACCTAACCAGGAAGCAAATACAGTTTAAATGATGCATTCGTCAACAACTGGGTATGTCGCTATGGTTTCCCAATAGAATTACATTCCGACCAAGGGAGGAATTTCGAGTCTGCCATATTCAGGGAAATGTGTGAGTTATGTGGGATATAGAAAACCAGAACGACGCCGTTGCATCCACAGTCTGATGGCATGGTAGAAAGGTTCAACCGCACCTAAGAAGAGTACTTACGAAAAGTAGTAAGCAACAAACAGAGGGATTGGGATGAGCCCATTCCCAAATTGTTGATGGCATATAGGTCAGCTGTACACGACTCAACATCGAGAACGCCACCCAAAATTATCTTTGGGAGGGAATTAAAACAACTTGGTGATTTGGAATTTGATGTTAAGCCAAATGTAGAAGAAGGAGCTATTACGCCCCAAGATAAGGTGGACATAAACGAACTGAATGAGTTCGTGCGTAATAGAACCAAGATGGTCAGTTACAAGATGAAGGCTAGGTATGACCGCGCAGCAAATTCAGAGGGATTTATGGAAGGACAATTGGTTCTACTTTATAACCCACAACGGAGGAAAGGATTGTCCCCAAAATTACAGACTAACTGGGATGGCCCGTATAAAGTGATTAAGAGAGTGAATGACGTTGTACACCGGATACAGAAGCATAATAGCCCAAGGTAAAAAATGAAGATAGTACATCTCGAACGATTGGCGCACTATGGAAGACGTGATTGTATGCCTATTCGGGTCGAACAGGCTTAAGCGGGCGGCAGTGTTACAGAGATTAGAAAGAGATTTAAATAAAACGACAATGTCGCTATATGTACTTGGTAGCACTGCCAATTAATCTCTAGTTGTCAAAATGTTACAACCCTGGTCAACACAATATAGATAATATTCAAATTAACGGAAATGGAATACTCCAGAATATAAAAGATATTTCGAGGCTGTGCCAATAATAAGTGTAAACAATAACAACGAAATCCTAGCAACATAAATGCTAAGAGATATTATTCTTAAAGATCTTGTATGCAAGTATTCGCTGGTAGTAAAGATAAACAGGTTCACAAGTATACACAGCCATATACACATAGGAGAAGAAGAAACAAAACCACACAACACACAGAACACTCATCCATACAACCACTCATAGCTACCATAGACAAAACACACAGAACACTCATACATACAACCACACATAGTCACCATAAGCAAAACACACAAGTCAGAATTGTCATGTATACAAATACACGTATATAGCTACATGTTAAGTAAAGTACAACCAACAATAACCATGCCCAGAAGTTTCGCGAAGTTACTAGAAGACGTCATTTTTCTATATAAAGGCGCTGCCAGAGCTAAAATTAATTTGTCCGCGTTTTAATTTGGTGCAAAAACGAATCCTTTTGCTATTATCTTTTTGGCAACACTACTTTTGACAGCCCGCGCACGTTTTGTATCTTGTGTCACTGTCAAACATCTTCAGTTTGGTCTATAATTTAATCATGAATCGTCTTACAAACGAACAACGCTTGCAAATTATTGAATTTTATTACCAAAATGCGTCCTCTGTTAAGAAAGTTCATCGCGCGCTTCTTCCATTTTATGGTCAGTTTAATCGACCTACTGAGGCTTCTATTCGGGCTATTATAAAAAAATTTCGCACCAAATTTACATTGTTGGACATTAAACCACCAACACGCTTACGTAGAGTGCGAACTGAAGAAAATATCGCAGCCGTATCGGCCAGTGTTGGTGATGACCGTGAATTATCGATTCGGCGCCGTTCGCAGCAATTGGGCCTCTGTTACTCCACTACGTGGAAAATTTTGCGGAAGGATTTGGGTGTGAAGCCTTATAAGATACAGCTGGTGCAAGAATTGAAGCCAAACGACCTACCACAACGCCAAATATTTGGTGAATGGGCTCTTGAAAAGTTAAATGAAGATCCACTTTTTTATCGAAGAATTGTGTTCAGCGACGAGGCTCATTTCTTGTTGAATGGATACGTGAACAAGCAAAACTGCCGTATTTGGAGTGAAGAGCAGCCAGAAGCATTGCAAGAGCTACCAATGCATCCACAAAAAACAACCGTTTGGTGCGGATTATGGGCTGGCGGCATCATTGGGCCGTATTTCTTCAAAGATGATGCGAATCACAACGTTATTGTGAATGGTGAGCGCTACCGTGCGATGATAACAAACTTTTTTTTGCCCAAAATGGAAGAGCTTGACTTGCATGACATGTGGTTTCAACAAGACGGTGCCACATGCCACACAGCACGCGAAACAATGGACCAATTGAGAGGCGAGTTCGGTGAACAGTATATTTCACGCTTGGGACCAGTCAATTGGCCGCCCAGATCGTGCGATTTAACGCCTCTAGACTATTTTTTGTGGGGCTATGTTAAGGCTAATGTCTATAGCGACAAGCCCGCTTCGATTGACGCACTGGAAGCCAACATTGCCAACATTATTCGTGAGATACCGGCCGAAATGTTGGAAAGAGTATGCCAAAATTGGACTAAGCGGATGGACCATTTGAGGCGCAGCCGCGGCCAACATTTGCATGAAATAATCTTCAAACATTAAATTATATCGACCCAACTATCAATCCAAATAAATATTTCATGCATTTTTCTGAATTTTGTGTGTTTCCTTTTTTTTTAATTTCCGATAGTTCTCATAAAATCACCCATTATATATATATATATATATATATATATATAAATATATATATATGTGTGTGTGTAAAAGCTGCTTCTTCGGTTTGGTTATTCACGGATTAAAAACATATTCGCGGCTAAATATTGATTTATTTGTGGATCTTATAGGGATTTATTGCAACTACATATGTTTTAAAATATTTGGAACGCAGTTGTATGATGTTGAATGAAATCGCTTAAAGGTTTCGCCTTTACACAAGCCGGATACGCGTTTTTGAGAATGTAAGCAAACAGAATTAAATCAACCTACTGTCTTCCTAATTTATAATGTCGACTTAAAACAATGAAAAAGGAGTTTCGAAGCAAAAAAGCATGTGTTGCCTTGCGGTGGCGATAACATCCATATCACGTTTATTCAATGTTAACGAATCAACTGTACGATTAATAAAATATTCCAAAATAAAAAAGGCCGTCTGTAACTTCAACATCACTATCAGCGAAAACTGTTCGTATTTCAGAAATAAAAAAAATTGCAGTGGCGTTGTCATTATGGATATAAGAATTTGGAGAATACCAATCTGAGAAAGTATTTAATGCTGATGAAACTGCACTGTTTCGGAAGCGAAACGTCTGCTCTTTATATTTGGTCTAATTTTTATTCGATATTTCGTTAACAGCTTGTTAACATCTTCAGGAAATAAAAATTATTAAAATTTTGTCGACAAATGGTTTTGAAACATGACATAAAAAACTATTCACAATATTTGTTTTTCAAATTCAATACATTGCAGAAACATCAAATTATGGAAAAAATAATGAAGAAATAGAATGGCAAACTGTTCCACAATCAAGAAAACGTCAAAATTCGCCTTTGCTGTATGAAAATAAAAGACAACAAATAATTAATAACGAAAATAAACAAAGACAAATAATCAACAATGATAAATCTCCAAAAACAAATACAAATAGATATAGTGTTCTTTCTACTGAAGATGAAGATAGTATCAACATATTGGAACCAATTGAATCAAAACAACCACCTTTATATATTCCAAATGTATCAAATATAGAAGTATGATCAAATATTTTTCTACTATTATTGCTGCAGATCAATATTCATATAAATATTTAAAGGATGGACAAGTTAGAGTTATGATAAAAACTATTAGTGCATATAGAGCATTTGTCTCAAATCTGAAGCTTAAGAAGATAACTTATCATACATTTCAAATAAAGCAGGAAAGGGCCTGCAGGGTGGTAATTAAATATTTACACTATTCTACCAATGTAGAAGATATTAAAGAATTTATTGAAAAACTAGAACATAAAGTAAAAAACATTTCTAATATAAGAAGAAAACAAGCAATTTCAATGTTCTTTCTCGATCTTGAACCGAAAGCCAACAATAAAGAAATTTATAATGTAAAAGATATCAATAATGCTATTATATCAATAGAACCGCCACGTAAATTGAAAAATTGTCCACAATGTCACCGTTGTCAACAGTATGGTCATACAAAAGCTTATTGCAACAAACCATATAAATGTGTTAAATGCGGAGGAAATCATATATCTGTGGAATGTACAAAGAGCAAAAATTTGCCAGCTAAATGCGCTAATTGTGACGAATCTCATCCTGCAAGTTACAGGGGATGCATTATACATCAAGAATATAAAAAAAGGAAAAGTTTTCAAATATTCAACAAACAAAAAATAAAGGTCCGTTATATTCAGATCATCTTTCTAATAATAACAACTATCAATCTATACCAAATTGTGCGTATGCTAATGCTGTAAAAGGGACGTATAAACTAAATTATGAAAACACAACACTACAAAAAATTTAAAGCTTATTAACAAAACAGATGGAGCTGACGAATCCCTTATTAATATGATGTCATTTATTTGTAATAAATTATATCAGTAGATCTCCGTATAGCAACATGGAATGCTAATGGTCTCTGTAATCATTTACGAGAGGTTGAATTATTGTTGCAATCAAATAACATCGATATATTTTTAAGATCAGAAACGCATTTTACAAGTAAGTCATTTTTCAAGATTAAAGGTTATGATATGATAAGTGCTAATCATCCTAACCAAAGGGCTCATGGTGGCTCAGCAATTTTAATTAAATCATGCATTAATTATTATCAAGAAGAGAATTTTTCGCAATCAAGTATACAAGCCTCCATTATTAATGTCAAATGTCATTTGTTTTTTGTGACTCTTTGTGCAATATATATTCCCCCTCGCCATAATATTAGCTGTGATGATTTTAATGATTTCTTTGATAAACTTGGGACGCGATTCATTGTTGATGGAGATTTTAATGCAAAACATCCATGGTGGGGCTCGCGTTTAGTAAATCCTAAGGGTAGAGAACTATATAAGCGTATAGCCTTAAAAAATTATTCTGTAATATCGACTGGTAAGCCAACTTATTGGCCTTCTGACCCATCTAAAATTCCTGACTTAATTGATTTTTTCATTTATACCGGAATAAAAACAAACCAACTTGAAATTAAGGACAATTATGATCTTAGCTCTGATCATTCTCCAGTTTTATTAACATATAATTCTGCTCCTCCCCCCATGCAAGTTCAAAAACTAGTAACCTGCAAAACTAATTTAAATTTAAATTTACCCATAACAAACGGTTATGAGCTAGATAATGCAGTTGAATATTTTACGAAATTAATCCATGAAGCGGCTTTTTTATCGAATCCACCAATATCTTTACCTGTCATGCAAAATAGATTCCAAATTTTTTCGCACACACGTGAACTTATTCGAGTTAAGAGAAGACTTAGAAAAGCATGGCAGATTAGCAGAAATCCCGTTGCTAAAAGACGTCTAAATATAGCAACAAGGAATCTGAAACAGCATTTGAATACTATCAAAAACAAATCTATTGGGGAGTTTTTTGACAACATTAATTTCGCATCAAATAACAATCACAATTTATGGAAAGCCACGAAGTGTATTAAGCAGCCAATAAAAGGAAATTCTCCTTTTAAAGATGCTAATGGATCGTGGTGTAGGTCAGATGAAAAAAAGGTACAAGCATTTGCAACTCATCTGTACAATACTTTTCAATCACATCAAATGAGTAGTCTTGTTGACGATGAAGAAATCTCAAATTTCTTAGATGCACCTTATCAGATGTGTTTACCAATGAGACATATTTCTTGTTCTGAGGTTAAGATTCAAATAAAGAATTTAAATATAAAAAAGGTTGTTAAAAATTTGCCGAAAAAGGCTATTATATTTTAGACATTCATTTTTAACTCTATTCTGAAATTAAGTCATTCTCCTTCTCAGTGGAAATGCGCTGAAATTATAATGATTAAAAAACCAAATAAACCAGAAAATGAAATAACATCTTATAGACCGATTAGCCTGTTAAGTATTTTTTCTAAAATGTTTGAAAAAATATTTTTGAGTAGATTGTCTCCAATTCTTGAAGAACTACATATTGTTCCCGATCATTAATTCGGCTTTAGACATAAACATGGAACTCCTGAACAGTTTCATAGAGTGGTAAACGTTATTCGGAAATGTTTTGAAGAAAAGAAGTACTGCTCCGGGGTTTTCTTGGGTATTCAACAGGCATTCGACAGAGTCTGGCATATTGGACTATTGTACAAATTGAAGAATCTCATTTCAGCTACATTTTATTCAATTATAAAATCTTATATACAAAACCGAACATTTTATGAAAAAATTAAAGAAGAGAGGTCAAACATGTTTGATATCAGAGCAGGAGTTCCACAGGGTAGTGTACTAAGTCCGGTGTTATATACAATTTTCACCGCTGACATGCCAACTTCGCTAAATGTCACTATGTCATCATACGCAGATGATACGGCAATTTTAGCAGCAGACAATTCACCTACAGTTGCATCTAACAATGTTCAAAATGAATTAAATTTAATAGAGTTATGCATGAAAAAGTGGAAAATTAAAGTGAATGCAGAAAAATCAGTACACGTAACTTTTACACTTCGCAAGGGTGATTGTCCGAATTTAACTATTAATAACATCAGATACCTAAAAATGACTGCGTAAAATATCTTGGTTTGAATATGGATCGTAGACTCAATTGGAAACATCACATAAAAAGAAAGCGACAGCAATTAAAATTAATGAATAGAAAATTTTATTGGTTAATCGGTCATAAATCTCAACTAAATATGGAAAACAAGTTAAGACTTTACAAAGCAATCTTAAAACCTGCTTGGACTTATGGAATACAGTTATAGGGAACTGCAAGTCATTCAAATATTGAAATTATTCAATATTGGTATATTACTAATGAAGCTATCCATACTGTTCTTAATATTAAAACTGTAAAAGAAACTATTAATTATTGTAGTGAAAAATATTTAAATAGACTCAGTAATCATGTAAATCCATTAGCTCTCATGTTATTAGGCGATACTGATGAAGGTAGAAGACTTAAGAGATCTCATATATTAGATCTTCCATTTAGAAATTAGTCAAATGTATGTTATTTTATGTTATTATTATTGTTACTACAATTATTATTATTTATTGAATTTTTATTAAAGAATTAATTTTCTATTTCTTTATAGTTGTAATTATAGTAAAAGTACAACTACAACTGTCATATTTACAATATATCTAATTTGCTTATTATCATTATATAATAATTGATAGATTGCAATAAAATAATTTCAGAAAAAAAAATATTCAATACCACATAAAATATTTTTTCAACATTAACAATTTATAGTAAAACAAACTTTTTTACCATTAACAAATTATAACGAACATTTTTATAACAAATATATATAATAAACTAATTTTTTGACATATTGTCATTGTACTATTATAATATGAAGTTTATTTGTTGGGTGGTTAAGCAATGTCTATATGCATTTCATTGGCGCTTCTTACCAAATCGTCAGTAGACTTCAACCACAGTTTTGCAAAGTTTCAAACTTCTCAACTTATTAAAAGACTTCAAAAAACCATCTGAGAATTATGTTAAATAAATTAACTATAAAAATTCAAATTTTTGGAACCAATCTATTATTAATTTATTACCTCTCCTAATAACTAAAGTATCTAAATAAGGAAGTCTCAAGTCCTTTTCCTTTTCAGCAGTAAATTTAATGTTCGAATTAAAATTATTCAATGCTGATAACATATTATCTATCTCCGATGTATGAATAATGCAAAATACATCATCTACATATTTTGTCACTATTTTAGGTTTTATATTAAGTTTTTGAATTGATTTGTCTAATAATTCCTCCATTACTATATCTGCTATTATTGGAGATGCTGGTGATCCCATAGGAAGACCCCTTTGTTGCATATATATATATATATATATATATATATATATATATATATATTGCTATTATATTGAAAATACCTATGCCTATACAAAATTTTAAAATACGGAAAACTAAATGTTTGTCAATCCTTGTATACCTTGTTATCATTTCCCGTTTGTTTTTAATTGTATTAATTGCAAAATCAATAGGTACACTTGGGAATAGGGAAACTACATCAAAAGAAATCAAGCTTTCATTATCAGATATACGTTGGCTCCTAATTTTATTCACAAATTCTATTGAATTTTTGATATTATATTTAGAATCCTTAGTAATATTTTTTAAAATATTTGTAATATATCTGCATAGTTCATATGGATATGAATTAATAAAAGAACATATAGGTCTTAATGGAAAAATTTTCTTTATATATACAAGGAGCAACTGCAGCAATTGTTTTTAGCTTATTCTTATCATTAGATGTTATAATATATTTCTTATATAATTCTTCAACTATATCATTATTGATTTTTTGGTATATGGTTGTTGGATCTCTATTAATTAAATTATAATTTGTAATATCTCCTACAATACTATTGATTCTTAAATCATATTCCTGTTTACTAATGGCTACAGTTACATTACCCTTATCCGCATTTACAATAAGTATATCTTTATTTTCCCTTAAGAAATTAGTAGCATTCTTAGCTTTATCTAATATAAACTTATCTCTATTTGTTAGTTGAATTTTATTTAAATGGTTACCAATAACCGTAGTTAATCTATTTCTTGCTATCTCTTGTTCTTCTTTATTATTTAAAGTCTGCACTAAGTCCTCTCCCTCTGATATGACTTTTAAAATAGGAATGTCATACTTTTTACTAGGTAAAGCGTGTTTTTGTCCAAGTGAAAGTATCCATAGAATGTCCTTAGGTATGTCAGTGTTAGTCTTGTTTCTAAACCACTTTTCATTTAATTTTATATCTAATTTCTTCTCTTGTAATTTTTTTAATTTATCAAATTTATTTTTATGTGTAATATTCACCTTTTGCTTTTGTAAAACGTCTAAATGTTCCTCAAAGTATAAAAATTCAACCATATCCTCCAGTGAAAAATATATATCCAATTTCTTTAAAATTCTGGCCCTCTTTTTGAAAATGTTTCAACATATAATGTTTTTCTTTTATCGCTAACCTTAACATTTCATTGTGTAAACCTTGAGTATAGTTTTCTATGGTTTTTTAAATCCTTGGTAAGCTATCCTGATTAAAAACATTCAAGATATTCTTCGTAGAGTTCTTGATAAAGTTTGGGGTGATTCCAACATTCCTGCATCTTATCAAAAAAGTTATTGATGATCTTGCCTGTAAAATTTTATTCCTGAGTGATTTCACCTGACTAATGAATCTCCTAGTTTGAAAATTGTTGATTTATCTTTATTGACCTTACCAGTTTATTATAATATTAATCAAGCTTATGGTCGTTTTTTATCAAATTATATTTGGTCTAATTTTTATTCGATATTTCGTTAACAGCTTGTTAACATCTTCAGGAAATAAAAATTATTAAAATTTTATAGACAAACTATTCACAATATTTGTTTTTCAAATTCAATACCACATAAAATATTTTTTCAAAATTAACAATTTATAGTAAAACAAACTTTTTCAACATTAACAAATTATAACGAACATTTTTATAACAAATATATATATATATATATATATATATATATATATATGTATATATATATATATATATATATATATATATATATATACATATATATATATACATATATACACACACATATATATATATATATATATCTATATATATATATATACATATACATACATACATACATATACATACATATACACACAAATACATGTACACATATACATCCACACACATATACATGTATATACACATAGGCAATAATTTTAACAATAAGTAAAAATAATATATTATAACAATAATACAATAAATTATCCCTAGCAAATAATAGTTAATATTAACAATTATATTATGTAAACCTTCAATTCTTACTAACTAAATGTCTACAATTCTGTGCTAATTTTTCTCTATCTATTTTAAAATTTATTCTGTGTGATGAAGGTACGTTTATTATTTCTAACATTTTTGTTTTTTTTCATTATTGATTTTTTGGTATTTGGTTGTTGGATCTCTATTAATTAAATTATAATTTGCAATACTCCTACAATACTATTGATTCTTAAATCATAATCCTGTTTACTAATGGCTACAGTTACATTACCCTTATCCGCATTTACAATAAGTATATCTTTATTTTCCCTTAAGAAATTAGTAGCTTTATCTAATATAAACTTATCTCTATGATTTTTGTCTTAAGCTAATAAGGCGTTGGTTGTAATGACAATAAAAAAACAAGTTTTATTTTATTTTTTTCCCGACGTTTCGTCAATTATTTGTTGACTTTATCAAGGGGTTTTTTGGGAAATCTATTTTGTTATTAAAAAAAACATTTATTTTGAAGTTTTACATTTATAAATTTCTTTTTTTTTGAAAATTTTTTACTTACAAACTGTATCTGTTAAATTTTCATTAATATAAAATCTAAACTCCGAAGTGATATTTTCAAACCAAAATCACAACTAATTAAAATTATTTCTTTAAAGCTACTTTGTAGCTTGCGCTAATGTTGTTGGTATCTTCCTTAAGATTCATTGTCCTTTCTATATTTTGCTGAATGCGTAAGCTTTCTATTGTGTATCTCTTCTTTCCAATGTTCTCTTTGTCTAAAATCTTTACTTTTTCAAAATCAGCTGTGTGTCCAGTGTCCAGTATGTGTTGTGATAGCGCTGTTGATTGTTTGTGTTTTTCTATGTCCTTCTTGTGTTCTTCCATTTTTGTTTCTAGATTTCGTTGTTCCAATGTACATCATTTTACAGCTGTTGTTTTCGTTGCCTTTGCACTTGATTTCATAGACTACATTGCATTGTTGTAGTTTTTTAATTGGCGCTTTTATTTTTGAAAATATTTTGTTTATTGTTGTGTTAGGTTTATATGCGAAATTGATATTGTTGTTTTTGAAAATATTTCTTATGTTTCTATTATCGGTTAATCCAGGGATGTAACTTATGCTCTGATATGTCTTTTCTTCCTTTTCAGGTATGGATTTATTATCTATTGTGTAATTATTAAGTCTTGTGTTAGCTTCGTCAATCATTTTGCTGATGAGTCTGTTGGGGAAACTGTTTTCTGTTAATATTTTCCTGATGCGTTTAGTGTTCGTTTTGTGAAATTGTTTGTCGCTGAGATGGAGAACTCTATTGATTAAGTTTTTGACAGTGTTAATTATATGATGTCTCGGTTGTGTAGAGTTATAATTTATTATTCTGCCGGAAGCGGTATCTTTTTTATACCAGTCTATTGTAAGTCCGTTGTTTTTTCTGTGTATTTTGGTGTCCAAATATGTAGTTGTATTATTTTCCTCTGTTTCTATGGTGAATTGTAGTTTTAGATGAAAACTATTGAATGCTTTTAAAATTTTTTCTTTTTCGTCAAATTTTACTATAGCTATTAAGTCATCTACATATTTTGTTATGTATTTTAGTTGGATGTTTTCCACACTAAGTTTCTTTAGAGTTTCGTCTATTAAGTTGTCAAGTACTAAATCTGCGATTGTTGGAGAAAGTGGATTCCCCATCGGCATGCCAAATATCTGATTGTAGATTTCGTTTTCATATATAAAATAATTGTATGTACAGAGACAAAATTTCAGAATTTTTTCAAACAGGGACCTGGACATTTTAGTGTAGTTAAGGTATTTGCTTTGTTCACTGGGATGTTGGTGAAAAGTGAAACGACATCTAGTGAGATCAGTATTTCTCCTTGCTCTATTTTAATATTTTTAATTTGCTCTTTAAACCTATTCGAATTTAATACATCGTATTTTTTCGAGATCGCATTTTTGAGTATTTGTCCTACATATTCCGTTAATTTATAGCAAGGGACTTGAATCGAGGACACTAGGGGTCTTAGCGGCAGTTCCGGCTTATGGATTTTCGGTAGCCCATAAATTCGCGGGGCTGTTGCAGCCGAGCAAAGTAATTGTTTTCTTTGCCAATTATCGATTATGTTCTCCTTGTATAATTCTGATATAAGTTTATTATTTTCTTCCTGTAACTTTGTTGTTGGATCTGTTCTTATTTTCTTATAAGTGCTTTTTTCGTCCAATAATTTTTCCATTTTTAGGTGATACTCTTCTTTAAACATTGCCACTCTTCTGTTCCCTTTGTCAGCCTCTACAAAAATTATGTTATTTTGTTTTCTCAAGAAATTTTTGGTTTTTTTGTATATAGTCAGAATAAACTTTTCTTTTGGGGTGTTTTGTAGTTTTCTTTTAAAACGTGTGATATTATTGGCTAATGTAGTTCTTGCTAAACTCATTTCTTGTCCTTCGTCATCATTCATTGTCAAAATGTATTGTTCCATGTCCGCAATTACATGTAGTACTGAGAAGTTGTTTTTATCTACAGGAAGAGCAAATCTTTTTCCCTAAAGATAAAATCCATTTGGACTCCATTGGAATTTCTATATTGGTTTTATTTTCAAACCAATTTTCGTTATATGTAAATCCATATATTATAAACTGCTTCTCTTTCAGTATGTCTAGTTTTGTGTTTTGTTTATCTCTTATGTATGTGCTTATAGCTTTGCTCCTGTCATATTGTTTGTTAATAAAGGTTTTGTAGTCTTCGAAAGTAAGTGCATTTTCAATGTTATGTTTTAAGCGATTAATATTTTTCTTGAAAGCTTTGATATTGGAATATGTTTGTGCTATCTCTATATTTAATATCTTTTTGTGAAAGTTGTATTCAATTTTGTTTTATTTTTCCTTTAATTTTATACATGTGAATAAATGTGTTGTCTGTTTTGTTGTGTTTTTTGTGTGGTTCGGAATAATACCATAACTCCGGCATGATAGTATAAATTTTAATCTATTTTCTTGTTGTATTACTTTTTTTGTTTAATTACAGTACTCTTTTAAAGCTCTGCATGTCTCTCTATCATACTATAAAGTTATGTCCTGAAAGTAACCCTTCATGTTGTGTTTGTTGCTAGTAATGTTTCTTTAAATTAATATTGAGATTTTTTGTTTCGGCAAGCTCTCCGATAATATTTCTTTATAAGTGTTTATATGGCCAATTCGTATTTTCATTTTTTATGATTTTTGTCTTAAGCTAATAAGGCCTTGGTTGTTGTAATGACAATAAAAAACAAGTTTTATTTCATTTTTTTCCCGAAGTTTCGTCAATTATTTGTTAACTTTATCAAGGGGTTTTTTGGGAAATCTATTTTATTATTAAAAAAAACATTTATTTTTAAGTTTTACATTTATAAATTTCTTTTTTTTTTTTAAATTTTTACTTACAAACTGTGTCTGTTAAATTTTCATTAATATAAAATCTAAACTCCGAAGTGATACTTTCAAACCAAAATCACAACTAATTAAAATTATTTCTTTAAAGCTACTTTGTAGCTTGCGCTAATGTTGTTTGTATCTTCCTTAAGATTCCTTGTCCTTTCTATATTTTGCTGAATGCGTAAGCTTTCTATTGTGTATCTCTTCTTTCCAATGTTCTCTTTGTCTAAAATCTTTACATTTTCTAAATCAGCTGTGTGTCCAATGTCCAGTATATATCGTGATAGCGCTGTTGATTGTTTGTGTTTTTCTATGTCCTTCTTGTGTTCTTCCATTCTTGTTGCAAGATTTCGTTGTTCCAATGTATATCATTTTACAGCTGTTGTTTTCGTTGCCTTTGCACTTGATTTCATACACTACATTGCATTGTTGTAGTTTTTTTATTGGCGCTTTTATTTTTGAAAATATTTTGTTTATTGTTGTGTTAGGTTTATATGCGAAATTGATATTGTTGTTTTTGAAAATATTTCTTATGTTTTTATTATCGGTTAATCCATTGATGTAACTTATGCTCTGATATGTCTTTTCTTCCTTTTCAGGTATGGATTTATTATCTTTTGTGTAATTATTAACTTTTGTGTTAGCTTCGTCAATCATTTTGCTGATGAGTCTGTTGGGGAAATTGTTTTCTGTTAATATTTTCCTGATGCGTTTAGTGTTCTTTTTGTGAAATTGTTTGTCGCTGAGATGGAGAACTCTATTGATTAAGTTTGTGGCAGTGTTAATTATATGATGTCTCGGTTGTGTAGAGTTATAATTTATTATTCTGCCGGAAGCGGTATCTTTTTTATACCAGTCTATTGTTAGTCCGTTGTTTTTTCTGTGTATTTTGGTGTCCAAATATGTAATTGTATTATTTTCCTCTATTTCTATGGTGAATTGTATTTTTGGATGAAAACTATTGAATGCTTTTAATTTTTTTTCTTTTTCGTCAAATTTTACGATAGTTAAATTTTACTATAGCTACATATTTTGTTATGTATTTTAGTTGGATGTTTTCCACACTAAGTTTCTTTAGAGTTTCGTCTAACAAGTTGTCAAGTACTAAATCTGCGATTGTTGGAGAAAGTGGATTCCCCATCGGCATGCCAAATATCTGACTGTAAATTTCGTTTTCATATATAAATATAAAATAATTGTTTGTACAGAGACAAAATTTCAGAATTTTTTCAAACAGGGACCTGGACATTTTAGTGTAGTTAAGGTTATTGCTTTGTTCACTGGGATGTTGGTGAAAAGAGAAACGACGTCTAGTGAGATCAGTATTTCTCCTTGCTCTATGTTAATATTTTTAGTTTGCTCTTTAAACCTATTCGAATTTAATACATTGTTTTTTCCCAAATCGTATTTTTGAGTCTTTGTCCTACATATTTCGAAAATTTAAAGCGAGGGACTTGAACCGAGGCCACTATGGGTCTTAGCGGCATTTCCGGCTTATGGATTTTCGGTAGCCCATAAATTCGCAGTGCTGTTGCAGCCGAGCAAAGTAATTGTTTTCTTTGCCAATTATCGATTATGTTCTCCTTGTCTAAATCTGATATAAGTTTATTATTTTCTTTTTGTAATTTTGTTGTTGGATCTGTTCTTATTTTCTTATAAGCGCTTTTTTCGTCCAATAATTTTTCCATTTTTAGGTGATACTCTTCTTTAAACATTGCCACTGTTCTGTTCCCTTTTGTCAGCCTGTGCAAAAATTATGTTATTTTGCTTTTTCAAGAAATTTTTGGTTTTTTTGTATATAGTCAGAATAAACTTTTCTTTTTTTATTTTCAAACCACTTT
>OY776282.1:1539566-1542066 GCA_963675445.1 Linnaemya vulpina
TATGTACAAACATATACATACAAATACATGTACATATATAATTGCATAGACATCCACACACTTATACATGTATACATTTACACAATAATTTTAACAACTAGTATAAGTTAATATATAATAAAGATAATACAATAAATTATCCCTAGCAAATAATAGTTAATATTAACAATTATATTATGTAAATCTGCAATTCTTACTAACTAAATGTCTATAATTCTGTGCTAATTTTTCTATATCTATTTTAAAATTTATTCTGTGTGATGAGGTACGTTTATTATTTCTAACATTAATCGACGTTTGTAGTTATTTTCTGTATTTAATATTGAAACATTTTCAAAATCTCGAAAATGATATGATTTAGAACAATGGGAAGATAAAGCTGTTTTTTGTGAATTTATATCCCTATATTTTTGATCTGATTTGTGACCTGCTATCATAGTCTTTAATTTATTTTTGGTCGTACCTATGTACATTTTATTACAATTCTCTATATAATTACCCTTGCATGGTATTTTATATACTAAATTTGATCTATCCCATTTTTCAATTATATCTTTATTTTTACTAAATAGTCTCTTTAATTTTTTTTTGCGTTCTATGAGCTATTCTATATTTACCTGTATCGTAAATTTTAGATTTTGTCAACCTTTCTGATATTACTGGTATGTATGTTAAAGATTTAAATAATTTTTGTTCTGTATTAATATTCGTATTTTCTGTTCTTCTACTTCTATATTGTGATATTAATTTATTTATAATATGATTAGGAAAATCGTTATTTTCTAATATATTTATAACCTTCTTATTATTGCTATAGTGAAATTGTTTGTCACTTATATTTAGAACCCTTTTTATAAAATTTTTAGCTGTGCTTATAATAATGTGTCTACTATGTTTTGAATAGTAATTAATCATTCTTGAAGAAGCAGTAGGTTTTTGGAACCAATCTATTATTAATTTATTACCTCTCCTAATAACTAAAGTATCTAAATAAGAAAGTCTCAAGTCCTTTTCCTTTTCAGCAGTAAATTTAATGTTCGAATTAAAATTATTCAATGCTGATAACATATTATCTATCTCAGATATATGTGTATATAATATATATATATATGTATATAATATATATATATATATATATATATATATATATTTTTTTTTTTTTTATACATATATATATATATATATATATACATATATATATATATATATATATATATATATATATATACCTTCAATATGTAACTGAAACTTAATACTCTGTCTGAGTTAGTTGTGCAGACAAACTTCCTTACCTGTGGGATCTGTTCGCACTTATAATTTAAGTCTAGAATAAGTTTATTATTGTTAATTATAGTTTTCAAGAACAGTTAAATAAATAAGGTCAACATATTCAGTCGCTCAAACGGCTAATTCAAACTAAAGTAGTTGTATTAATTTAACTTGGCGATCCTGCCAAATAATTTAAATCAAAATAAATTTAATAATCTTCGGAACATCGTCATATTTCTATATATATATTTTATATTATTCTATTACCGGCATTCTTAAATTCATTTATGTTCACTGTTTGAAAAAAACTTATCTGCAATTGATAATTCTAACCTCGAAAAGCCGTTTTTATTAGCTACTTTTTCAAGCTGTAAAAATAATTGATCTAAATCAATACTAAATTTATTATTTGAAAAAAAGTTATCTTGGTGCTTTCAATTGGTTTCAATACACGTAACGTCTTCGATACGGTGATATAACTTTGCGGCGCTACAGAACACGCTTCGCTTTCATTGGCATGTGCTTGTAGCCTTGTTGTCGCATTAAATATTGTATTTGTTTTTTTTGTATCAGAGAATTCTATGCGAGACAAAGCGTCCGTAGCATAATTCTCTTTTCCCCTGATGTAATCACTGCAAAGTCGTATTCTTCTAAATCCAATCTTATGCGAAAAAGGATGGATGATGGATTTATATATATACATACATATATATATATATATATATATATATATATATATATACATACATATATATATATATATATATATATATATATATATATATATACATACATATATATATATATATACATACATATATATATTTATATATATATATGTATATATATATATATATGTATATACATATATATATATATATATATATATATATATATGTATATATATATATATATATATATATATATATATGTATATATATATATATATATATATATATATTTTTTTTTTTTTAATATTAATCAAGCTTATGGTCGTTTTTTATCAAATTATATTTGGTCTAATTTTTATTCGATATTTCGTTAACAGCTTGTTAACATCTTCAGGAAATAAAAATTATTAAAATTTTATAGACAATTGGTTTTGAAACATGACATATAAAAAAAAAAAAAAAAAAAAACTTCACAATATCTGTTTTTCAAATTCAATACCACATAAAATATTTTTTCAACATTAACAATTTACAGTAAAACAAACTTTTTCAACATTAAC
>OY776282.1:1547066-1554566 GCA_963675445.1 Linnaemya vulpina
GGAGCCGATGTTTCAGTTATAGAAATTAACAAAGTTCTAAACGAACAAGTAGATACACAAGCAACTACTAACCTTATCGGTGTCGGACAAGAGAATATTGCCTGATGATACTATATATTCTATAATAGCAAATTACCCTAACCAAAAATGGGAACCAAGCTAAACGCTTCGTAGCCTTTTGTAATTATTATTCCAGGTTCATATCAAACTTTGCAGAATCATCACGTCATTTAAGTCGACTTTTCAGAAAAAACGTCCTAACTAACCCGAAAATCACTACAATATCCGGGCTTTGCTAGGAAATTTTTATAACCACGGACGAAAGTAAGCACGTATGTGCGGAATTTTAAGTCAAGAGTATCAGGGTATACAATTACCAATAGCATACGCATCTAGAGCATATACAAAGGGCGAAGCAAACAAATCAACAATAGACCAAGAGTTAACTGCTATTCATTGGGAAATTTAATATTTCAGGGCGTACGTATATGGCAAAAAATTCATAGTTAGAAGCGATCATAGACCTCTAATATACCTTTTTTCTATGAAAAACCCACCATCCAAGCTTACTCGCATAAGGTTGGATTTAGAAGAATAAGACTTTGCAGTGATTACATCAGGGGAAAAGAGAATTATGCTACGGATGCTTTGTCTCGCATAGAATTCTCTGATATACAAAAAACAAATACAATATTTAATGTGACAACAAGGCTACAAGCACGTGCTAATGAAAGGGAAGCATGTGCTGTCGTGCCGCAAAATTATAACACACTATCGGAGACGTTGAAAGCACCAAGATTATATTTTTCAATGAATTATTTTCACAGCTTGAAAAAGTAGCTAGTACAATGGGCTTTTCGAGGTTACAATTATCAATTGGAGATAATTTTTTCCAAACAGTGAATATAATGAATTTATTGGTGTTTTCTTTTTGAACAAAAAATGTCAACTTGTTAAAAGGTGCATGCATAAAATATCTTGCCAACCCTTTAATAATGCAATTTGTTATTTCACTAAAATAAAACACAATTTGTGGAGAAATTTCAATAAATTTCAAATTTCATCTTCATCAGCAGAGGTGGATGAATCTAGCAATTGACTAATTGCCATTTCTGCACATATAATTGATGCGGCAATATTAATATTTTTAACTTTTATTAAACGGTTTAGAATTGTTAAAAATTTTCTTTTTTGTTTTCATAAACTATACAAACAGTAAAAATTGGTTGCCAGAGTGCCAGTTTATCGACCCGAAGGTTTAACGATTTTTTTATATAAAGACTGTTTTGAGCGAACAAAATTTTTATGTTTACTATTTTGTGATATATTTTTGTACATGCGAATATATTTGTAAGTCTTAAGTATTAATTATTAAATTTATGAAAAAAAATATAATAATTATTATAATAACAATAATAATAATAAAATGATCTTAAATAAGGGATATATTCATATCAATTTTTTTGTTGTTTTTTTGTGAAAATGCGAGGTGTAGTATGTTTGACTAGCCACAGTTAACATACCTTCAGTATGTAACTGAAACTAAACATTTCGTCTTAGTTAGTTGTCCACGCAAACTACCTTACCTGTGGGAACTGCTCAACAAGCATGTTCTCACTTATAATTTAAATCTAGAATAAGTGTATTATTGTTAAGTGTAGTTTTCAAGAACAGTCAAATAAATGGAAGTCAAAACATTCAGTCGCTCAACCGGCTAATTCAAAACAAAATAATTTTATTAATTTAACAATATATATATATATATATATATATATATATATATATATATGCATATATATATATATATATATATATATATATCCATATATATATATATATATATATATATATATATATACATATATATATATATATATATATATATATATATACATATATATATACATATATATATATATATATATATATATATATATATATATATATACATATATATATACATATATATATATATATATATATATATATATATATATATATATATACTGTCGGACAAAATAAATTGCGGTTTTTTCAATTTCAATATATACATTAAAACATATATATATTAAAACATATATTTATTGTTTTCAAATGTTTATTAAATATAGTTTTATTTTTAATTTGCTTAATATTTTATCGAATAGGGAACTTAGCATTAAAGTCTTATATTATATATTCTACTTATACAACACACTATATGGCACATAAAGAAATTCAAGTGACAAAATAAAGTAACAGTTCAATGAATAACATTATTAAAAATTAAATAACGTCAAAATTTAGTATGAAGTTGCTCCTCCTTTGTTGTTTATGACTTCTCTCAATCTTTTTGGCATACTTAGCGCAAGGTTCTTCAAAGTATTTGTTGGAATCCATTCACTTTGCATTTTTCCCCAAAATTTTTGGATATTTGTTCTGGATTCCATCGGGATTTTGTCATCTAAAATAGCCCAAAGATGTTCTATGGGGCTTAATTCTGGGCTTTGAGCAGGCCATTCTAATTGTTCAACACTATTTTTATCAAAAAATTTCTTAGCGATCTTACTCGTCTGCTTGGGGTCGTTGTTTTGTTGAAATATGAAGTCCCCCAAGCCCATTTCCTCTGCACTGATTAAAGATTTTCTTCCAAAATATTTACATAACGCTCTGCACTCATTTTAGAATCAACTTTGATGAGTTTACCAACTCCTGAAGAGGAAAAACATTCCCTCACCATGAGGCTTCCTCCACCATGTATTACAGTGTGGATAAGGTTTTGCGATTTTAGCCTTTGTGTTGGTTTACACCACACTCTTTTCCGATTTTTGCAATTTTTTAGTTCATATTTTGACTCGTCAGTCCAAATAATTTTATTCCAAAATGATTCAGGCATGTTTATATATTTCCTTGCAAAAGCTAATCGTTTTTTTCTGTTGGCTGCTCGTAGGAGAGGCTTTTTCTTAGCGAAGGTACTTTTTAAACCGCTCTCATTAAGTATTTTTTGGACAGTTCGAGTCGAAATATTTAATTCTAGCTGCTCTTTTATATCTCTGGCTGTCGTAAAAGAATTACTCTTTGCCAGAATTGCAATATGATCATCCTCAACGTCTTACGTTTTCTGCCACATAATTTTTTCAAACTTTTATTTGAGTTCCTTATTTGATATAAGCAATTATTTTCTGACTCCAGATTCTGATATATTATACTTGGAACTTAAGGCTTTCAATTTCATCCCATTTTCGCTTTCTTGCACCAACATACCTTTTTGAATTTTGTTTAAGGGCTTCATTTCGAAAAAGTTTAGGTCTACGCCTACTTTTTTTAAATTTAAGTAATATTGAAAGGAAAAGTTAAGGACTTTATTACAATTTATTGTTTTTTAATAACTTACCAAAAATTTTTGTAAAAAAAAAATTTGGACTATATTGGAAATTTCACGATTTATGAAAAACGCACTTTATTATGTCGCGAATATTTTTTAGCACTTCAATATTTTTACATGAGAAACTTGAACGAACGACTTAAAATATTACAATGTTTATGGAAATAAAGTGAGACACATAAACATATAACGGAACAATAAGCAAACAGTTAATAATACACGTAAATTCAAAATATTGAGAATTAATGAAGAAGGGTACGCAACCGCACTTTACTTTGTCCGACTTTATATATATATATATATATATATATATATATATATATGTACATATATATATATATATGTATATATATATCTATATATATATATATATATATATATATATGTATATATATATATATATATATATATATATATATATATACATATATACATGCATATATATTCATATATATATATATATATATATATATATATATATATATATATATTTATATGTATATATATATATATATATATATATATATATATATATTTGATATATGTAAATATACCTCGTCTGATATTTCTGCATTCCTTAAGGCTGCTAACTTTTTCTCTAGATCAGCTATGGAACTCTGTGAAAGACCACCATGACGTTGGCTAGAATTATTAGCAGTTGAGTCAGCGCTGCCAGCTGAAATCGATACTATGTTTTTCTCCAGACTATTCTGCTTCGACAACTTTTGAGCAACTTGGGTATTTTCCGTTATACTATTTTCCACGCTAGTTGATTGAGTTTGAGCGTTCTCATAAAATTCTATTAGACTGGTTGTTAAATTCTGCAACTCATTGGTGACACTATTGTCAAAAGATGTCCGCCTAGAATTGTACGTGGAAGAGGTTCTAGTAGAGCTTAATGGACCTGTTGGAGTACTCTGATTCAACGAATGGCACGATGTCAGTTTCTAGAAAAATAAATAATTTAATTAAAACATTGGGTAATTAGTAAAATCCTGGGGACCCAAAATTTATATTTAAAATTTTTAATATCGTAATGAAAATAATTAGCCATGATGTTCGATTAAATCTAGCTCGATTTTCAAAATAAAACATTTCGATAATTATCTCATCGAAAATAGTTGTTCTAGTCTGATGTGGAAGTTGGTTAAATAATTGAAATTCGCTAAAACAAGAATTATTAACCAGGCTTAATTTAAGAATTATTTTTAATTTTGTTACATGCGATTTTTTATTGTTAATAGAATACTAGCTCTATATATACGCATACATGTTTAATTTAGATTTTCTCTTTTTAATTGAAACACCAAACATATTATTTAGAGTTTTCCTAGAAGCCTGTGCCTACCTTTTACTTGGAAAACGGATTTCTAGGAATACCTACTGTTTCTAACAAAATAATATAAAAATTATATGTACCTCTTCTTGATTATATTGTGAGTTAATATGCTGCTGTGGTTGTTGTTGGTTGGTGTGATCATTGTTTATGGAGGCAACAATAGCGGATGCAAATGCTTGTGCGTGAGTTATGTTTTCTAACTCAATTTTGAGTTGGTCTAATGAATTGTTGGTGTTATTACTTGTATTCGTAACTGCGCTTGCTCCACCGGTGATTGCTTTAGGTGTACTACTTGAAGCACCACTAACATTCTGTAAAACCACATCGCTATTTACGGATAATTTCTCTGTTATTGGTTCATAATTAGGCTTATTTTCCGTTGATGATGTCGTAGAACCTTTATTCTTGATTAAGCCTTGTTGTTGTATATCATTTTCTTCGTAGGATCGAATGTCGTAAAACCAAAAAGAAAATCACAGAAGGCATTTTGAAAAATTGTGTTCATTAGCTAAAGAAATTTAGGTTTAACTTGTTGTGGTAATTTTTGAAACTATGGAACGAGGGGATGGTAGATTAATACCTATATGGGGTTTATATATGTATTCATATATGTGTATTAACACAAATGTATATATATATATATATATATATATATATTTAGGTATATATATATATATATATATATATATATATATATATGTATATATATATATATATATATATATATATATATATATATATTTAGGTATATATATACATATAATTAGCCATTATATATATATATATATATATATATATATATATTTGGGGGGGTCAAATTGTATGTAGCTCTAAGTCGGATTTGAAGCCTCCAAAATTTCAAAATATACATTTTTCCGTATATACATAGAACAATTTAATTAAATTCGTTATAAAATCGGATAGAAATATGGTAGTTTTCTCAATCTGGGCTTGTTTGAAAGGTATTTTTATCACCTGTATTGTAGTAGAGATATTAGGAATTTTGTGTCGAAAATTGTCTAAAATGAACTTTAAAGTAATAAATTCTGAATTTTCTTCGTTTTTTTGGGTTTTTGTTTGCAGATTAATAAAGTTTAGAAATTTTTTTGTTTTCGAACTCCTTTTTGTAGGAAAAACGATCTGAAAAAAAATCAACATTTTCAAGGTTTCAACAAAAAACACTATTTTTACATTTTTAATTCAATTTATTTTTAAATATTATTTCCAACCTACAATTTAAAGTTTTAACGTGGTTATATTATTTTTTAAGATCTTTTCATCGAAATCTAAGTATTTTACCAATCTGTCGAGTAAATGCTGCTTCAAATAATATATCGTCGTTATTCATATCAACCATATTGACATAATCGGTAGCATCGAAATTTAAGATATATTTTTATAAACTCTGAAATAAGTTGGATCGTACAATTTTTCTCGATAGCTCTGTTCCGTATTGCTTTTCGACCATCAAATAACATTGTTAATAAGATATTTTGTGGATGTGCGTAATATGAGTAGTTTTGTATTACAACATCTACAATATTGCGAAAATTTGGTTGTAAGTATTGTGTCTAACGTATAAATTTTAATAAAAGTGTACTGCCGTACACAACAGAGTTATAAAACTTCACATTGAAGTATATTGGCACATAAACTGTGGTAATATAAACTACCAAAGCTTTTAAATGGTCGATGGTATATTAGTTGTTACATATAATCGTAGTAATCTACTTGGTTTGGTTAAACAACGAGAATGCGCAATTGGTCCTGGTTTTTTGTGTCTGGTTTTTGCATCTTCTTTACTACCCAAATTTACATATCCAATTAACTCATTATAGGGCTCTTTCAGAACAACTAAATGCGGTTCGTTTACAATAGTGGTATGAAATTTGTCATTAATTTTCTCTGTAGTTAACGAGTCATCGTATCTTTGAGTATAATGACCTCGTCTCATCTGAACAGTTGCTTCTGGAACTTCTGTTGTTGCTTCATTTTCTTCTTCATCTATGTGTAATTCAGATGGTTCGTATCTTGGATCATCGTACCAGTTGTAAGTGTTGGTATTGTGGTAGCTACTTCTTCAACGTCTTCCGTATATTCAGGTATTGTGAATTTTCTATCATTATGTTGGTCGATCATAAATTCTTTTATATGTTCTAAAATAAATCCACACGAGCATTCTGTTGTTTCTAATTTGCAATTACATTTGCCAATATAAAATAATTCGTTTATTGAACCAACAAATGCTTTAAATTCATCTCTTTTGTTTCTATGTTGTACATGTTTCTGGTATTTATCAAGCAAACCAGTTAATTTTTTTAAAACACTCTTTCTATTAATGATTTCAATATTTAATTTACACCAAATTTGGATCAATTTATCTTTTACGTAAGGAGTAAACATTTTATACGACAACATCTTGTTTTAAAATTTAGCACGATCCCATATATATAATAATATTTCAAAATGTCGCATTTAGTAGGCAAGCTAAGATTATTTAAATCACTTGATTAACCAAAAAAGGCATGCTAGTCAATGTATAGTCTAAACTTTTTGATGTTGTTGCTTCTATTTGGGACGACACCGCAGACGATGTTGATGGTTCTTGAAAAAATTTATCGTAATAAAGGTTGTTGGAAGTTATCTGAAGTTTATTAATCGGCAAAAAAAAAATCTCGAGGAAAATTCTGAATTTATTAGTTAAAAGTTCATTTTAGGCCATTTTAAACAAGCCCAGATTGAAAAACATACTATAATTCTATCCGATTTTATGACGAATTTAATTAAATTGTTCTAC
>OY776282.1:1559566-1607066 GCA_963675445.1 Linnaemya vulpina
AAAAAGATTCAAACAAAATTTTTATAAATTTAAAATATGGGAACAATAATATACAATTTAAATCTATACATGTATGTATTTAAAAAAAAAATTGAACATTTCTAAAATGAATTTCCAATCCTACTTATATATACATAGATATCTTAAAACCAAATTCAAGAAGTTTATAAACAAATTTATATAAATTTAAAAGACAAAAATTTTTTAACATGTATATATAAATCAAAAATATTTTTCTTTAAACATTTCATAGTTTTACACATGTATATATACATACCTATTCATACATACATATGTTTTTTTTAAACATATACAATTAACAAGTATACACATATATATATATATATATATATATATATATATATATATATTTATATCAATATATACACATATTATTCAACAAATTTTAGAAAATTTTTTTAAATAATTTTAATTGAATTAAATATATGTGAACAATAACAAAATATTTAAACCCATAAATTTAAAACTCTATCTTTTATTAACTAAGTCTCTATAATTTTGAGCTACATTTGCTGTATCTGCCTTAAAATTAATCCTATTTTTGATTGGTGTATTTATTATGTGTAACATTTCTAACATAAATCTACGTTTATAATTGTTTTCTGTGATTAATATTGAAACATTTTCAAAGTTTGGATAATGATTAAATCTAGCACAATGTGAAGATAATGCTGTTTTCTGCGAATTTATATCTCTATATCTCTGATCAGTCTTATGTCCTGCTATCCTAGTTTTTAACTTATTCTTAGTTGTACCTATATACACCTTATTACAATCCTCATTATCATTTCCATTAGAAGCTATTTTATAAATTAAATTTTATTTATCTAATTTATCTATTTTATCCTTTGTCTTACTAAAAAATCTGTTTAATGTATTATGTGTTCTATAAGCTACTGTATATTTTTCAGAATCACATATTCCTGATTTACCAATGCGTTCTGATAATCCAGATACATAATTTAAGGATTTGTATATTTTTGGTTCATTTATATTTCTATTAATGTTACTACTTCTTAATCCATATTGATATATTAATTTATTTATTAACCAAATTGGAAAATCATTATTCCTTAATATGTATTTAATTCTATTCTTATTTTTCCTTATCCACAAAAATTCCTAGCTGTGTTTATAATAACTTTTTTATTATGCTTAGAATAGTAATTAATAATTCTTCCTGAAGATGTTGGTTTCTGGTACCAATCTATTAATAAATTTCTATTCTTCCTAATTATTAATGTATCTAAGTATGGAATCATGCAGTTCATTTCCTTTTCCATAGTAAATTGAATACTATTATTAAACTCATTTAGTGTCCTCAACATATTATCTATTCCACTTTCTGAAATTATGCAAAATAAATCATCTACATATTTAGTCATTATTCTTGGTCTAATGTTCACTCGTTCAATACAATTGTCAAGCAATCTCTCCATAACAATATCAGCCACTATAGGAGAAGCTGGAGATCCCATTGGCAGACCTTGTTTTTGTAAATATATATTTCGATCATATTGAAAATATCTATTATCTTCTATACAAAATCTCAATATTCTTAAAAATAACCTTTTATCTATCTCTGTATATCTCTCTATTTTATCCCATTTTTCTTCAATAGTATTTATTGCCAAATCAACTGGTATACTGGGAAATAAAGATACTACATCAAATGAAACTAATCTTTTTTTATTACCTATTTCTAGGTTCAATAATCTGTTTTTAAATTCTAACCCATCCTTAACATTATATACTGAATTTTCAGTAATCTTTTTCAAAATATCTATAATATATTTACGTAGATGATAGGATGGTGAATTTACATAACAACAAATTGGTCTCAATGGGAACTGATCTTTATGAATTTTAGGTAAACCATATAGTCTAGGTGCTACAGCAATATTATTTTTAAGTTTATTCTTTTCTATATCTGTAATAATCCTATTTCTGTGAAGTTCGTCAACAATATTATTGTTAATTTTCATTAATTTGCTAGTTGGGTCTTTATTTAGCAAAGAATATTTTGAAGTATCTAATATGATGTTATTAATACGTATATTATAATCTTGTTTGTCAATAGCTACTTTTGCATTAACTTTATCAGCTTTTAAAATCAATATGTTCCTATTTTTCTTTAAAAATATTTCTGTTTCCCTTACTTTGTCTAACATATATTTATCTTTTTTTGATAATTTCATTTTATTGATATGATTATCAATAAATGATGTTAATCTATTTCTAGATATTTCCTGCTCTTCACTATCAATTTTAGTTTGAACTATATCTTCTCCATCTGCTAACATTTTTAACATTGGAAATTCTTCTCTCTTAGTAGGTAATGCATGTTTCGGTCGTAATGAAAGAGTCCACTGTACGTCTATTGGTATATCATAACTAGTTTTATTTATAAACCATTTGTTATTAAATTTTATTCTTAATTCCTCTCTTTGTAAATTCTTTAAACAATCGAATTTCTTCTTATGAATTCTTTTTATCTTCTCATTTAATGCTATGGTTAATCTATCTTCATATTGTAAGAAATTTTCTAATTCTATTCTATTAACATGTCAATTCAAATTTATTTTAACTACATTTATCTCACTTTGAAATTGTTTCAATAGTTCATATTTTTGTTTTAGTGCATATTTTAAAATTTTGGTGTGTATGTCATTTGTATACCTATAAATTATCCTTTGTATTGCCGGAACTCTTTGTTGCTCTTGAAATAAATTTTGGTATGATGCCCGCATTTCTGCAACGTATCAAAAATGTTATTGTTGATTTGGTCCTGATAGTCTTATCCCTTTTATATATATATATATATATATATATATATATACACGTACATTTAGAAATGTATATATATATATATATATATATATATATATACATTATATATATATATATATATATATATATATATATATATATATACATATATATATATATATATATATATATATATGCACATATACATACACACATGCATACATACATACATATACACATATATATATATATATATATATATATATATATATATACATATTGTTACATTTTTGGACCTTTTCGTAAAAACGGGTTTTTATTACTTATCCTTCAAGGATTCGTTTTATTGCATCAAATTAAAACACGGACAAATTAATTAAGAAATATAATGCGACAACAATTTATTTATTACTTTATTTACACGAGTACTTGTACTACTCAACACTTAGCGATGTTAAGACGTCTATGTCTGATATCACACTGATTATTGCTGAGTTCTGGCAGCGCCTTTATATAGCAAAAATGACGTCGTCTGGTAACCTCGCGAAAGTTCTGGGTATGGTGGTTGTATTTTACTTGGCATGTGCGTGTTTGTATGACAATGCTGACTTGTTTGGTTTGCTTATGGTAACTATGTGTGTTTGAATGTATGAGTGTTCTGTGTGTTTTGCCTATGGTAACTATGAGTGGTTGTATGAATGAGTGTGTGGTTTTGTTTCTTCTACGTGTATATGGCTGTGTATACTTGTGAATCTATTTAGTTTTATTAGCAGCGAATACTTGCATAGAAGATCATTAAGAACAACATCTCTTAGCATTGATGTTGCTATGTTTGTTGTTGTTGTGGTTTACTCTTATTGGCACAGCTTTGAATGATCTTGTATATTCTGAAGTATTCCATTTCTGTTAATTTGAACATTATCTATATAGTGTTTGTAACATTTTGACATTTATAGATAATATTGCCAGTGCTGCCAAGTACATATAGCCACATTGTCGTTTTATTTAAATCTATTTCTAATCTTTGTAACGCTGCCGCCCACTTAAGCCTGTTCGTCCCGAATAGGCATACAATCACATCTTCCATAGTGCGCCAATCGTTCGAGATGTACTATCTTCATTTTCGACCTTGGGCTATTGTGCTTCTGTATCCGGTATACAACGTCATTCAGTCTCTTAAGCACTTTATACGGGCCATCCCAGTGAGTCTGTAATTTTGGGGACAATCCTTTCTTCCGTTGTGGGTTATACAGTAAAACCAATTGTCCTTCCACAAATTCCTCCGAGTTTGCTGCGCGGTCATACCTAGCCTTCATCTTGTCACTGACCATCTTGATTCTATTGCGCACGAAGTCATGCAGTTCGTTTAAATCCTCCTTCTCCTGGGACGTAATAGCTCCTTGCTCTACAGTTGGCTTAACACCAAATTTCAAATCACCAGGTAGTTTTAATTCCGTCCCGAAGATAATTTAGGCTGGCGTTTTTGATGTTGAGTCGTGTACAGCTGACCTATATGCCATCAAAAATTTGGAGATGTTCTCGTCCCAATCCCTCTGATGGGTGCTTACTACTTTTCGTAGGTACTCTTCTAAGGTGCGATTGAACCTTTCTACCATGCCATCAGACTGTGGATGCAGCGGCGTCGTTCTGGTTTTCTTTATCCCATACAACTCGCACATTTCCCTGAATATGGCAGACTCGATATTACTTCCTTGGTCGGAATGTAATTCTATTGGGACACCATAGCGACATACCCAGTTGTTGACGAATGCCTTTACAATTGTCTTTGCTTCCTGGTTAGGTATAGCATATACCTCTGGCCATTTACTGAAATAGTCCATTACCACAAGTACATAACGATTTCCGGCTTCGGTGACGGGAAAGGGACCTGCTACATCCATTGCGATCCGCTCGAATGGTCCTCCTGAGTTGTATTGTTGCAGCTGTCCCCGGCTTCTTCTTACTGGGCCTTTGACTGCTATGCACTGTGGGCAGTTTGCTATCCAGTCAGCTACGGCTTGTTGACATCCAACCCAATAAAAACGCTGCTTCAGTTTCTCAAGTGTTTTTGTTACTCCAAGATGACCGCCACTGGGTCCATTATGAAACTCCTCTAAAACTTTACTTATCTTGGAGTATGGCACAACTATAAAATTTGACGTTGTTTTGCCATCTACACTTTCTGATACGCGGTATAAACACCCTTTTATTACCTTAAGGCTGTTTCACTGAGCCCAATAAGATTTGGCGAGTGGGCTTTCAGCCGAAATTTCATTCCGGGATGGTCGCCTGCGCTCTTCTTTGGCCGCTATAATTTTCCTTAGTATATCGTCGTCCCTCTGTGCCGCTGACCAGTCTTCATCAGGGCCGATGTGCATTAGCCGAACATCCACAACGCCTTCCTTTTGGTCGGTTCTAACACAATGTTTACACTCTAAGCACGGTCTTCTCGAAAGAGCATCAGCATTGTTATGCTTTGTGCCCCTTCTATGCTCAATGCCGAAGTCGTAGTTTTGCAGGCGCGCAATCCACCGTGCCAGTTGCTCTTCAGGATTTTTAAACTGCAATAGCCATCTCAGTGCAGAATGATCGGTCCTTAATGTAAAGTGTTGACCATACAGGTACTTATGGTAATGTTTAATGCATTCCAATATCGCCAGAAGCTCACGTCGTGTCACACAGTAATTCCTCTCAGGTTTTGAGAGTACACGGCTATAGTACCCTATGACCTGCTCACTGCCATTTACTACTTGGGATAGCACACCCCCTATGCCATAGCCGCTCGCATCAGTATCCAGCACAAATTTTTCTCCAGCTATGGGATACGCTAGCACTGGTGACGTACATAATAATTCTTTGAGTTTCTGGAAGGATTTTTCCTGTGGCTCGCCCCAATGGTATGGTCTTGACTTCTTTGTCAGCTCATGCAAGCTTGAAGCTACACTGGCAAAGTTCGGCACAAAACGTCTGTAGTATGTGCAAAGGCCCAAAAAGCTGCGCAATTCATGAAGATTTTTAGGTTGATGCCAGTCCGTTACTGCTTTTATTTTATCTTCATCTGTTGAGATTCCGTCTGCTGTAACACGATGCCCCAAATACTTTACTTCTTTCTGGAACAATGCACATTTCTTCAAGCTGAGTTTCAATCCAGCTGATGATATCCGTTTAAGAACTTCTGCCATGTTTTTGAGGTGTTCATCAAAAGTTTTCCCCATCACGATTATATCATCGAGATATACCAAGCATGTCTTCCAGTGAAGTCCTATCAGTACCTTTTCCATTAGGCGTTCAAATGTGGCCGGAGCATTGCAGAGACCAAATGGCTTGACTTTGAACTGCCATAAACCGTTTCCGACACTGAAGGCAGTTTTCTCCTTGTCTTTCTCTGCAATCTCCACTTGCCAATATCCGCTTCGCAAGTCCAGCGTAGAGAACCATTTGGTACCAGCTAGCGTGTCCAAAGTGTCATCGATCCTGGGGAGCGGGTAACTGTCCTTCTTGGTTATGTCATTGAGCTTCCTGTAGTCTACGCAGAATCTAGTACTTCCATCTTTCTTTTTAACTAAGACTACAGGCGAACTCCAAGGACCAGAAGATGGCTCAATTACACCATCACGCTCCATTTCACTTACAAGCTCTTTTACTTTATCTCGCTTTGCTAGTGGTACGCTTCTGGGTGGCTGTTTAATCGGCCTAGCTTCGCCTGTGTTAATTTCATGTTTAACCAATGCAGTTCTACCCTGGCTTTGGCTTCCCATGGCGAAGATACTGGCATACCTTTTTAGTAACTGTTTGGCTTTATTTTTATCTGTCGCTGATAGACATGCTACACATTTCTCTACGTATTCTTCAAATTGTTCACGTTCTTTTGCGGACAAATCAATAGGCTCTATCTTCTTCTCGCAGTTTATTATTGCCTCTGCTGGAGTACACTGGCCAATATCGGAATTTTTGTTTGATGACTTTTTCTGACAAGTTAAGCACTCTTATAGGGACTATTCCTCCTTCACTAGTTTTCACTAGAGCTTTCGCTGTTATAAGCTCTCACATTGTCCTCACAATCTCCCTTCATCCGCGCCCATATGACTGTTTCAGACTGCGGCGGTATTGTCTGACTCTCAATAGCAAATACTCTTGTTACTTGCGGTTTGTTGTCATATCCAACATCAAGGGGTATTTCCACATTACGCCAAATCATCAATTGTTGTCCCATATGTAGATTAATGCCATGATTAATCATAAAATCGGCTCCAACAATAACCTCATCGACAATATCGGCAACAATAAACACATGTCTTACGTTGATGTTGGCTATAGTCACCTTCACCTCAATCTTACCATAGGCAGTGGCAGGCTCTCCAGTAGCTGTACGTAGCTGTATATTACTTAACCGCTCGCACTTCCCCTTTACTATATCGGGCCTTATTATTGACTGCGATGCCCCTGTGTCTATGGTAAGTACGTGCTTTTCCCCGTTGATGTGTCCGAACACAGTGAGGTTGCTATTTTTCTGCTGCATCACTGATATGGAGATTGTGGGGCCCTCGTTTGTGAGAGCTAGCTCTTGCCCCTTAGTGCTAGCTCGTTTTAGTTTAACGGGGACTCTTGTGCTGTTGTTTGGTTCACCCGTTTGCTGTTTCTTGGTGGCGAAACATATCTACATCTCTTCCTTTGTGCTTTGATGACCGATCTTTCCGCAGTTAAAGCACTTAGGCTTTTCTTTGATAGCCTTCTCTGCCAGCAGTTGTCGCATTGCTTCCTTAACGCTAGCCACTAGGTTGTTATCCTCCTCAGACAAAACCTCCACATTCCGCACTTTACATATCTGTAGCTTAAAAACCATCCTGACAGTCTCTTGAGCCAGCGCAAATGACACAGTTTCAGCGAAAGTGGATTTCTGCGTAGCGCACACCGCCAGTTTAACATCAGAGTCGCGAATGCCGTTAACGACAGCCTCAGTTTTAAAATGGTCCAGGAACGGGTGACTCTCGCCTGGATATGTGAGCTGCACTAAACGCTCGATTTCCATTGCGAAATCTTGTAGAGATTTGTTAGGCTTCTGAACTCTACATCGCAATTCCATTCTGTATAAATCGCGCTTGTGCTCACCACCATACTTGCGCTGCAATGCTGCCATTATTTCATTGTAGTTGTTTCTGCAGCTCACTGGCACAGTCTCAAGTACCTCTGCGGCTGTACCCTTTAAGGACAAGATCGACTCTATGCATTCTTCAGCATACCATCCATTTCTGCTAGCCACCGTCTCAAACTGGAATTTGAAAATGCCTAATGGTACGCTGCCGTCGAAGCATGGTGCTTTTGTCCGCGCAGAAACCTCCGCAACTGCTCGTACTGGCCCGCCACTACACTCCAGGTTATGCACTTTGTCCTCTAGAGCATGCAATTTCTCTTCGAACTCCTTTGCATGCTGTTCCAGGCCACCGCGTTCTAGATGTTGGACTCTATCCGCCAGCTCTGAGAATTTATTCTCGATAGAATCCACCCTCCTGTTAATGGCTTCAGAAACCTCTACCAGGGTCTCGTTCATGGCCTTATTTGACTCCTGTATTTCGGCTACAAGTTTTTCCTGCATCTGCTGATTTTCGGCTACAAGCTTTTGCTGCATCTGCTGAGAATTCTGTTTTATTTCAGTTATTTCGGCTACAAGCTTGTCACTGTTGATCCTTGATGCCTCCTGCATCTGCTGAGAGTTTTGTTTTATTTCAGTTATTTCGGCAGCAAGCTTTTCCTGCATCTGCTGAGAGTTCTATGCTATGATCATACCACCCAACAAATAAATTTCATATTATAATAGTACAATGACAATATGTCAAAAAATTAGTTTATTAACAATTCAGTTGAGATTTTATTTTTCATTTTGCCTTATAAATATTTCATTGTTATCCAAGGGATTTCTAATTGTATAAAGGTATAGAAAGATAAAATAGAGTCGTATCGAATAGAAGTTGTTTGTTGAGTTTGGTTTGTATAATTTTCATAGCCTGCTACACTTATTATAATGTGATTTTTTGAAATGGTTTGTGAATTTTTACAGTTAATTTATTTAACATAATTCTCAGATGGTTTTTGGAAGTCTTCTAATAAGTTGAGAAGTTTGAAACTTTGCAAAACTGTGGTTGAAGTCTACTGACGATTTGGTAAGAAGCGCCAATGAAATGCATATAGACATTGCTTAACCACCCAACAAATAAATTTCATATTATAATAGTACAATGACAATATGTCAAAAAATTAATTTATTATATATATATATATATATATATATATATATATATACATATATATATATATATATATATATATATATATATATATACGTATATATAGACATATATATATATATATATATATACATATATATATATATATATATATATATATATATATACATATATATATATATATATATATATATATATATACGTATATATAGACATATATATATATATATATATATATATATATATATATATACGTACACATAGACATATATATATATATATATATATATATATATATATATTTATTTATATATATATATATATATATATATATATATATGCATATGTACATACACACATGCATACATATACATATACATATACATACACATATATATATATATATACATATATATATATATATATATATATATATATATTTATTTATATATACATACCCATACATATATATATATATATATATATATATATATATATATTATATATATATATATATATACATGTATAAATCAAGTCTGATAAAAAATTACCGTTATTTTAAAATTTTTTTCTGTTAGTAGTTGTTCTGGTGTGCTCTTCGATTTTTTACTATTCGCAAAAATGGATCAAAGAAACTGTATTAAGTTTTTTGTAAAAATTGAATTTATATGCGCAAGTTGATTTGAGATGTTGACTGTGGCGTTTGGCGAGTCTACTATGAGCAGAAAACAAGTTAAATTGTTGTATAATCGGTTTAGGGAAGGCAGAAAGGATGTCAATTACGATCAAGACCGAAAAGAGCAAGTTAGGTTCGGTCAAATGTGAAGGTTTTGTTCACTGTTTTCTTCGACTGCAATGGCATGGTGCATCATAAATTCTTGCCACAAAGTCGTGCGGTCAATAAGGATTATTACCTTGAAGTTATGCGCCGTTTGCGCGAAGCAGTTCATCAAAAACGCACAGAATTGTGAAAAAACAATCATGGATTTTGCACCATGATAACGCACCAACTCACACGTCTATGCTTATGCGTGAATTTTTGGCCAAAAACAAACCCGTTTTCATGCCTCTACCACCGTATTCACCGGACTTGGGCCCCGCTGATTTTTTCCTCTTCCCAAAACTAAAGACACCAATGAAAGGAAAGCGTTTTCTAGGAGATAAAAAATCGAAGCACGTTTTAAAAGTGTTTCGAGGATTGGAAAAAGCGCTAGCGTAAGTCTATTAGATATAGTGTGTTTTTAAACTTATACGTGTCAACCTCGATAAGTATTAAGTAGAAATTACTAAAGTATATATATATATATATATATATATATATATATATATATATGTATATATATATATATATATATATATATATATATATATATATTTTTTTTTTTTTTTTTTTTTTTTAAATATATTAATTTTTATTATTGAATCTGACTATACGTCATTCACAATAAGTATTAAAATCTTAACCTAACAAAATATTTAAGTTGATACTGCCATTGCAGCACTCAACTTACTGTTCGAATAATAAAAAATAAAAAAAAAATAAAAGGAAAATTATGTTGCCAAATCAAAAGTTTGCACCCGTTTCAGACGCCTATGACCCTCAAATAAAAGCAAGTCCCTCGCAAATGGATTGGGATGATCAGTAACTTTTGCAATGTAGCTCGTACACGATTTTTTAATCTCTTCTCGGATGGTAGGAATATTGAGATCCAAGTGGATGTTATTATTTCGTATGTACCAAGGAGCGCACGTAATCATTCTCAGAATCTTTGACTGTCTTCTTTGTAGCTTTTCAACATTTGATGCGGAGGCGGAACCCCACAACTGGATACCATAATACCATATTGGTTTTAAGGCTGCCTTGTATAAGAGTACCTTGAGGTCCAAGTTCAGTGAAGAGTGTGGCCCAGTTAACCAGAAAAGTTGAGCGGTTTTGATTTTCAGCTGTGTAATTTTGGCTGCAATATGGTGAACCCACGTCAGACGCCGATCGAGATGTATTCCCAAGTACCTAACTTGGCTCTGCTCTGGAATTGTTGTCCCGTTTATTGAAATCGGTGCGCAACTTTTGTGCCTTAATGCAAAGGTTATGTGAACACTTTTCGAGGTATTAACTTTTATTTTCCACATATTCAACCATTTCTCCAAATCAGTAATGTGGGTTTGAAGTTCTTGGGAAGCTACTTCCGGATGTTGATGTATACTTAAAAACGCTGTATCATCAGCAAATGTGGATGTGTGTGTGAGTTGATTTGTAGGCAAATCGGCGGTATATAATAAGTAAAGCAATGGGCCGAGTATGCTCCCCTGAGGGACACCAGCTGATATTCGTTTGATTGACGAATAAGTACTTTTTGATCGTACTACAAAAGACCTATTCGCTAGATAGCTAGTGAGCAGTTTGTGGACGTTTTCAGGAAGCAGTAGTGAAATTTTATATAAAAGGCCTTCGTGCCAGACTCTGTCGAAAGCTTGTGATATATCAATAAATAGTGCAGAGCAGTACGGCTTATTTTCAAAAGTTTGACGAATTAAATTCGTAATTCTATGCACTTGTTCAATGGTACCGTGTTTTTTCCTAAACCCAAATTGGTGGTTGGGAATTAAGTTAGCCGAGTCAGTATACGGTAATAACGATTTTAATATTAACCTCTCAAATATTTTTGAGAGAACCGGCAATAAGCTGATTGGGCGGTATGATGTCACCTGCGTGACGTCTTTGCCAGGCTTGGGGATTATAACTATTTCCGATTGTTTCCAAGATAATGGAAAATATCCAGTTCTTAATATCGAATTAAAAATAAACATAACGACTCTCAAAGCCGAATTCGGCAGGTTGATGATCATAGCGTTAGTGATTTTGTCACTGCCGGGCGATTTTTTTGGGTTTAGACCACGTATAACTGCCTTCAGAGCAGGTAGGCGGATTTTTAATGGGTCAAAAACACGTTCTCGGACAGCTGTTGGTGGTAAACAAGAGTCCGTTTCGTTTGGAACAAAAACCGCCTCCAGGTGATTGGCAAACTCTTCAACTTTCTCGCTGGAGTTTTTCGCCCACTTCCCATTATGTAAGCGAATTGGGGCTTCATAAGCAGTAGGGCACTTCATTTTGCGGACTGCCTTCCACAAACTGTAGTCCGTCTTCTCGGTGGCATCTAAATTCTCCAAAAATCTGTTCAGGTTTAGTTCTTTTTCCCTCTGAAGGGCCCCACGTAACATCTTCTGGCATTGATTTAATTGTGTTTTTAAAGTCGGCGAGCGAAACTCTTGCCATTGGCGTCTTAATCGTCTTTTTTCTCTTAGTAGAGTTTGAATGTGGCTTGGATCGTTGGTACCCCTTTTTGTATATAATGAGGTAGTGGGCGTAGAAACCTTAGCAGCATCAGTCGGTATACTAGTTAGTTGGTTCACAGCCGACTGTATTTCATCATCAGTTTTTAGTGAAGTATTTTGCGGCAGGTGTGCGCTTACATACATTTTATATTTAAGCCAGTTTGTCTTTCGGTTTGGAAAATAAATAGCATTCTGATCTAAATTTTGCTGGGCATTGGAAAGCGTTAAAAAGGTTGGAGAATGATCCGACGACAGATCGAGGGAAGGAAGCAGCGAAATATGCTCGCGTTGTATACTTCGAAATACAGCAAAATCTATCACATCGGGGATTTTGTTTAAGTCAGTAGGCCAATATGTAGGGTGTCCTGCGGATATTGCATCCAAGTTTTTGGACAAAACAGTATCAAGAAGTTGTCTGCCCCTTGGAGTAACGAGGCGAGAGCCCCAAAACGTATGTTTAGCGTTAAAATCTCCAGCAGCTAAGAATTTTGAGCCTAACGTTTTAAAAAAATGGGTGAACTGCTCCTTATTAATATTGTGCCTTGGAGGGCAATACACTGCAGATATTGCAATCCCTGTGGCGGGTATGTTGATAGTTGTGGCCTGAATATGATCTGTTTTATACTCTGGCATTGGAAAATGGTCGACATCCTTATGAACAAGAATTGCTGAACCTCCACAAGCTCTACCACTTGGGTGCTTTGTATCATAGGTATAATACCCACTTATTCGAAAACAATTTTTGATCAAAAAATGGGTTTCGGAAACAAGCAAAACATCTATTTGATGTGTGTGCAGGAAGTGTTGAACTTCATTTTTATGCTGGCTTAAGCCGTTAGCGTTCCAGAAACATATTTGTAACCGGTTCATTTTTTATTGTCTAGCAAAATCTGCATTAACATGCTTTGATTTTGCAGCATTTGTTGAAACATACTCTCCATGCTTGCCATAAATCGGTCCATGGTTTGTATCAATTTGTCTATGGAGCTTGGATTGTTTTCAAAACTCCCGGAGTAAGTTGGATTTTTTCGATTACAATCATCGCTGCTAGGAATTGCAGGGGCTGCCGTACCTTTTTTTTAACGTTTGTGCATAAGACAATTGCGGGTGATTTACGTTTGTGTGACCACGGCTTTGTTGTTGCAACATAGGTAGTGGATTTTGAAGTACGGTGTTACGATACTGAGTGTTTACTGGTTTTTTCAAATCTGTTTGCTTGAGGCGCAAATAAACTTCACAACCACGGTAGTTTGCTGTGTGGTTGCCGCCGCAATTACTGTATTTTAGAACCTTGGAGTCATTTTTGGCATGGGGACAATCGAGGCTTTTGTGGATGTTTCCACATCTGACGCATACCGATGGCAATATACAAAACCTTTTAGTGTGCCCAAATTCTTGACAGTTTTGGCACTGTGGTGGCCCTTTGCGCTTTATAGGCTCTTCAACTACTACTTTGCGATTAAGAATATACCTTAAGTTGTAAATTGGGTGAGGGTCACCCTTTTTTTTCATATGTGAAGAGTTAAAAGTAATCTCAACTCTAAACATAGGCTGAGGAATTTTATTTCTATTCAAAATATTATGAACAGATTTTACTTCATAGCCCTCTTTTTCTAGGGCATCTTGTAGATCTGCCACTGGTACCGAACTATCAATACCCTTTACAACCACTATTAAGCCCTTAGCACTTTTCAACTGCTATGTATAGTAGCTCTTCTTCTCAGAATCGAGGCTATTAACAAGCTTCCTATAATTTGTTTCACTGTTCACTAGTATTTTGGTTTCCAATACGTTGCCCTTCTTCAGTGACGCAACGTAAAAATTGTACTTACCAACTGCCTGCGTCAGCTTTTTCACTAATTCATTAGTAGTAGCCTCTCTAAGATATAATGGAGGCGGTTTGAAATTTTTAGCAGATACAGGTGTCAATTCTGTAGCGTCAGCATTGTCAAGCAGTGCGAAACGATTTTGGGATGCCACGGAGTTCTTCGGCTGCTTAGAACTTGGTTCAAATTTTTCAGACTGAGGGCTATACTTACGTTTTGTGATCGTTATGTAGCGATCCATACCTGTTAGCACTCTTTTACTTGTTGTTTTAGGTGTATTTCCCCTTTCGTTAATGTTTTCTTTGCTTACCGTTGGTGTTGCTATTTTTTTGCTTTTGTCTGTAAACAAAAATTCGTTTAACTGTGGTGCACTTCTACTTGCACTCAAACTTGTGTTTGTTGTTTTTGCACTTAAATACTTATTATTTAACATTGGATTATCAATGTTCTTTTGTTCATTGTTATTATCAGAATTTAACACTATGTATGCATTTCTGTTGTTTATGCTGAGCCTTCTCTCTCTAGTCGGAGAGTTCGTTAAGCTCATTTTTTAATTTTTAATCTGATTTTTGCTTTTTATTGTTTTTGTTGTTTTTACTTTTATGTGTGTTTATGGTATGTATGCCAATATAAGAATATAAAACTTGTTTTCTTTTTCGGTCATTAGCCTTTTTTGGGTCACTTCCAGGTAGGCAATTATTTAAATTTTTTTTTTTATTATTATTGTTTTTTGTTTGTGAGTTCAGTAACAAAAATTGACCTGCTATTTGGCTTTGCACGGAATTTAAATAAAAGTCAAAATTCCGACATGAAATTCAATCCGTATTTGTTCTTCAGACGACAGAAGTAGAACCATATATATATATATATATATATATATATATATATATATATACATAAATATATATATATATATATATATATATATATATATATGTACTCTTTTGCCAATGACAGCAACATTTCATTAATTTAACTATGGGTCTTCAATGTCTGAGATCGACACAAAAGTTAGAATGTAAATTATTTACGACTTTTAAATAGTGGCCCTGCCTTATAAAAATGTTTTAATGGGTTCAAACGTACATTGGCGATTTCATCGCCCGTAAGACCGATTTCATCGCACCTACAACCATACTGCTTCATCTTCTTTTATATACAAGTCATAAAAGATTATTAAGGAATCAGGAGCTCTTGATGTTTTTGACATGAAAAGTTAGTAGGATGTAAGATGGGCAAAAGTTGCAAAAGGAGTATTCAATAGCCCAGTCTTCTTAAGACTATTCTACTATCCTTACCATTTACACACACAACTCATTACAATTAGAATTGGTTTTTTTTACGAACAAATCGTATTTGGGACAAACTACCTGCAGAGGTATTCCCGCCACTTTCATTTTGAGAAGTCTTAAATCGAATGTTCACTACTCCCTTTTCCCTCCCAAAACCTATATATATATATATATATATATATATATATATATATATATGTTCACTACTCCCTTTTCCCTCCCAAAACCTATATATATATATATATATATATATATATATAGGTTTTGGGAGGGAAAAGGGAGTAGTGAACATTCGATTTAAGACTTCTCAAAATGAAAGTGGCGGGAATACCTCTGCAGGTAGTTTGTCCCAAATACGATTTGTTCGTAAAAAAAACCAATTCTAATTGTAATGAGTTGTGTGTGTAAATGGTAAGGATAGTAGAATAGTCTTAAGAAGACTGGGCTATTGAATACTCCTTTTGCAACTTTTGCCCATCTTACATCCTACTAACTTTTCATGTCAAAAACATCAAGAGCTCCTGATTCCTTAATAATCTTTTATGACTTGTATATAAAAGAAGATGAAGCAGTATGGTTGTAGGTGCGATGAAATCGGTCTTACGGGCGATGAAATCGCCAATGTACGTTTGAACCCATTAAAACATTTTTATAAGGCAGGGCCACTATTTAAAAGTCGTAAATAATTTACATTCTAACTTTTGTGTCGATCTCAGACATTGAAGACCCATAGTTAAATTAATGAAATGTTGCTGTCATTGGCAAAAGAGTACATATGAGTGGAAGTTACAGACAGACGTTCGTTAAAGAAGATTAGAAAGATGCGACGATAATCGAATAAGTCCAACAGATCATTTATCTACTACAAGAACGTTGATTGACCTATTATGTGTGTCTAGCCTTCTGCTGTGTGCTTCGGTAAATACAATCTGATCTTTTTGACGTAAAACTTTAGGGTACAACAAGTTTAACACTTAACGATTTTTTATTATGCGAATATTTTTCTTGTAATGGCGGGAGTGATATATACTTAGTATTTCCTTACACTTTCGCAATTTTTTTCATAATTTATTCGAAATATTGCTAGTATTTAATTTTGTTGTGCTAATAACAACTTTTTTTATGTGATGCGTTCTTATACTATAAATACAATAAAATCTATCAATATATATATATATATATATATATATATATATATATTTATATAAATATATATATATATATATATATATATATATATATACGTATATATATATATATATATATATATATATATATATATAAATATACATATATATATATATATATATATATATAAATATACATATATATATATATATATATATATATATATATATAAATATACGTATATATATATATATATATATATATATATAAATATACGTATATATATATATATATATATATATATATATATATATACATATATATATATATATATATATATATATATATATACATACATATATATATATATATATATATATATATATATATATATATATTGTTCAATTTGATATTGGACAAAATCATTTTTTATTATTATTTAATATAAATTATTTGCACTGAATTTTATATTTATTCCTTATAAATTAAACCCTTTATAATTGAATTATAAATTAAACCTTTTATAATCGATTTGAATATGCAAATCTTAAGTATAAGTATATTGTATGAATTGTAAACGATTTATTTTTAGCTTTTTTATACTTACTTTGGAAACATCTCTCTTACTTACCTTTTATACAAACCTTTTCTAATAACCTTTTCTTCCTGTGTACTTACCCAGTTAAATTTAGACAATATTGTAACACTGAAAATGTACTATATGTTGCTCGAGTTGACACTCGAAAAATTCCATATGTTGCGCGGTTTTTCCAAAAGCCGAACTTTCGTTTTTCTTAATTTAAAAATTAAATGACTACTTCTTCTTCAACCAGCATCAACGAGAGCAGCATTTATCTGCCCAAAAGCATTTATCTGCCCAAAAGGTAAACTCTATATTTTATTTACTCAAAGTCCTGTAAATAAACCCTATCATTAAAAGGAAAATTTAATATTGGTTCTTATTTTTCCTTTCCCACTTCCCAATATCAATTATTTATAATCGATATTAATAATTTTGTTTGGAGTTCATCTAAACAAAATTATTTTAGCGCAAAATTTATAGCCCACGTTTTGTTCATGTGGTCCTTCGAGCCGGATGAAAATTATTTTAGCGAAAATTTATAGCCCAACATTTTGTTCATGGTCCTTAAAGGCTGAAAGAAGTTATCCAGCGAAAATTACCAAGATATTTACTCATATACAAAAGAGAAACTCATTCCTGTTCTAAATTGAGAAATTGAGAAAAAGCTACACATGAGGTAAAACACAAAAACTTAAAACAACCGCCATACAGTCCATTATTTACACAGTGAGTAGAAAGAAGTAAATAAAAAAAAAGAAAGAAATCTTAACAGTGCAAATAAAAGCAAATTTAAGTGAATGGTATTTAGTTAAATATATGTATATTGCATAAATAAAGAAAACTTTTGCATAAACGAAATCAATATTGAAAAACGAAAAGATTTTTTAAGAAATAATACCACAGCCCAAGAAAAATATATTGTGGATGCGTGCATGTGTATATAATTGATAAATAAAACTTGAAGTACATACGTACACGTACATAAAACTAAATTAAAAGGGCGCTAAAAAGAAAAGTAAAACTCGAAAAGTAAAATTTAAGAAAAAAGAAAACGAAAAATATAAAAATTATATTCACTTGGTCCTGAAAAACTCCTACAAGAAGCAATTTGAAATTAAAATTCCTAAACGCCTTCAAGGAAATTACCGACATACTCATTTATGTAAGTAGAAAATAAAATTTTCAACATATTATACAAAAATTTGTTTCAATAATATGTATGTATATGAAACCCGTTTATTTTAAATACATACATATATAAATAACTACTCTAAACGAATATTACATCAACAAATATACTAATAAATACATACCTACATACTTAACGGTCTTTCCATAACTTCTCATTCTCATACTTACCGTTCATGCATTTGATTATATACCTATAAATACCTAAATAATATACATACATATGTACATATTCTACTTAAAAAGGAGAAAAGGAACAAAGTAATCGGAACAAATTTCTTACATACTTACCTCTTGAAAATATATTTAAAATTTAAATTTAAGGCCTTTAACCTCAAGGTCAGAGAAGTGAAAAACAATGTTCTTTATCAAATATGTACATATGCTGTTAAATTAGAAATCATCACTCTATATGTAGTTGTGCTAAATCAAAAGTTATTTGTGATCAGTTCTCTTAAAATATAAAATAATAAGGACAGAGGAATAAAAGCAGGAAGAAAAATACATACATACTTATATACTTATGTATATAAACAGAATTAGCCCAAGACAAGATCAGTGAACTTTTCTCTTGAATATTTCAACTCATCAAGAAATTAAATATTAACATCAACTTATTTCAATCAGAAAATTTAAATTGATTATTTTGACAAAATAACATATTCTTTGTAAAATTTACCACATATTCTACAAAAATAAATTTAAATAGTTTTATACGTATAGTTGTATATTTTATTCGACCTTAGAAATTTATATATATATGTTTCTTCTTTGTCAGGCTCAAGGTCATGAGCCTGACAAAGAAGAAACATATATACTTAAATAGTTTTACAAATTTTTTGGAGCAACAATAAAAGTTAAATAAATATTCACATGCATGCATACATACATATGTACAGACAAAGGAATTGAAACAGTAGTTAGCACAAATAACTAAACAAGGGATGGAAAGTCCACTACCTACAGTAATAAGTATGGAAAATTAACTAATTTTCAAAACTAAGAACAATATAAATTAATTATAAATAAATTTGAACAGTTTACTCATACACACATATAAATAGAAATTTATATTCATTTAATTATTATTAGTAAAAAAGAAAAATCATACACATCTATCTACTCATCTCTGCTCATTATCTGAAGTGTACATACATTAAATAAATTGAAATTCATTTCTTGAATTCAATATATCAATTGCCTTTTTTCCATACCTGCTTTATACAAATTTCAACAGTGTTACCTGTTTGCACTTTGAACAAGTTGGTGAGGCACGGTATATTTTTGCCCGACAAATAGAAACTACAAGTAATATTTAAGTTGATTTCTTAAAACTGAATACAATGCTTTAATTCAATGGAAAGGAAATATTTAATAACATTTAATCTTGTTGATGCTATGAATTTACTCATATTCTCTGGAATTATTCAGTCCGTATTAATTTGTTTGACAAGTTAATAATCCTTTATTTTGAAAACTAATGTACTTCACTCTAACCCTTTGAATTTTTATTTGCTAGAATTCTATTCTATTGCTATTCAAAATAGACCCTAGTTCTATTCTCTAAAATAGATTGAATGTCTAGCCCCTGATATTTCATAACTTGAACTATTGCTATATTATAGCCCCTAGTTTGGCCCTGCCATTATATACTGCAACTAACCCTTATTTTAGTTCTTGTTTTATTGAATAATTTCACGGAGTTTACACATAGTAAAAACGTTAATAGCACATCAAAATGGCAACGAAATCCATTGAAGACCCCTCTCCAAGAGATCAATTCGATTATGATAGCGATACTCATATGAAATCCTCATGACTCCTCCTATGAAATCCTCATGATGTCAAAGGATCCCTCTTTCACGTCGGCAGTCAAAGCTGGGATTACGAAAATTTTTGATGAATGCACAAACTCATATTATGTATGCTCGTCTCAAATTTTAGAGTTAATGAAAAGTTTTCGATTGGAAACTGGACATTACCCCGCAGGTCAATCGACCTCCCGATATACTGTGCAGAATCAAGCTCTCCAATATGATCAGCTTCAAGATAGCTCATACTGCATTAAGCTGCCTCCCTGTGACACTGAGGTGTTCAAAGGGAGCTATGAACAATGGCCCTCGTTTCGAGACATGTTCACAGCAGTACACATAAGGCACTCGAAACTTACACCCGTTACTAAATTGTATCACTTACGTAACAAGACAAGAGGTGAGGCGGGGGATATTGTTAAAAGATATCCTCTCTCTAACGAAAATTTCGAATTAGCATGGAATGCTTTGAGAACCCGCTATGAAAATAAACGTGTTCTGGTTGATAACCAGATCAAAATTCTATTTGATATACCCGAGGCAACTAGTGAAGACAGTGAATCAATTCGAAGAATCCAGTCTTCAGTGAATGACTCACTCGCAACACTCAGAACACTTGGCGTTCAAGTGGACAGTTGGGACCCCATATTGATTCGCCTTATCTCCACAAAGTTGCCTGAAGTAACACTAGCTATGTGGAAACAATCTCTCACATCACCTCGTGAACTTCCGCAATGGAGCCAGATGTCGCAATTTCTGGTTGACAGATACGAGGCGGTTGAGCGTATAAATAGCATTAAAACATCAAAAGATTGTTTTATGCTAACAAAACCGAATCAAGCTAAGGTGCAGACGTATGTGTCTCAGGAAAGTTTGGATGCTGTTTGTTGCAGACTATGCAATGTGGGTCATCCTTTGAGAACATGCCCCAGATTCAAAGCGTTCAGTGTGCAACAGAGAGTTGATTACGTTTTTAAGAACAAATTTTGTAACAATTGTTTGGCTGCTTCTCATCTCAAGTCAAACTGTGGTAGCAAGTATAGATGTATGCACTGCAAGAAAAATCACCACACTTTGCTGCACATGGGACAAAATTCTCAGAACTCAACGCACGGCTCAGGCAAAGTACATACGGAAGCAACAAATCATGATACTAAATTTGTACAACGCCAGTCTCAAGATACCCTTCAATCGGCTTCAAAAGCTACTCAAAATGATATTCCCAGCACTTCTAGTCGTGTCCATGCTAATTGCTCTACCGGAAGTGAAAATATTTTGTTACGCACCGCTCTGACACAAATTGAACATAGGGGTGAACTCTTCACCGTAAGGGCTCTAATTGATTCCGGTTTTCAAAGAACATTTCTGACAGAAAAAATTAGAACTCGTCTTCAGATCCCATACAGGAGTTCTCATTTTGAAATTGTAGGTATAGGTGGTCAAAAACAGGTCGCTAATAAGGAATGTGATTTTGTTTTATACGCCAAAAGACACAAATTGCGCGTACCTATAAGGGCTATTATACTCTCAAAACTCACCGAGCGGCTTCCAACTTGCAATTTTGAAATCCCGGTCTCAACGGAACTCGCGGACTTAGATCTAGCTGACCCTACTTTCAATAGGGCTGCTCAAATAGATCTTATTCTGGGCAATGATTGTGAACACTTGCTCAACATTGATGGCATTAGAAAAAATATATGTGGTCAGACTTCGGCCTACAATACCATTTTCGGATGGGTTTTAAGTGACCCTATAAAATCGACACCTGTTCAAACGTTCACGACCTCAGTGTTCGTATCCCAGACTGTTGAGCTTAATAAAATTTAAGGCAGTTTTGGGAAAAGGAAGAAATTCATACTGCAAGGCATCTTCGGTCGAAGATGAATTTTGCGAAAAATTTTACACAGAAACAACTACACGTAGCGAAAATGGTAGATACTTGGTAAATCTACCTTTCAAAAAAGATTTTCCAGAAAAAATCTCTCTTGGTTCATCCCGGTTCACAGCTCTGGTTCAATACTCGAGCATGGAGAAAAATTTATCAAAAACCCCCGAGCTTCAAGCTCAATATACAGAGACTTTAAAAGAATACATAACTTTGGACCACATGGAGGAGGTACCATCAAATGAAGTCGTTTCACACGGTAAATATGGCTCATATTATTTACCGCATCATGCCGTAGTTCGCCCTGAACATAAAACTACTAAAGTTAGAGTTGTTTTCAATGCTTCTCGGAAATCGAAATCTCAATTTTCTCTCAATGATGTTCTGCACACAGGCCCTACTCTACAGAATGATTTAATATCATTTATAATTAATTGGAGAAAATATCAGTACGTTTTTAGTGGCGATATTCAAAAAATGTATCGCCAAATCCTTGTGCACCCAGCTGATAGGCCGTTTCAGCGAATCCTATTTCAACCCCACCCTAACGGCCCCATTAAGGATTATAAATTGAAGACTGTAACGTTTGGCGTCAACTGTGCCCCATACCTAGCTATTCGGACCCTATTACAACTCGCTTCCGATTCCGAATCAGCTTTTCCAAAGGCAGCTTCAATTCTGCGCACAGAAACATATGTATGTCGATGACATACTCTCAGGAGGTTACTCCATTGACCAAATAAAAGTTCTTTAAAGAATTTGAACCCTTTTCTCGATTCGGACTCACTTTTACGAGTGAATGGCAGACTATCTCGGTCGTCGATGCCATGTAACGAGCGTTATCCTATAATACTGCCCAGAAATTCTGAATTTTGCCAGTTATATCTTTTGTTTATTCATAATGTACTCGCTCATGCTGACTGTAGTCAAATGATTAGGATGGTGCAATCAGAGTTTCATGTCTTTCGAATTAAGCCGGGAATAAAAGCTATTATTCGTAATTGCAAGGTCTGTATAATACACAGACCGAAATCATGCTCGCAGATAATGGCTCCCTTGCCTCCAGAAAGATGTACACTCACGCCACCTTTTCATGTGACAGGTAAAAGTCAAAATTCCGGCATGAAATTCAATCCGTATTTGTTCTTCAGACGACAGAAGTAGAACCATATATATATATATATATATATATATATATATATATACATAAATATATATATATATATATATATATATATATATATATATAAATATATATATATATATATATATATATATATATAGGTTTTGGGAGGGAAAAGGGAGTAGTGAACATTCGATTTAAGACTTCTCAAAATGAAAGTGGCGGGAATACCTCTGCAGGTAGTTTGTCCCAAATACGATTTGTTCGTAAAAAAAAACCAATTCTAATTGTAATGAGTTGTGTGTGTAAATGGTAAGGATAGTAGAATAGTCTTAAGAAGACTGGGCTATTGAATACTCCTTTTGCAACTTTTGCCCATCTTACATCCTACTAACTTTTCATGTCAAAAACATCAAGAGCTCCTGATTCCTTAATAATCTTTTATGACTTGTATATAAAAGAAGATGAAGCAGTATGGTTGTAGGTGCGATGAAATCGGTCTTACGGGCGATGAAATCGCCAATGTACGTTTGACCCCATTAAAACATTTTTATAAGGCAGGGCCACTATTTAAAACTCGTAAATTATTTACATTCTAACTTTTGTGTCGATCTCAGACATTGAAGACCCATAGTTAAATTAATGAAATGTTGCTGTCATTGGCAAAAGAGTACATATGAGTGGAAGTTATAGACAGACGTTCGTTAAAGAAGATTAGAAAGATGCGACGATAATAGAATAAGTCCAACAGATCATTTATCTACTACAAGAACGTTGATTGACCTATTATGTGTGTCTAGCCTTCTGCTGTGTGCTTCGATAAATACAATCTGATCTTTTTGACGTAAAATTTTAGGGTACAACAAGTTTAACACTTAACGATTTTTTATTATGCGAATATTTTTCTTGTAATGGCGGGAGTGATATATACTTAGTATTTCCTTACACTTTCCCAATTTTTTTCATAATTTATTCGAAATATTGCTAGTATTTAATTTTGTTGTGCTAATAACAACTTTTTGTTATGTGATGCGTTCTTATACTATAAATACAATAAAATCTATCAATATATATATATATATATATATATATATATATTTATATAAATATATATATATATATATATATATATATATATATATATAAACGTATATATATATATATATATATATATATATATATATTGTTACAAAGATTAGAAATAGATTTAAATGAAACGAAAATGTGGCTATATGTACTTGGCAGCACTGGCAATTTTATCTATAGTTGTCAAAATGTTACAAACACTATATAGATAATATTCAAATTAAATGAAATGGAATACTCCAGAATATACAAGATCATTCAAGGCTGTGCCAATAAGAGTAAACCACAACAACAACAAACCTAGCAACATAAATGCTAAGAGATGTTATTCTTAATGATCTTTTATGCAAGTATTCGCTGCTAATAAAGCTAAACAGATTCACAAGTATACACAGCCATATACACGTAGAAGAAACAAAACCACACACTCATACATTCAACCACACATAGTTACCATAAGCAAACCAAACAAGCCAGCATTGTCATGTATACAAACACACACATGCCAAGTAAAATACAACCACCATACCCAGAACTTTCGCGAGGTTACCAGACGACGTCATTTTTGCTATATAAAGGCGCTGCCAGAGCTCAGGAGGATCAGTGTGATTTCAAATATAGACGTGTTAACATCGCTGAGGGTTGAGTAGTACAAATACTCGTGTTAAGTAATAAATAAATTGTTGCCGCATTATATTTCTAAATTAATTTGTCCGTGTTTTAATTTGATGCAATAAAACGAATCCTTGAAGGATAAGTAATAAAACCGTTTTTACGAAAAGGTCTAAAAACGTAACAATTGGTGTCAGAAGTGGGATTGCAAAAATAATTAAAAGGACATTGCAATTTAAGAAAGGAAAATAAAAGGACATTAAAAAAAAAAAGAAGAAGGACATTATAAAATTAAAATAAATAATCATGAAATTTTATGAGCTAAAAGTTGAACAGCTGAAAAAGGAGCTCAGTAAGCTGGAAATGCCAACTACAGGTAACAAGGCTGAACTGCAGAAGAGGCTGATAGATGAGTTTAAGAATCGCGGAATGGACATCGGGACATACGAGTTTGAGGACAAAGATGATGTGCAGGTATGCCCTCCTGCCACGACCAGCAGCATGGACATAAATTCAATGTTCGCTGCTATGATGATCCAAATAAAACAGTACTCTCAGCAGATGCAGGACAAGCTTGTAGCCGAAATAAGTGATATAAAACAGAACTCTCAGCAGATGCAGGAAAAACTTGTAGCCGAAATACAGGAGTCAAATAAAGCCATGAACGAGACCCTGGTAGAGGTTTCTGAAGCCATTAACAGGAGGGTGGATTCTATCGAGAATATATTCTCAGAGGTGGCGGATAGAGTCCAACATCTAGAATGCGGTGGCCTGGAACTGCATGCAAAGGAGTTCGAAGAGAAATTGCATGCTCTAGAGGACAAAGTGCATAACGTGGAGTGTGGTGGCGGGCCAGTACGAGCAGTTGCGGAGGTTTCTGCGCGGGCAAAAGCGCCATACTTCGACGGCAGCGTACCATTAGGCATCTTCAAATTCCAGTTCGAGACGGTTGCTAGCAGAAATGGATGGGATGCTGAAGAAAAGGCTATAGAGTTGATCTTGTCCTTAAAGCGTACAGCCGCAGAGGTACTTGAGACTGTGCCAGTAAGCTGCAGAAACAACTATAATGAAATAATGGCAGCATTGCAACGCAAGTATGGTGGTGAGCATAAGCGCGATTTATACAGAATGGAATTGCGATGTAGAGTTCAGAAGCCTAACGAATCTCTACAAGATTTCGCAATGGAAATCGAGTGTTTAGTGCAGCTCACATATCCAGGCGAGAGTCACTGGACCATTTTAAAACTGAGGTTTTCGTTAACGGCATTCGCGACTCTAATGTTAAACTGGCGGTGTGCGCTACGCAGAAATCCACTTCTGCTGAAACTGTGTCATTTGCGCTGGCTCAAGAGACTGCCAGGATGGTTTTCAAGCCACAGATATGTAAAGTACGGAATGTGGAGGTTTTGTCTGAGGAGGATAACAACCTAGTGGCTAGCGTTAAGGAGGGAATGCGACAACTGCTGGCAGAAAGTGATATCAAAGAAAAGCCTAAGTGCTTCAACTGCGGAAGGTTCGGTCATTTTCAGCGCAGCTGCAAAGCATCAAGAAAGAGAGGTAGATCTGTTTTGCCACCAAGAAAGAGCATTGAGCATAGAAGAGGCACAAAGCATAACAACGCGGATGCTCTTTCAAGAAGACCCTGCTGTTCAGAGCGTAAACATTGTGATACAACCGAGCAAAAGGAAGGCGCTGTTGATGTTCGGCTAATTCACATCGGCCCTGATGAAGACTGGTCAGCGGCACAGAGGGACAACAGCGTGCTAAGGAAAATTATAGCGGCCAAAGAGAAGTTTTTACGAAAAGGTCTAAAAACGTAACAATATATATAAATATACATATATATCTATATATATATATATATATATATATATATATATATATATATAATATACATATATATATATATATATATATATATATATATATATATATATATAAATATACGTATATATATATATATATATATATATATATATATATATTTATATATATATAAATATACGTATATATATATATATATATATATATATACATATATATATATATATATATATATATATATATATATATATATATTGTTCAATTTCATATTGGACAAAATCATTTTTTATTATTATTTAATATAAATTATTTGCACTGAATTTTATATTTATTCCTTATAAATTAAACCCTTTATAATTGAATTATAAATTAAACCTTTTATAATCGATTTGAATATGCAAATCTTAAGTATAAGTATATTGTATGAATTGTAAACGATTTATTTTTAGCTTTTTTATACTTACTTTGGAAACATCTCTCTTACTTACCTTTTATACAAACCTTTTCTAATAACCTTTTCTTCCTGTGTACTTACCCAGTTAAATTTAGACAATATTGTAACACTGAAAATGTACTAAATGTTGCTCGAGTTGACACTCGAAAAATTCCATATGTTACGCGGGTTTTCCAAAAGCCGAAATTTCCTTTTTCTTAATTTAAAAATTAAATGACTACTTCTTCTTCAACCAGCATCAACGAGAGCAGCATTTATCTGCCCAAAAGCATTTATCTGCCCAAAAGGTAAACTCTATATTTTATTTACTCAAAGTCCTGTAAATAAACCCTATCATTAAAAGGAAAATTTAATATTGGTTCTTATTTTTCCTTTCCCACTTCCCAATATCAATTATTTATAATCGATATTAATAATTTTGTTTGGAGTTCATCTAAACAAAATTATTTTAGCGCAAAATTTATAGCCCAACATTTTGTTCATGTGGTCCTTCGAGCCGGATGAAAATTATTTTAGCGCAAAATTTATAGCCCAACATTTTGTTCATGGTCCTTAAAGGCTGAAAGAAGTTATCCAGCGAAAATTACCAAGATATTTACTCATATACAAAAGAGAAACTCATTCCTGTTCTAAATTGAGAAATTGAGGAAAAGCTACACATGAGGTAAAACACAAAAACTTAAAACAACCACCATACAGTCCATTATTTACACAGTGAGTAGAAAGAAGTAAATAAAAAAAAGAAAGAAATCTTAACAGTGCAAATAAAAGCAAATTTAAGTGAATGGTATTTAGTTAAATATATGTATATTGCATAAATAAAGAAAACTTTTGCATAAACGAAATCAATATTGAAAAGATTTTTTAAGAAATAATACCACAGCCCAAGAAAAATATATTGTGGATGCGTGCATGTGTATATAATTGATAAATAAAACTTGAAGTACATACGTACACGTACATAAAACTAAATTAAAAGGGCGCTAAAATGAAGAGTAAAGCTCGAAAAGTAAAATTAAAAAAAAAGAAAACGAAAAATATAAAAATTATATTCACTTGGTCCTGAAAAACTCCTACAAGAAGCAATTTGAAATTAAAATTCCTAAACGCCTTCAAGGAAATTACCGACATACTCATTTATGTAAGTAGAAAATAAAATTTTCAACATATTATACAAAAATTTGTTTCAATAATATGTATGTATATGAAACCCGTTTATTTTAAATACATACATATATAAATAACTACTCTAAACGAATATTACATCAACAAATATATTAATAAATACATACCTACATACTTAACGGTCTTTCCATAACTTCTCATTCTCATACTTACCGTTCATGCATTTGATTATATACCTATAAATACCTAAATAATATACATACATATATACATATTCTACTTAAAAAGGAGAAAAAGAACAAAGGAATCGGAACAAATTTCTTACATACTTACCTCTTGAAAATATATTTAAAATTTAAATTTAAGGCCTTTAACCTCAAGGTCAGAGAAGTGAAAAACAATGTTCTTTATAAAATATGTACATATGCTATTAAATTAGAAATCATCACTCTATATGTAGTTGTGCTAAATCAAAAGTTGTTTGTGATCAGTTCTCTTAAAATATAAAATAATAAGGACAGAAGAATAAAAGCAGGAAGAAAAATACATACATACTTATATACTTATGTATATAAACAGAATTAGCCCAAGACAAGATCAGTGAACTTTTCTCTTGAATATTTCAACTCATCAAGAAATTAAATATTAACATCAACTTATTTCAATCAGAAAATTTAAATTGATTATTTTGAAAAAATAACATTTTCTTTGTAAAATTTACCACATATTCTACAAAAATAAATTTAAATAGTTTTATACGTATAGTTGTATATTTTATTCGACCTTAGAAATTTATGTATATATGTTTCTTCTTTGTCAGGCTCAAGGTCATGAGCCTGACAAAGAAGAAACATATATACTTAAATAGTTTTACAAATTTTTTGGAGCAACAATAAAAGTTAAATAAATATTCACATGCATGCATACATACATATGTACAGACAAAGGAATTGAAACAGTAGTTAGCACAAATAACTAAACAAGGGATGGAAAGTCCACTACCTACAGTAATAAGTATGGAAAATTAACTAATTTTCAAAACTAAGAACAATATAAATTAATTATAAATAAATTTGAACAGTTTACTCATACACACATATAAATAGAAATTTATATTCATTTAATTATTATTAGTAAAAAAGAAAAATCATACACATCTATCTACTCATCTCTGCTCATTATCTGAAGTGTACATACATTAAATAAATTGAAATTCATTTCTTGAATTCAATATATCAATTGCCTTTTTTCCATACCTGCTTTATACAAATTTCAACAGTGTTACCTGTTTGCACTTTGAACAAGTTGGTGAGGCACGGTATATTTTTGCCCGACAAATAGAAACTACAAGTAATATTTAAGTTGATTTCTTAAAACTGAATACAATGCTTTAATTCAATGGAAAGGAAATATTTAATAACATTTAATCTTGTTGATGCTATGAATTTACTCATATTCTCTGGAATTATTCAGTCCGTATTAATTTGTTTGACAAGTTAATAATCCTTTATTTTGAAAACTAATGTGCTTCACTCTAACCCTTTGAATTTTTATTTGCTAGAATTCTATTCTATTGCTATTCAAAATAGCCCCTAGTTCTATTCTCTAAAATAGATTGAATGTCTTGCCCCTGATATTTCATAACTTGAACTATTGCTATATTATAGCCCCTAGTTTGGCCCTGCCATTATATACTGAAACTAACCCTTATTTTAGTTCTTGTTTTATTGAATAATTTCACGGAGTTTACACATAGTAAAAACGTTAATAGCACTACATCAAAATGGCAACGAAATCCATTGAAGACCCCTCTCCAAGAGATCAATTCGATTATGATAGCGATACTCCTATGAAATCCTCATGGCTCCTCCTATGAAATCCTCATGATGTCAAAGGATCCCTCTTTCACGTCGGCAGTCAAAGCTGGGATTACGAAAATTTTTGATGAATGCACAAACTCATATTATGTATGCTCGTCTCAAATTTTAGAGTTAATGAAAAGTTTTCGATTGGAGACTGGACATTACCCCGCAGGTCAATCGACCTCCCTATATACTGTGCAGAATCAAGCCCTCCAATATGATCAGCTTCAAGATAGCTCATACTGCATTAAGCTGCCTCCCTGTGACACTGAGGTGTTCAAAGGGAGCTATGAACAATGGCCCTCGTTTCGAGACATGTTCATAGCAGTACACATAAGGCACTCGAAACTTACACCCGTTACTAAATTGTAGCACTTACGTAACAAGACAAGAGGTGAGGCGGGGGATATTGTCCTCTCTCTAACGAAAATTTCGAATTAGCATGGGATGCTTTGAGAACCCGCTATGAAAATAAACGTGTTCTGGTTGATAACCAGAACAAAATTCTATTTGATATACCCGAGGCAACTAGTGAAGACAGTGAATCAATTCGAAGAATCCAGTCTTCAGTGAATGACTCACTCGCAACACTCAGAACACTTGGCGTTCAAGTGGACAGTTGGGACCCCATATTGATTCGCCTTATCTCCACAAAGTTGCCTGAAGTAACACTAGCTATGTGGAAACAATCTCTCACATCACCTCGTGAACTTCCGCAATGGAGCCAGATGTCGCAATTTCTGGTTGACAGATACGAGGCGGTTGAGCGTATAAATAGCATTAAAACATCAAAAGATTGTTTTATGCTAACAAAACCGAATCAAGCTAAGGTGCAGACGTATGTGTCTCAGGAAAGTTTGGATGCTGTTTGTTGCAGACTATGCAATGTGGGTCATCCTTTGAGAACATGCCCCAGATTCAAAGCGTTCAGTGTGCAACAGAGAGTTGATTACGTTTTTAAGAACAAATTTTGTAACAATTGTTTGGCTGCTTCTCATCTCAAGTCAAACTGTGGTAGCAAGTATAGATGTATGCACTGCAAGAAAAATCACCACACTTTGCTGCACATGGGACAAAATTCTCAGAACTCAACGCACGGCTCAGGCAAAGTACATACGGAAGCAACAAATCATGATACTAAATTTGTACAACGCCAGTCTCAAGATACCCTTCAATCGGCTTCAAAAGCTACTCAAAATGATATTCCCAGCACTTCTAGTCGTGTCCATGCTAATTGCTCTACCGGAAGTGAAAATATTTTGTTACGCACCGCTCTGACACAAATTGAACATAGGGGTGAACTCTTCACCGTAAGGGCTCTAATTGATTCCGGTTTTCAAAGAACATTTCTGACAGAAAAAATTAGAACTCGTCTTCAGATCCCATACAGGAGTTCTCATTTTGAAATTGTAGGTATAGGTGGTCAAAAACAGGTCGCTAATAAGGAATGTGATTTTGTTTTATACGCCAAAAGACACAAATTGCGCGTACCTATAAGGGCTATTATACTCTCAAAACTCACCGAGCGGCTTCCAACTTGCAATTTTGAAATCCCGGTCTCAACGGAACTCGCGGACTTAGATCTAGCTGACCCTACTTTCAATAGGGCTGCTCAAATAGATCTTATTCTGGGCAATGATTGTGAACACTTGCTCAACATTGATGGCATTAGAAAAAATATATGTGGTCAGACTTCGGCCTACAATACCATTTTCGGATGGGTTTTAAGTGACCCTATAAAATCGACACCTGTTCAAACGTTCACGACCTCAGTGTTCGTATCCCAGACTGTTGAGCTTAATAAAATTTAAGGCAGTTTTGGGAAAAGGAAGAAATTCATACTGCAAGGCATCTTCGGTCGAAGATGAATTTTGCGAAAAATTTTACACAGAAACAACTACACGTAGCGAAAATGGTAGATACTTGGTAAATCTACCTTTCAAAAAAGATTTTCCAGAAAAAATCTCTCTTGGTTCATCCCGGTTCACAGCTCTGGTTCAATACTCGAGCATGGAGAAAAATTTATCAAAAACCCCCGAGCTTCAAGCTCAATATACAGAGACTTTAAAAGAATACATAACTTTGGACCACATGGAGGAGGTACCATCAAATGAAGTCGTTTCACACGGTAAATATGGCTCATATTATTTACCGCATCATGCCGTAGTTCGCCCTGAACATAAAACTACTAAAGTTAGAGTTGTTTTCAATGCTTCTCGGAAATCGAAATCTCAATTTTCTCTCAATGATGTTCTGCACACAGGCCCTACTCTACAGAATGATTTAATATCATTTATAATTAATTGGAGAAAATATCAGTACGTTTTTAGTGGCGATATTCAAAAAATGTATCGCCAAATCCTTGTGCACCCAGCTGATAGGCCGTTTCAGCGAATCCTATTTCAACCCCACCCTAACGGCCCCATTAAGGATTATAAATTGAAGACTGTAACGTTTGGCGTCAACTGTGCCCCATACCTAGCTATTCGGACCCTATTACAACTCGCTTCCGATTCCGAATCAGCTTTTCCAAAGGCAGCTTCAATTCTGTACACACAAACATATGTATGTCGATGACATACTCTCAGGAGGTTACTCCATTGACGAAGCTTTATCTGCCCAAACTCAGCTAATAGCTTCATTAAGTTCAGCAGGGCTCCCATTAAAGAAGATAACGGCAAATGATCAGCAATTACTCTCCAATCTGCCAAAGGAGGATCTTTATGATTCAGATTTTCTCCGTTTCCACGACACCAGTTCTACCAAAACTCTTGGCATAAGGTGGAATGCAGTCACTGACTCGTTTACGTACAAATTTTCCCCGATTGAACAAAAGGTCAGTCCTATAGTCATCAGAGGAAAACTTTTAATGCAGCAGTTATGGCTGGAGGGGTTAGAATGGGATGATGATGTTTCATCTGAATCCCTTTATAAATGGAACTCTCTGGTGCAAGATTTCGGTCTCATCGATAAAATTTCCATCCCACGTTGGTTACACAGTATACCATCTGATTCAATTTCTATTCACGGGTTCTCCGATGCATCAAAGGTAGCATACTGTGCCACAATTTATATTCGATGTGAGACTATGTCTCACAACAGCTTCAATAATTTGCTGCTGGCTAAGAGTAAAGTAGCCCCGATACAGACAATTTGTCTCCCGCGACTAGAATTGAATGGCGCAATTTTACTGGCAAGCCTCGCTAAATATGTTAAGGATTCACTTCGTCTCAACATCGGTGAGGTCATCCTGTGGACGGACTCGTCCATTGTATTAGGTTGGCTTTCGAAACCCCCATCCTCATGGGAAACATACGTGGCAAATCGCACTTCTCAGATTCACCGTTTGGTTTCGGATGCTATGTGGCGACATGTGCCAACACACGACAACCCCGCTGATCTGGGAACTCGCGGTTGTAAATTTCAAGAACTGGCACAAAGCTCGCTCTGGTGGCATGGGCCGCCATGGTTATCAAAACCATCCTCAGAGTGGCCATATATAGATCCCCTGAAAGTTATTGCCGACTCGAAAATTCAGACTCACTCATTACACACAGAAGTCAAAGAAGATGACATTTTGTGTAAGTTCTCTTCATATAACCGAGCGTTGCGAGTTATATGTTACATTTTTCGATTTTCCGCCAGATGCTTAGCGAAAAGTTCGAAATGCTCAAAACTTAATAGACCAGAATCTTCTCCTGGCGATCTCACTTTTGACGAAATGAAATTTGTCAAAAAGCGTCTTATTTCTCTAGCCCAAAGGAATTTTTATGATGAGGAGTACCAATTATTATGTAACTCACGGCCTCTACCAAATAAAAGTTCTTTAAAGAATTTGAACCCTTTTCTCGATTCGGACTCACTTTTACGAGTGAATGGCAGACTATCTCGGTCGTCGATGCCATGTAACGAGCGTTATCCTATAATACTGCCCAGAAATTCTGAATTTTGCCAGTTATATCTTTTGTTTATTCATAATGTACTCGCTCATGCTGACTGTAGTCAAATCATTAGGATGGTGCAATCAGAGTTTCATGTCTTTCGAATTAAGCCGGGAATAAAAGCTATTATTCGTAATTGCAAGGTCTGTATAATACACAGACAGAAATCATGCTCGCAGATAATGGCTCCCTTGCCTCCAGAAAGATGTACACTCACGCCACCTTTTCATGTGACAGGTATAGATTTCGCAGGCCCTTTTGAACTGAAGACGTCAATTTTGCGAAGGGCTAGTACTATTAAGGGATACGTGTGTGTCTTCGTTTGCTTTAGCACGAAGGCTATTCATCTGGAAGCATGCTCTGATTTGTCGTCAAATGCTTTTCAGGCGGCATTGGCTCGCTTCGTTGGGAGGCGGGGACTCCCCCACAGGGTAACTTCTGACAATGGCTGAAATTTTTTGGGCGCTAGTAGAGCGCTAGGACGTGAATTTTCAAGGTTTATTAATACGGCGGCTCATGATGTTGCCCAGAAGTACCTTTCTCGAGGATTTGAATGGAAGTTCATTCCCCCACACGCACCACACATAAGCGGCTTATGGGAAGCCGCCGTTAAGAGCTTCAAATTTCATTTCAGACGAATTGCTGGAACTCAAAAATTCAACTTTGAAGAGTTTTCTACTATCCTTGCCCGGATAGAGGGAATACTTAATTCCCGCCCGATTTCAGCGCAGTCAGAAGACCCTTCAGACATCACGACACTGACTCCCGGACATTTTTTAAGAGGTTCTCCTATTATGGCTTTCCCTGAACCCGACAGTCGAAATATCTCGCTCATCAACAGATGGGAGAAACTGAAGGCTCTGCACTATCAATTCTCAATACGATGGAACGAAGATTACCTCAAGGCTCTTCAGAAGCGCTATAAGTGGAGATATTCAAGTCCAAATCTTCATCCTGGAGATCTTGTAGTAGTAAAGGACGATCTCCTTCCTCCACAGGAATGGCGACTGGGACGAATAGACAAAATTTACCCAGGTTCAGATGGAAATGTCCGCATCGCTGATGTGCGCATCGCCTCTGGAGTCATAACACGCCCAATAGTCAAGTTATGTTTTCTTCCTTATATGGAAAATCGAGAGGTTTAAAACCTCATAAGATCTACTTATAGCCGAATACATTTAAAATCCTTTTTCTTTATTCTTTCTTGTTTCCATTACACGTTTTATCCACATACAGAAAAATAGAATTTAAACTACCTCATACTTTAATTTGAGATCAACCATACATCATGTAGACTTTAATTACCTTAAATTATAAGTTCTAATTCGTATTTGTTTTTCCATATTAGACCGAACCGCAGATTAGAATCCACTCGTCCAGTTGACATTCGCACCCGAAAAACCATAAGAAGAAAAAGAGACCCAGAAGTCTATGGTTGTGTTTTATGCTATGCGTTTCATGGCTTGCGATTCTGTCGAAAATTTTTAACCATGTCGGTGAAAAAACGGATGAATGTCGTAGAACGATACCAATGTTGTGTGAACTGCTTGGCGAGAAGCCACGATGTGAAGGCATGTGCATCAAACGATACCTGCAGAAAATGTAGAAAATTGCACCACACCTTGCTGCATGTGACCCGGAAGAAGAAACCGAAAAGCCGGACTAACAAGAAAGAGGAGAAACCACAACAACAGCGAAAACCAACTCCCCAACAAACACCAAATCCACCTACAGCCACAACAATCCCAACAACAGCCATTATAGAGGCGATTAAATCATTGGCAAATGTCCTTTGCCCAACCACCAACCCGCCATATGTTGCCTGAAGGCCTGGCCTGGCGGCATGTCCAATTTGATATTGGACAAAATCATTTTTTATTATTATTTAATATAAATTATTTGCACTGAATTTTATATTTATTCCTTATAAATTAAACCCTTTATAACTGAATTATAAATTAAACCTTTTATAATCGATTTGAATATGCAAATCTTAAGTATAAGTATATTGTATGAATTGTAAACGATTTATTTTTAGCTTTTTTATACTTACTTTGGAAACATCTCTCTTACTTACCTTTTATACAAACCTTTTCTAATAACCTTTTCTTCCTGTGTACTTACCCAGTTAAATTTAGACAATATTGTAACACTGAAAATGTACTAAATGTTGCTCGAGTTGACACTCGAAAAATTCCATATGTTGCGCGGTTTTTCCAAAAGCCGAACTTTCCTTTTTCTTAATTTAAAATATAAATGACTACTTCTTCTTCAACCAGCATCAACGAGAGCAGCATTTATCTGCCCAAAACATTTATCTGCCCAAAAGGTAAACTCTATATTTTATTTACTCAAAGTCCTGTAAATAAACCCTATCATTAAAAGGAAAATTTAATATTGGTTCTTATTTTTCCTTTCCCACTTCCCAATATCAATTATTTATAATCGATATTAATAATTTTGTTTGGAGTTCATCTAAACAAAATTATTTTAGCGCAAAATTTATAGCCCAACATTTTGTCCATATATATATATATATATATATATATATATATATATTCATATATATATATATATATATATATATATATATATAGATATATATATATATGTATACATACATATATATATATATATATATATATATATATATATGTATATATATATATATATATATATACACATATATATATATATATATATATATATATATATATACATATATATATATATATATATATATATCAATATATTTATATATATTTATATATATATATATATATATATATATATATATGTATATATATATATATATATATATATATATCAATATATTTATATATATATATATATATATATATATATATATATATATATACATATATATATATACATATATATATATATATATATATATATATATATATACACACAGACGTTTCCTGTGAAATAATTCTAGTGGCATAAATATTGTTTAGCTTTTGCAATAACGAACTTTTTTTTAACTGTGCTATTTTTTAGCTTTTGCAATAACGAAATTTTTTTTAAATGTGCTAGTCAACTCAACATGCTTTACTTTGGAGTCGCCATTATAGACATTATGTGTGTTTTCTATAATATAAATAAATAATTTGTTTATACCGGACATAGATGTTGATGCAGTGATAACAGAAGTACCAGTTGAAGTTGGCAAGACCACAGGATTAACGTAAAATCTAGATATTTTACGGACTGCTATTGGTATTGCCACATTCGAATTGTTTGATTGATTAAGATTATTTCCCTCAGAATCAGCATTTTCCTTCACATCATCACTCGTAAGAATATTTCTATCGCAAGTTTGCAAGTATGTATTCGGCAAAGCTGGAGAAGGATCTTGCACACTTTCTTTGGTACTAGTATCGTCATTTAATGTGTCAATAGTATCGCTGATTTCAAAATATTGCGTGTTGCGTGTATTTTCTGCTAAGAATGTAGAGTTTGGGGTAATAGTATTGTCTGGTGTATAATCGGATGATAGAGATGTATACTCCGAAGCTGTACTGGCCTTACGCGACATAGATGCTGATGAGACTATATTATCACTGCTATTGTTACCGCCTTCCGTTGTAGTATTTGGTGTCAATGAAGATATTGGAGTTGAACATAAGTTGTTGCCACTAATGTTTAAATCCCCTTTTCGTTTATACAATAGTTTTTGTGTGCAGTCCATGATTTCACAGCTATCTGCAGAAATCTTGTTCAAAGCTGTTAGGCTTGTGCTAAGACTTTCTCCTTTACATTGATTTGAACCACCAATCATTAAAGCTGCCGTTGAATTCGTGTTTGTTGCGTTGGAATCAAACATTTTAGAGAAATCGATGGAGGTTTCATCACGCTAGGTGTGTTTTTATTAATATGAAAAATAACATAATGGTGAATTATATTTTAAAATAAATTTTTTTTTAAATAAAAATTTAATTTTTTTTCAAGTTATGTACTTATGATATAGAATAATAATTGTGTAAAATGTAATAGGAAAATTGAACATGAAAGTAAATTTTGGTTAGACAGGATATATACTATACTACAGGGTTCCAAATATTCATTCATTTATCACTCATATCCATGAACACGAATAGTTATATTTTTGTGTAATGTGTTCTATTCGTGTTTGACAAAACCAAAAATATTTCCCTTTATTCGTTCTTGTATGAGAATACTTGAATTGTATTTTATTTGTATTCATACATGAGTAAACATGAGCAAGAATTTCTGTTCATACACATATGGTGAGAGCATTAAATTATATTTTGCATTACCACTCAAAGAATAATAAACAAATTCAATCAAGTTGAATATACAAGAATAACAGAATATAAGTGAAATATATTCGCAAACAAAAATTTTAAAAGCCTTGAATGTACATGAATAACAGAATTTATTTTGAGAGAGTTCGTGAATAACAATTTTACAGTGTTGAATGTACATGAATAACATAATTGTTTTTAAAAATATTACAGTGTCGAGTATACATGAATAAACAAATTTTTTATTTAATGTGTGCATGAACAAGGGAAATGATGAGTAACAGATTTTGAATTATATATGTATGTATGTACGTATAGCATATGGAAATGAAATATATAAGAACTTTGTGCAATTGTAGAATAATGATATTTTGAATTATAGTAAAGTTTTGGTTTTGGTAATAGGAAAAAATTTATGGTATTATATGTATATATATATATATATATATATATATATATATATAATATATATATATATATATATATATATATATATATATATATATTAGGAGTATTCATACATATGTATAATCAAAATATTTTATGACTTTGTATATATCTATATGTTCGTATGGATTAAATGCTAGCATAACCTCTAGATACACATCCATCCAAACGTACTATCTTACTTATATACACATTCCTTCGTTTATGCATGTGATAATTTCCAAAAAATTTTTTCTAAATGCTTACTTATAATCTAAAATAATTTCTAATAATAATAACAAGTGAGTTGATAATTTCGCCCGAATATACATTTAATTTTTTAACTTCCGAAAAAACTCTAGGTATCGATTGAAGTGTTCCTGGCCAATATCTATTCCATTGCAACTTGGTTTTATTAAAACACTCGTACTAATGTAATAAGATAACGCGCAATTTCTTAGACTCTAATATAAATATATATATATATATATATATATATATATATATATATTATTACTTTCCATCTCTGACATTGTCCTGTCTGTGAGTATGCGATGACGGCTGGTTATTCGCGAGTGTAGTTCCACATCAGCTGCTGGTGGTAAGTACGTACATGACTGGCCAGATTGTTGGCAGCGCTGGCATGCTGGCTTTTGCTCCGGCTAGAGCTCGCCGTCTTGGGGCGTGGTTCTTGCCAACCAATCTGCCTCCGTCTCCTCACCACCTAACACCACACCAGCAGGAACAATAATAAAAGAAAATAATAAAAAAAAAATCATGCCAGCCAATTGGTGTTAAAACATAAGCAAATTTCTACATGATAATTTAAAATAAGGAGCCCGAAAGAGACAAAAAAAAACGGCAACTACTAAAGAACACTATTGTCTAATCGTCGACCCAACTCACCCGCTGCTTCGTCCACTCATCACCTCAATTGTTGGCCGTTCTTATGCCAACATCGGCTGCCCACCCTATAAGAAACATCCTCATATATATATCTACACATGTATATATACATATGTATCTATATATATGAGGGAAATTCTTCCATGGTGACTCATTTGCCGCAAACCCGTTTGAGCCACCCCTACTACGCACTCTCACCTACCTATCACCGTCCTATGACATCACCTTCTAAACCCCTTAAAACTTCATATTAAAAATTACTATACTTTTCATATATTAAAATTAGAGTACATTTTTTATTATATTATCTTAAATCTAACAATGTTTTTTTCCTTCTTATCTTAAACTACTAAAATTTTTAATGTATTTAGTTAAACTTTTATCATCAAACAAAAATATAAAAATTTACACAATCAATTCCAAAAAATTATAATATTTTCTTTTCCTGTTCAACCATTTCTTTTCTAATTACTTTCTTTTATTTTCTTTTTCCAGGCAGTACCCTCCCATAAAACCTAACCAGACTATCTAGGTCGAGCTCTTCCTAACCAAGCCGGATTGCTTTTATTGGATTTCTACCCGATAAAAATCTACTTATTTAAAAATGAAACTTAAAAATTGCATATAAATATATATATGAAAAAAAAAGTCAAATACAATAAAAAGGAAATATAACTAATGATAAATATAACAAAGATAATGAAATAACTAAAAATAATAAAAATAAATAAAGTAATCTAACTAAACATGTCTGTCGAGTCAGTAGTGTTTCTTTTGTCCGGGTACCTGACAATATATAATTTTGGTGTTAGATAATCTTCTGGTACAATAGCGGATGCTGGAGAAGACCCTCCATCCTTTCCCAAGGTTTGGTACGGTTTTCCCTCTTCTCGACTTATATATGCAGCGGATATATGGTGGTTTCTTTGTGAAGTAGGTATATCAGGTTCACACTGGTTCCTTTTCTTTATATGTATTTTATGTCTGGTTTCTATATTTTGTGGTTTGCACAGTTTTGGTCTGTTTTTCTTTTTCCGGTGTTTATTGGTATTAATTGTTTTTCTTCTTTAAATATATTACAGGTCTCTAATGTTTTTCTCTCTGAGTATTGAGTTCAAATTGTTTTGTTATGTATTTTTTCTGTTTGCACCTTTTTTAATTTTTTCTGTCTGTTCGATTTAAAAAATTTTATGTTTTTTTTTCACTAATTTAGGGCTTATCTCAAAAATTTCTGTTAATCCACTTTATCAACTTTTTTTTTTTTGTAACCATTCCACAAATATTTTTGTTTCTCGACACCGTTTTCTCGCTTTTTCTTTCTTCTTTTTTTCTTTTCTCAAAAACAAAACCTTCCTTTTATATCCCGGGCCAAAACAAACAGCTGCCATTTTTCCTCATCTTCCAGTAGTGTCCCCGTATTATCATCTGATCGCCAACAGCTGGTGTTAAACAGCTGATGTTAAGAGGTTGCCACTTACTGCACTGCCTTACCATGTTTCATGTAAAACAGGGTGCATACAACAAACCCAATCATTCTAGAGTCCTCATCTGGGCCGCGAATGAGAGGGAACCTCTTCGGACCAACCTTTACCTACAACGTCTACACAGAAAAATCGCTGTGAATAGCCGCTACAGGATACACCACCGATATCTAAGGCCAGTCTGGCATCCCTTATGGCATATTCACCTCACCCTATTTTTGCCCATCTGGCAACCTACCTAGCTGTGAGGAGCTAACCGCATGCCATAAAAAAAATCAAATAAAAAAAAAAAAATCAAAGAATGAAGATAAAATATTAAAGTGTTTAAAAGAAGATTTAAATAAATATAAAAATTCAAATATAAATATATATATAAAAAAAAACGCACTCAAAATATCCGAATTAACTTTTCTAAAATAAATTTATTCTTTAACGAAAGTTCTGCCATAGGGTTTTCAGGTGACAGGAAAGGTGAGTTACTGTGATATTGAGGCGATAGAGTGAACTACTATAATTGTTTTTGTTCTTCACAGGTTTCGCTAGTAAGATGGTGTCGGCGTTGTGTAAAATGGCTTCAGCTTAGTTCCAGATATATGCGAGTAGAAAGTGGGGCATCTGACTTCAGGGTTAATATCCCGCTTGGGCAGCACTACCCACTTCTTGACTCTTCGGCGATATACCCTTTTGAACTAAGCTGAAGTTGGCTATTGTTATTTGTTGAAACAATTCGATGGAGGTTCACCGCTCTCAGCTGCCGTGTAGCGAAAGATTCTACGTCTGTTTCGATAGCAAATCTTGTCTCCACTGCAGTGAGAGCGCTGAACCTTTAACTTTTCAGCTTCCCCCCTCACAACCAACCCTGCTCGAACCGTGCAACGCGGCAGTCATTATACCTCGACTGACCGGGACTACAGTTAAACGAGTGATAGCTGTGCGAGGATCCCCTGAAAAGTTAACGCGGAAACTGAAAAGACAAAACTAAAATAAAATGTATTGGGTTTTGGTAGTGAACGCCACTGCCGACCAGTTGATGTCGCAACGCGTTGATTACTCCTAGGTTGCTCAACGGGACTTACATCACCGGACGACTGTAACCTCCACCCCTCAACCAGACGATAAAGGTGTCTCCTTCGGGCCCCACGTTGGGCGCCAATTTTTATTACTTTCATCTCTACCATTGTCCTGCCTGTGAGTATGCGATGACGGCTGGTTATTCGCGAGTGTAGTTCCACATCAGCTGCTGGTGGTAAGTACGTACATGACTGGCCAGATTGTTGGCAGCGCTGGCATGCTGGCTTTTGCTCCGGCTAGAGCTCGCCGTCTTGGGGCGTAGTTCTTGCCAACCAATCTGCCTCCGTCTCCTCACCACCTAACACCACACCAGCAGGAACAATAATAAAAGAAAATAATAAAAAAAAATCATGCCAGCCAATTGGTGTTAAAACATAAGCAAATTTCTACATGATAATTTAAAATAAGGAGCCCGAAAGAGACAAAAAAAAACGGCAATTACTAAAGAACACTATTGTCTAATCGTCGACCCAACTCACCCGCTGCTTCGTCCACTCATCACCTCAATTGTTGGCCGTTCTTATGCCAACATCGGCTGCCCACCCCATAAGAAACATCCTCATATATATATATCTACACATGTATATATACATATGTATCTATATATATATGAGGGAAATTCTTCCATGGTGACTCATTTGCCGCAAACCCGTTTGAGTCACCCCTACTACGCACTCTCACCTACCTATCACCGTCCTATGACATCACCTTCTAAACCCTTTAAGACTTCATATTAAAAATTACTATACTTTTCAAATATTAAAATTAGAGTAAATTTTTTATTATATTATCTTAAATCTAACAATGTTTTTTTCCTTCTTATCTTAAACTACTAAAATTTTTAATGTATTTAGTTAAACTTTTATCATCAAACAAAAACTATAAAAAATTACACAATCAATTCCAAAAAATTATAATATTTTCTTTTCCTGTTCAACCATTTCTTTTCTAGTTACTTTCTTTTATTTTTTTTTTCCAGGCAGTACCCTCCCATAAAACCTAACCAGACTATCTAGGTCGAGCTCTTCCTAACCAAGCCGGATTGCTTTTATTGGATGGCTACCCGATAAAAATCTACTTATTTAAAAATGAAACTTAAAAATTCATATAAATATATATATGAAAAAAATCAAATACAATAAAAAGGAAATATAACTAATGATAAATATAACAAAGATAATGAAATAACTAAAAATAATAAAAATAAATAAAGTAATCTAACTAAACATGTCTGTCGAGTCAGTAGTGTTTCTTTTGTCCGTGTACCTGACAATATATAATTTTGGTGTTAGACAATCTTCTGGTACAATAGCGGATGCTGGAGAAGACCCTCCTTCCTTTCCCAGGGTTTGGTACGGTTTTCCCTCTTCTCGACTAATATATGCAGCGGATATATGGTGGTTTCTTTGTGAAGTAGGTATATCAGGTTCACACTGGTTCCTTTTCTTTATATGTATTGTATGTCTGGTTTCTATATTTTGTGGTTTGCACAGTTTTGGTCTGTTTTTCTTTTTCCGGTGTTTATTGGTATTAATTGTTTTTCTTCTTTAAATGTATTACAGGTCTCTAATGTTTTTCTCTCTGAGTATTGAGTTCAAATTGTTTTGTTATGTATTTTTTCTGTTTGCACCTTTTTTAATTTTTTCTGTCTGTTCGATTTAAAAAATTTTATGTGTTTTTTCACTAATTTAGGGCTTATCTCAAAAATTTCTGTTAATCCACTTTATCAACTTTTTTTTTTTGTAACCATTCCACAAATATTTTTGTTTCTCGACACCGTTTTCTCGCTTTTTCTTTCTTCTTTTTTTCTTTTCTCAAAAACAAAACCTTCCTTTTATATCCCGGGCCAAACAAAAAAAACCTCCGTTCAAAACGGATTCCTAAAATTCCTCACATTCCCTAATCCATTTCCTCCCGCCAAAACAAGCAGCTGCCATTCTTCCTTATCTTCCATTAGTGTCCCCGTATTATCAGCTGATCGCCAACAGCTGGTGTTAAACAGCTGATGTTAAGAGGTTGCCACTTACTGCACTGCCTTACCATGTTTCATGTAAAACAGGGTGCACACAACAATATATATATATATATATATATATATATATGTCAGATGCCCAAATCTGCCAAAGTCAAAGAATAATTTATACTAATACAAGGTACGTTGCATTTCCCATGGTCATGTTCATATTTAACTTGAAAAATTAATGTAAAAAAGTTTTAAAATATAATAATTTCAATATATATATATATATATATATATATATATATATATATATGTATATATATATATATCTATATATATATATATATATATATATATATATATATGTATATATATATATATATATATATATATATATATGTATATATATATATATATATATATATATATATATATACATATACATATACATACATATATATTTATATATATACATACCTATATATATATACATACATATATATATACATACATATATATATATATATACATATATATATATATATATATATATATATATACATACATATATATATATATATATATATATATATATATACATATATATATATATATATATATATATATATATATGTCAGATGCCCAAATCTGCCAAAGTCATAGAATAATTTATACTAATACAAGGTACGTTGCATTTCCCATGGTCATGTTCATATTTAACTTGAAAAATTAATGTAAAAAAGTTTTAAAATATAATAATTTCAATATATATATATATATATATATATATATATATATATATATATATATATATATGTATATATACATATATATATATATATATATATATATATATATGTATATATATATATATATATGTATATATATATATATATATATATATATATATATATACATACACATATATATATATATATATATATATATATACATATATATATATATATATATATATATATATATAGATATATATATATATATATATATATATATGTATATATATATATATATATATATATATATATACGTATATATATATATATATATATATATATATATATATACATACATATATATATATATATATATATATATATATATACATATATATATATATACACATATATATATATATATATATATATATATATATATATATATACATATATATATATATATATATATATATATATAGATATATATATATATATATATATATATATATATGTATTTATATATATATACATATATATATATATATATATATATATATATGTATATGTATATATAATACCATAAATTTATATATATATATATATATATATATATATATATATATATATATATGTACATATATATATATATATATATATATATATACATATATATATATATATATATATATATATATATACATACATATATATATATGTATATGTATATATAATACCACCTATTACCAAAACCAAAATTTTCACTATAATTCAACATCATTATTCTACAATTGCAAAAAGTTCTTATATTCTTCATTTCCATATGCTGTACGTACATATGTATGTAAATCAAAATCTATTACTCATCATTTCCCTTGTTCATGCACACGTTAAATAAAATTTTTTTTTATTCATGTAAACTTGACGCTGTAAAATTTTATATTTACGAACATTTTTAAAATCAATTCTGTTATTCATGTACATTCAACACTGTAAAATTGTTATTCACGACCGCTCTCAATATAAATTGTGTTATTCATGTATAATATACATTGTATATTTAACTAGGGAAGTGAATAAATAATCGATTTTTGTTTTAATCGATTATTTCTTTCTTACTATCGATTTTTTGTAATCGATTTTATTATTTGTAAAAATCGATTTTTAATGAATCGATTACATGAATTACGCATTTTAAATCGATTTTTATAAGTAATGCCATCTATGCGATGAATAAAAAAATGAGTAGGTAAGTTTATTAAATGTAAACACGTCGATAAAAAATCAGCGCCATCTTTATGTACAAATATATAATAAGTTGTGATCTTTTTTATCTTTTGAAGTGTCAAAATATTGTTGTTAACCATAAAAATGTCTTCCATTGGTAAAACACCCAGAAGCTGCTGATAACGATACTGATAAATAATAAAATAATAAAATAAACTGCAATAAAATATTCAAGAGTACTGAAAATTTGTATATAAATAATTCGAATCTGTATTTATAATCTAAAATTCGCCCTTTTGGTTAATTTATTATACTTGTAATTAATAATAATTATCTAAAATGATTTTTTTAAATTAATCGCTCATAACTTTCACTAATATATCGAATAAGCGTTTTTCATACAAAAAAAAATCGATTTATCTACAAAAATCGATTATATCTTTGAAATTCGATTGTTTACAAATCGATTTATTTCCAAACAAAAAGAATCGAGTATTAAATAATCTACTTTTTCGACTCTAGGTCACATCCCTATATTTAACTTGATAAAACCAACCAATGGCATTTTCGAACATACACATTAATGAGAGCGATGAATACGAAAGTCAAGTTTAAATAAAACATGCGTTTTATTTTTCTATATTCATACGCGTGTATGTATATTGAGAAAATAAACTAGTGTATTCATTCATGTATGAGAACAACTAGAAAAAAGTTAACCAATTTATTCTTGAACGCGAATAAAAAAAATATATAACACAAAAAATAATATATGACAATTCATCAAACATGTATACATTTGAGTGTTCGGCTGACTTCCTAAACGTATATTTACAATGTATCAATACAGTATTAATACCAAGTTGATGCATTGTGTAGTTACTTTTTTAATACGTTTCATAATAATACTTTGCAACCCTGAATACGTTTAGGGACATTTATATACATTGTATTACTATTCAAAATAAAGTAAACAATGGCGGAAGAAGAGAATATTTTATTGCAATAATGTTTTGATATGTGCGGCCATGGAAACTCCAGCTTCCAAGCTACTGCAAAAATAATCAGAAGAAAAAGAAACGACTTGTTGTATTACAAAAGGAACCAAAAATTACAAAGAGAGTTCCAAAAACAAAAGTCTTTATGCAAACAATAGATGAAATGCCGGGCGATATTTTTTACAGCCACTTCAGAATGGAAAGGAGAACTTTTGAATGAAAAACTAAAGCCTTTACTAAACTTATTTGTTTTTATATTTAGAAACTTCTGTGTTTGTTAAGTGGTTCTCACAAAAAGGCTCA
>OY776282.1:1611176-1616176 GCA_963675445.1 Linnaemya vulpina
ATATGCATATACATATACATATACATATACATATACATATACATATACATATACATATACATATACATATACATATACATATACATATACATATACATATACATATACATATACATATACATATACATATACATATACATATACATATACATATACATATACATATACATATACATATACATATACATATACATATACATATACATATACATATACATATACATATACATATACATATACATATACATATACATATACATATACATATACATATACATATACATATACATATACATATACATATACATATACATATACATATACATATACATATACATATACATATACATATACATATACATATACATATACATATGCATATATATATATATATATATATATATATATATATATATATACACATATACATGCATACATATATATACAAACATATCCACATATATATACACACATACATACATACTCATACATATATATACATACATATACACATATATACATATACATACACATATACAATACATACACACGCATACATACATATATTCATACATACATATACATACATATATACATACAGACGTATACATACATATACTCACACATACATACAGATACAAATACATGTATATATATAACTACATATACATCCACACACATATACATGTATATACCCTACTAGCATTTGGAAGATTGTTTTATAAAAAATCACCAAACTGAGTCTTCCTCGAGTACTTTTGACGATTTAAAACTGATTAATCACTTGCGCGCTTGGAAAAAGACTCGAAAATGATTCGATCTAATGCTTAAAAAGTAATTTATTGGAAAAAAAATAACAAAACATACAGCAATCGAAAATGGATCATAAAGCTGTTTGAAATATGACTGTTTGTAAGTTATTTATGAATAATATTTTATTTATCTAGCTAGCTTTGAAGGAAGCGTAAAATATTATAATATTGTAAATTTTAGTTTATTAATATCAGTGATTTCGAGGTGTAAAATTTAAATTTAAAATCATAATTTTAAAAGCTTTTATTATTTTAAATAAATATATTATATTACAATTAAAATTGCTAAAAGTAGATACATACATATATAAAAATAAATACAATTTTATGAAAAGTGTTTTTCAAATAAAAAAAATTTATATGTCAGCCAAGCCAAGTGCGGAAAAGATTTATTTAAAAAAACAAGGAACAACAAGGAAAGTATCACGAGAATAAAAAATATATGGATACGAATATTTTTCTTTTCAAACCTATTTTTTGGAATAACGAAAATCTTGGGTAATCTTGGGCCACTTTTAAACCCTTAAAATTGAAATTGAGTAACTAATAAAAATACGTGTCCATTTAGTTTGTATTCTCTACAATATATCTAATTTTTATTAAGATTTGACAGTTAGTATCGGAATACTTCCCTTGCAAGTCTAATTGTCCAAAATTAAAAAAAATTAATTAATATCTTTCATCTTACTTGGGGGTTACACGATCAAGTTTTGCCTTTCAATTTGTAATACACTCACCCTTTTTTACCAATACACTCATACTTTTAAAAATTGAAACGAGCTTGCTTCCAATTTCTCTTTCCAGCTGAGTGTTTCAATGTGCGTTCAAGAAAACAGCTGATTACAATTTTTTAGTTTTATTTTTCTTGTTAATATTGCCGCCATAAGTTTTTGTATTGCCTTTATGTACATATTCTGCCACAATTTTAACATTTAAGTGCAATATTATAAATAAATAAAAGAGTGAAATATGTTTGTGAACAAAATACTATATATATATATATATATATATATATATATATATGTATATATATGTTGCGGTTCATATAGCTGCACAGAAGTCATGATATCCTATATAGGATATCATGTTCTATATAGAACATGAATCGCTCCTCATAAAGGCGAAACAATTTAAAAGTAAGGGCCTATGAATCTATTTTTTTCTTGGTGATGCCATCTTGAAACTAAATTGCTTTAAAGTTGCGTGCAGCCTACGTCACAGTTGTCAATTTAAATGAATTTCGACGAGCAGTATGTGTGTAAAACTTGATCGTGTGGCTGCAGGGTTAGCTATTTCCTATCACAAATTTAAATGCACAGAGAAAGAAGGACCGGCTAACTAAAAGAAAAGATCCAAAATAAGTTTCATTTATAAAATATTGTCATAAATTTTTGAAAATTTTGAATTATTTCTTATATTTTAAAATGGATTAATTATATTATTGTAAATGGGATTCATAATTCTTTGGAAAGTTCGTATAGTGTGTAATAACAACACAATGTTATGGGAAAAATTTTACACACCTTTATGCATATTTTACAGTTACATTTTTTTTAACTTTATAATTTTTATATATATTGTTTTTGACAAAAATAATCTATATACTCACTATATATTTTTATACTTGTGTTTTTCAAACAAATGAATTGCAAATACAAAACAAATTATACAAAATTTGCCAATCAATTATGAATACCACTGTTATATTATTTTATAAATTTAATTCCTGTTTTTACTGTAATGTGTTTTACTAAACATGTTTATATTATTATTTTTTACATAATAATAATTTAATTTATATACCATTTATTACAAAATTTAAAAATACTTAAATTTATTGTATAATATCATAATAATTTTATTTTAATAAACTGAAGTAATTCATAATATAAATAGAAAAATATCTCTTTCTGTAATCTGACTGAAAAAAGAGTAAAAAAACAATCAGAAATACGACTAAAAAACGACTCATAAATGATTCGCAAAAGATTAGAAATAGGACTGAAAATTGTCTATTTGACAATATGTCAAAAAATTAGTTTATTAACAATTCAGTTGAGATTTTATTTTTCATTTTGCGTTATAAATACTTTCATTGTTATCCAAGGGATTTCTAATTGTATAAAGGTATAGAAAAATAAAATAGAGTCGTATCGAATAAAAGTTGTTTGTTGGGTTTGGTTTGTATAAGTTTCATAGCCTGCTACACTTATTATAATGTGATTTTTTGAAATTGTTTGTGAATTTTATAGTTAATTTATTTAACATAATTCTCAGATGGTTTTTGGAAGTCTTTTAATAAGTTGAGAAGTTTGAAACTTTGCAAAACTGTGGTTGAAGTCTACTGACGATTTGGTAAAGAGCGCCAATGAAATGCATATAGACATTGCTTAACCACCCAACAAATAAATTTCATATTATAACAGTACAATGACAATATGTCAAAAAATTAGTTTATTAACAATTCAATTGAGATTTTATTTTTCATTTTGCCTTTTAAATACTTTCATTCTTATCCAAGGGATTTCTAATTGTATAAAGGTATAGAAGAATAAAATAGAGTCGTATCGAATAAAAGTTGTTTGTTGGGTTTGGTTTGTATACGTTTCATAGCCTGCTACACTTATTATAATGTGATTTTTTGAAATTGTTTGTGAATTTTTATAGTTAATTTATTTAACATAATTCTCAGATGGTTTTTGGAAGTCTTTTAATAAGTTGAGAAGTTTGAAACTTTGCAAAACTGTGGTTGAAGTCTACTGACGATTTGGTAAGAAGCACCAATGAAATGCATATAGACATTGCTTAACCACCCAACAAATAAATTTCATATTATATTATAAATATATTAGAAAATAACACTTTTCCTAATAATATTATAAATAAATTAATATCACAATATAGAAATAGAAGAACAGAAAATACTAATATTAATACAGAACAAACATTTTTTAAATCCTTAACATACATACCAGGAATATCAGAAAGGCTGACAAAATCTAAAATTTACGATACAGGTAAATATAGAAAAGCTCATAGAACACACAATACATTAAAGAGACTATTTAGTAAAAATAAAGATAAAATTGAAAAATGAGATAGATCAAATTTAGTATATAAAATACCATGCAAGGGTAATAATATAGAGAATTGTAATAAAGTGTACATAGGTACGACCAAGAATAAATTAAAGACTAGGATAGCAGGTCACAAATCCAATCAAAAATATAGGGATATCAATTCACAAAAAGCATCTTTATCTTCCCATTGTTCTAAATCATATCATTTTCCAGATTTTGAGAATGTTTCAATATTAAATACAGAAAGTAACTACAAACGTCGATTAATGTTAGAAATATTCGAAATAATAAACGTACCTTCATCACACAGAATGAATTTTAAAATAGATACAGAAAAATTACCACAGAATTATAGACATTTAGTTAGTAAGAATTGCAGATATACATAATATAGTTGTTAATATTAACTATTATTTGCTAGGGATAATTTATTGTATTATTGTTATTATACATAAATTAACTTATACTAATTGTTAAAGTGATTGCCTATGTGTATGTAGGTGTATGTACATGTATATGTGTGTGAATGTATATGTAGTTATATATGTACATGTGTATATGTATGTATATGTCTGTATGTGTGTATGTATGTATGTATATGTATGCATGTTGTATGTATGTATTGTATATGTGTATGAATAATGTATAAATATGTATATATATGTATGTGCATGTGTATATGTTTGTGTGCATATGTATGTGTATATGTATGTATATGTATGTATATATGTATATGTATGTGTATATGTATATGCATATGTATATGTTTATGTATATGTATATATATATATATATATATATATATATATATACATATATATATATATATATATATATATATATATATTTGTTATAAAAATGTTCGTTATAATTTGTTAATGTTGAAAAAGTTTGTTTTACTATAAATTGTTAATGTTGCAAAAATATTTTATGTGTTATTGAATTTGAAAAACAAATATTGTGAATAGTTTTTTATGTCATGTTTCAAAACTATTTGTCTATAAAATTTTGATAATTTTTATTTCCTGATGATGTTAACAAAATATCGAATACAAATTTTGATTGATATTAATATTATAATAAACTGATTAGGTCAATAAAGGTGAAT
>OY776282.1:1621176-1638676 GCA_963675445.1 Linnaemya vulpina
TATTTGGAATACAGTCTAGGCCCGGTGTCTTTTTGTCTTTGAACGTAAAGACAAGGTCTTCGATCTCAGTCATTGAAACCAAGGGAAAGTCTAAAGACTCCCTAGGAGGGCAGTGCTCCCAAGGTGGTGCCTCCTGATGGGGGAAGAGGTGATCTACAATTCCCTTCAGAGTTTTCTTTTCTCTCGGTTGCGATGGCTCTAGGCATTTAAGTTTTTTTGGTGACCATCTTACATGCAAGACCTCCAGGATCTACCTCATCACTGATATTAAGAAAACACTGCCGCTTGCTCCTAAGAATTGCAATTTTTAGAGCCCTTTCTATAATTTTGTTGGTGAGCTCTAATTTTTAACCTACCTCTAGTTCTTGTATATTGCCTTCTGGCACGTATACACTCAGCCCTCAAGCTAGCAATATCATTATTCCATCAATAAACCGGTGGACTGTTTGCACATCTTTTCTCCTTCACCATAGATGCATCACACGACCGCGTGATATGGTTTGACAATTGTCTTGCCATATTTTCAGCTGAACCATTCAACTCCATATCCTCCATACAGATGGCAAAAATATCCTTATCAAGATGTTCACTTTCCATCCCGTTAAATATCGTGCCTGGAGGGTCACATGGCGTATATCATCTTGCTCATCTATGATAGTGGCACTGTGATCGTTGTGGGTATCAAGATCAGCTACTCTCCAGCTTACACGGGTTATGGTAGTAGTGCTGGCAAACATAATGTCACCATTTCCTCTTCTAAAGGTTTTCTCACCTCCAGAGTTTAAGAGCGTAATGTCCAGTACAGAAATGGCTTCCAATAGAACCCTTGGGGTGCTGATTTTTTCCTCAATGTTAGTGAACCGGTAGCCCATATAGCCGATGTATCAGTATTATCAGCAACACAATTTGCAGATACAATCTTCTTATATGGCTCACTAAGTAGAGCGACTCTACGTTTAAATCTCGTACACTTTGCTTAAGCAACTCTTATGCTGCCTGACAATGATTGAGATTTAGCTGTAATATGAGCATAAGTACTGTTCTCATCCTTAAGCCTTTGTAGCGCTCTCTTATAGTACGGGCAAACGACACATCCGGTAACATTGTCAGCATTTGTGGTTGCTCCTTTCTACAGAGTAAGCAAGACGATTTATTGGAACATGTTCCAATTCCGTGGCCAGTTTCCCCACACCGCAAGCAATTCTTGGATAGATCCTGCCCTTTACAATTACTCGCCCTATATCCGTAGCTGAGACATTTGTAGCACCTTTTCACGTATTCGACCCAGCCGATACTTTTTTTAGACATCGCTAGAAGACGTCTAGCTAGAGGAGCACTCAGGCCAATTGTGGCAGTTTGTGTACCTTCATATGCTTTCCTCTGCGATTTAACTGCATTCATCTGCAGTACTTTAAAATCATTAGATTTACTAATTATGGCCATGGCCTCCTTTGAAGTCACTTTATCCATGTCCCCAATATTAATCCTAACCTCCTGGGATAGTGCTCGTACTTCCGCAGCTTCACCCAGTACCTATTTCACTTTCGACCTGAACTCACCTGTATTCTGGTGAGCAGGTCTACTCAGCTCTAGTAGCAGCCCACCTCTCTCGGTTTTCCGAATGCCTTTTACATTCTCCCCGAGATCAGCAAGCTTAGGGTCTTTCTTCACTTACCTGAGAATGTCAGCATAGGAAGCGTTCCTACACGATTTAATAAGCAGGGCTTCCGAATGTGACACCTGCTTATATATTACCCTGGTATTACAGAACCACTTTCATGTCTTCATGTGAGTCAGTGTTTTTCTTTTTTGCTCTATTCCCCGGAAGCCCTTTGGGGTCACATTTGCAAGGACAGGGAGAAATGGTCTTACCATATCCCCTGTCTGCGTCTGCTTGTTGCTATACTTTTTGCACTTACTAGCAGTTCCACTGCGTAGCTTATCTGACATTTGCAGATACAACGCATGTATTTCTCGAGACATCGAAACTATATCCTTGCGACATTTCATCTTGTCTTAAAAAATTATAGGCCCTGTGATCGCTGTGAGTATCAAGTGCGTGGGAAAATTAAATTTTCATATTGTACCACGAAAGCCATATATACAGACAAATTTTTTTTTTTGAGGTATCAAACTCTTAAATCGGTTATGTAGTTAATAATTATCCAATATCAAAATTTTTAAACTTTCAAAATGTTGCATTATAAAATCCGAGTTTTGGGTTTATTTACAAAATAATTACATCATTCGATAACACAGAGATATTCCGAGCTTACTAAGGTGCAACATTGTACAATAAGTTAAAAATAATATTATATTATGAATCAATGATAAGCAACTTTGAGCACTCTTGCATTGAAGATATCTACATTTTATGCCCATTTTTTTGTTTTTTTTTCAAATGGTGATAAAAATAATGGTACCTAGACCAGATGCCGGCAGATGATTATACGGTTGTGATAAGAGCTGAATTCATTTTTCAATTGGTTTAATGAAAACCTATTGGCTTAAAATCTATAAAAATTTAAACATATACACTTCAGCTAGTGGTTGATAAAAATCTTTTGACAAGATGAGCGGTTTAGAACTTAAAAAAAAAAATTACAATAATAAAAAAATCAGGCATGTTCTGAAAATCATGTAAATTTCAAAGCACGAATCATTTTGAAATCACGCCAACAACTTCATGCTGTTTTTCAAATTACGTTTTTTTTTTATGTTTTTCGGCGTGTTTTTAATTTTTCCAAAACACGCTTGTATGGATACAAGCGAAACCTTGTAAGTAGTAACAACATAACAATACCAAAGTTGTAGTAACATGGCTTTCCATTTTCATATCGTTCCGGCTTAAAAAAAAGGGCTTCTCAAATAATATTGGAAGATTTAACACCAAAGTTACAGCCGAGTAGCATTCCTGCAAATATTCAGCTAGCATCTGTACTGAGATTTCTCGCCGTTGGATCTTACCAAGCAGTTATATCCAATGCTGTACACATTAGTATGGGATCATCTACATTTTGCAAGATCTTGTGCAATTTTATGCAAGCATTGGAGGAAAACTTGTGTTCGGAGTGGATATCTATAGGTCACCAAACACAAAATTCTTCAAAAACACCCTTAATGATTTTATGGTATCTATTCTATAAATCTGCAATGTCATCATAGTTATTCCTTCAATTATATTTTCAGATTTGCGACTATGAAATGGAAATTTTAGCTGTAGATGCAAGCTGCTCTGGATCATGCCATGATTACAAATGAGCAATGCTAAGAGGTAGTACACCGAAATGTTTGATGATGGCGTCCGTAATTTTTGGCTCTTGAGTGACTCTGGATATCGTTTTAGATGCTTGCAAAATTTTCTTTTATATTCTCCTTCTAAAGTTGTAAAAATGGTTGATGTGTGTTGTGCTCTACATAACATATGCACACACTTTGGTTTAACTTTTGATGAAGATATCATTGAAACTACTGACGATGATGTGGACCCTCCAGAAGAAAATGATGATGATACAGCAGCAACTACAATTTACATAGCCCTCTCTCTACATTCAAACAATTCATGAGTTTCATCAATAAAAAACAAAACAATTTTATTTATTTAAAAAACAAAACAAATTTTTATCTATTTCAAAAACAAAACAAGAAACTAATTAAATTTAAATAAGGTACATACATATGTTGAACATATAGACTTTGATTTCACTGAGATCTTTAAAAATCAGACTTATATACAGGTACATAGTTAAAGCTTTGGAGATGATGATGGTCGTACACCGAGGTTCATTTGCTCAAGGTCTAAAAACTGCAACTTTCAGAGATATTTCTTTTAAGTAATTTTTATTTTCTTTAATTTCTTTTTTGATATCCACCAAACTAGCACATACATATATATTTTTGAAAAATGCTCTGCCCATGTTCAAAACGTCATCAACATCAGCAGTATGTCGTTTTCGCTTACGAGTGTTAACTTGAGGTGGTTTTGGCGACGAAGATGTGGGTAAAAGTACTTTATTTTGAGGTACCTCACTTGGTTGCTTTTCAGGCAACAGTATTTCCACGTTTTCTAAAACTTCAGTGGAAAAAGTAGAAGTCGATGGTGATGTTGACGGTAACGTCGTGCGAGAAGCCATTTAGCTTTACTTTTTAAACCAAAGGTTTTTGCATTTTTAATACTTTTTTTTGCTTGACACCAAGTCTCAAATACGACCATATCTAAAAGAACATGTTCAACCACAATCACTTATATATGTATGTAAATACTTACATACATATTACTTCAACCTACCTTTTTCCAAGCTTACGATTATTTTGTTGGAGGACCTAATGCAATCAGTTCTTCTGTGAACTCCACCCATATCTGGCCAAGTCAGGATGTTTTTCCATGTATTTCAAGAAGATTTGGATTTCTGTGTTGTTCTTATGCTAGTAAATTAATTGTTTTTATTTGTTAATAATATTCACTTACATTTTCTTAAACGCCGTCTGAAACGCGAATTTTAAGTTTCACTTGCCGAAATTTAAGTTTGCCACTGCAAAACACGAACTTTTCCAAACAAAGGTAATTTTTTTCACTAACCAAGAAGTGCTATAGAAATTATGCAAATATTTACGTTCTTATGAAAATAAAACCTAATATTATTAATGAAATAAATAGAAAACATATCATTTGATTTTATATCATTTGAAATATATATTTGAATTTTTATTACACTCCAATCGAAATAGTTAGGAAAAATATACGAGTGATTTCAAATATATAATCAACTGATTTATGTAGGTATGCGTAGGCGACATAAATAACACTGCTCTGCAAAAAATAATTCTGTGTGCACTATATAAATTTTGATACAATAAATTCGAATCCGTTTGTGGTTTTTGTCCATCAGATCGAGCTTTTTTTTTATAGGCGTTGAAATTGTTTGCCCCTAAATATGCCAGGTATGAAGACATATTTTACTCTACCTCGAGAACGAGTCATCCGATTTTAAAAAGTGAAACGCCGGAAGATGTGTAACAAAATTGTTTTTATTTTAGTCAAATTTTTCCTTATCTCATCGTTTTGGAATTACTCAGAAATTTATGGGGGATAAAATTTTTCTGCAAAATTCGTAATATTTTCCAGTTTAAAAATGGAATTTTTAAATCTTAAAGCATATATTTAATACTTTGCACTTTTTTCTACTAGCTACGGGTCTTAAAAATAAAAAGAGCTGTAAACCATAAAAATCGGTTAAAAAACTTAGATTTTATTTTCAATTTACCGCAGGTACCCAACATTGTAATGCAACCATCCTTACACACATATGACGATAGCATTTCGTTAGGTGAGCAGGTAAAGGAACTAAAGTACAACGGTATTTTTCATGGTTCTTGAATTTAAAAATTATAATATAGTATTTCTTATTAACGTGTAATTTTAAATCGGGAAAATTAGGGCAGATTTTAGTATTTATTGTAACAGTACATGTGGAAATTAGTGGACAATAAGTGAGTCAGTTTTCATTTGATATCGTGCGGTTAAAATCATTTGGAAATCCAACAATTAAACCTCTTATTCCGAATCAAACTGATCTGAATAACATAATTCGTGAACTAGGGCTCCCAAAAAGCAAGTCTTGCAAAAAAAATAAAACAATGTGCAAAAGGGAGTGAAAGTTTCGTACTTTTGAAATAGAGAAGAAGATTTGGTATTTTGTGATCGCCACATACATACCAAAATAAGTTTGAAGATTTGTTACAAATCCTTGATATTTTGTAATTGCTTTATTTCTTTACACAATAACAAATATATTTACTGTTGCCGATTTTAACCGCAGGATATTCAAATTAAAACTGACTCACTTATTGCCCATCGACTTCTACATATAGTGCTACAACAAATATTAGAATCTAACCTAAAGTTCTCGAGTTGGGATGAAATATGTTTACGTACCTGCCTAATTTAGGGGCAAAAAATTGCTACGCCCATAAAAAAATGTCGACCTGATGGTAGCGCATCAAAACCCACATAGTCCACATAGTTTTTAGAACTAGGTATTAATACTTTTTTGAATGATTGACGTGGTGCTTACCGCTAGTTTTGAACTTTAAAATTAAATGGGTTTCAAACTTATTTAAATACAAAATTCCTTTTTAAACGAACGTATATATATATACGTATATATATATATATATATATATATATATATATATATTTGTATATATACATAAACATATATATATATATATATATATATATATATATATATGTATATATACATAAACATATATATATATATATATATATATATGTATATATACATATATATATATATATATATATATATATATATGTACATATGTATATATTTACATATATGTGTATATACATTTTTATTATATACATATTTATTTATTTATTTATTATATACATATATATTACATATATATATATATATATATATATATATATATATATATAATATATATATATATATATATATATATATATATATATATGTATATATATTTATATATATATATATATATATATATATATATATATAGTTATATATATATATAGACATATATATATATATATATATATATATATATATATATATATTCATGTATATATATATATACATATATATACATATATATATATATATATATATATATATATATATATATATATATGTATATATATATAAATGAATATATATATATATATATATATATATATATATATATATATATTCATGTATATATATATACATATATATATTTATATATATATATATATATATATAATTATTTTATATGATTACAAATATTTTCCGCAAATAAACATTATATTGTTTTATTATCATGCACTGAAAAGAAATAAAATTTGTTTTTTTAATATTTAAATAGTTGTTTATTGTAGAGTAATCGGTAGTTTTTAACATTTAATTGTGCTGGCATACATTTATCACAATTAAGTACTACGTAAAAATATCGATTGTTAACTGAAAATGAATTTAAACACAACTTTAGTTTGGCACTTAAGTGCTAAGCTAAAAATCTGTCGGGAAGAGAGAAAATATGTGGCAAATTAAATTTTGACCATGTGGAGATTGGCGAAAATATTAATTTTTCCAAACAAAATTTTAATACATATAATAAATAAAAATTAAAAAGAAATTAAAAAAAAAAAAAATATATATATATATATATATATATATATATTATATATAATTAAAATTATTACATATTTTTTTAATATTTTTTTTTTATTTCCTGAAGATGTTAATAAGCTGTTAGCGAAATATCGAATAAAAATTAGACCAAATATAATTTGATAAAAAACGACCATAAGCTTGATTAATATTATAATGAACTGATAAGGTCAATAAAGATAAATCAACTATAAATATATATATATATATATATATATGCATATATATATATATATATATATATATATATATATATATATACTCGTATATCTATACATATATATATAAATATATATATATATATATATATATATATATATATATATATATATACTCGTATATATATACATATATATATAAATATATATATATATATATATATATATATATATATATGATTTGTTATGCAGCGTAGCGTGTATTTTCTCTTTAAGTAAGTCTTATGTCATATATAATATAGATGAACGCAGTGCGACAAAATGTTATCACCTCGGTTAAAGGCCTTTCTGACTATTTTATCATAAGCCTCTTATAGTGCTTCCATGTCGGGGAAGTTACAATTGGCAAAGGTTTCGGATCCATATGTCAGTAAAACTTGACTTAGTATTTATGGAGTTAAACAGATATGTCGATTATTATTTACAACAGGAAAAAGTTGTGTTGTCTCAGCTACAACACAGCATTAATCCTTTTTGCGATTATGGTTTATAACAGCTAGGTATTGTATATATCAGACAATTGCATTGTAATTGCAAGAGATATATCAATAAAAAAGTATTACTGGAAAGGAAAGGTTAAAAAACTAGACACAAGAATAATTTATTGATAATGGTAATGTTAGCAATATTGAAATGCACATGACACAAATACGGAAAAAAAATTATCTGAAAATTTATTTTTCGAAATCAAAACAAGAGTTCTATAAAGTTTTTTCTCATAAGCAATAACCAATATATTATTTGCTAAGAAAAAGGCTTACCCTTTTTTAGCATCTACAACTCGCTGTTGTGCTATTCCACCTGTTTGAAAATTGTGTTGTGCACTGGTATTTTTTGCTAATAGAAGCTATCAAAGATGTATTGTTATTGGGGTTGCATAACCTTCTGTTTTCTAATGAAATTCTTTGAGGGAGAAGTTCGCAAAAAGTTTATAAAAGCAAGGATGGCCGAAGAAGATACAAATAAGATTATAACGTCGTTATTTTAAAAAACTCGGTTTCAAGGAGTAATAAGAGGAATAGATGGTAAGAATCTTAAAAATGTTGCATCTGAAAACAAACTGCAACTTTTGTATCTGAACAGGAAGGGATACATCAGCTGTTATGTCAGTGAGGATACTAACGTTTGATTGAATTTATTAATGAGTTAATGTTTTTTCTGTACTTGTACAACTTCGAATCAAATAGAAGGTTTGTAGATAGTCGATACTCCGGCTCAAATTTCAACATTTTCAGCAAAACATGGAGGAGAATATAACGATCTTAGGTAGGAAGTTTTTTTTCTTCTTTAAATTTGCCTACTTCTAGGTATCAATTCGAACTATCCTTAATGCAGAAGGGTAAAAGGAAAGTAATTTAATAATATTCATTCGAAACCAAGAAATATCATCCAAAGAACAATTGGAGTTATTAAAAAATTTGGCAAAACTTCAGAAGTAAACACAGCAGAGTTTGCCTAGGAAATCAGGAATAATCAGCCTGATTACGGTTTGCATATTTCACCTACAAATTCGACAGCTTGTAATAAATTAAAACACTTTTTTTTATATTTTTTTTATATTTTGCATCCAACGGTTTTTATATCCAACGGTAAATAATCCAAAGTGCAATGGAGAATCAATACAGTTTTAATTATTCAACGTACAATGCAGAAAGTATCCGCTACTTTCAAAACCAGATGCGCTTTCCTCATCAGGTGGCTAATTCTTGTATACGTATAGTAAGCGAGTTTTCAATAGAATATTAGCTATTTTTAACTTTTGGTATTCTATTACTCTATCGAGCTGTCATTCGAATGCAACCGTTCAAGTTTTGACTCGTTAATAAAAAGTTATAAACATATGAATGTAAGGTTTAAGGAGGATGATAAAATAAAAAAAAAAATCGGGATTCAGTTTAACACTAATATTTCTTAAGCACTTATTTTAAAACTTTTTTAACTTTATATCTGTGTTCAAATAATTTTGTTTGTTTACGTTTTTGAGTATTTTGTAGTGTTATAAAACGTATTTATATCGAATTATTGTGTAACACTAAAGAAACATCTCGTTTCGTTTAGTATCCAATGACTGCATTATAAAAATAAGACCTAATGATATTATACTTCAATCAAAAAATTCCGTTCACGCGGGTTAACGTCACTAACATACACAAAGCAATCTTCTTTGTTTCAACTAAAGAAACACAGAAGTATGACGTAGATAAGAAAAACAATAAACATGTTTCTGCATGAAACATCTTTAACGTTGAAAATAAGAACTAATAGATGATAACACATGCTATTGCAGTGATAAAGAAAATAACAAACATGTTTCTGCATGAAGCATGTTCAATAACGAAAATAGGAATTAAGACATTTTATGATAAGTAAAGGTTAGGCCATAAATCATATATGTAAACAAATACAAGCAATTATACTAAGATAAAATACGGATTAAATATTAGACTAAGAACATCAATAAAATATTGTAAAAGATAAAAATAATATTAAAACCACTGCTCTTTGTATTGTAAGAACAAAGTAACAATAAGAGTAATTTTAGTATTTAAGAAACTAACTTACAAATGAAGAAGCAGGTAAAAATAAGTAATGTAGACGCATAAAAGTCGTGATAATTTTAATTCTATAAAAATTAAAAATAAGATATAGAGACGCATAGACGTCGAAGTACTTTTAATTCCAAAGAAATTTAATTCCAAAAAAATAATAAAAAAGGAAAAGTAAACGCATACGCGTTAAAAAAATAATTTTTTATTTACTAAAAGATTGGAAGTATTAATTCGCCTGCCAGAATTAGCCCCTAGTACTCATGTATATTTTTTGTTTATTAAAACTTATCAGGTGGCTTAATTGAACCAGATACCTTATATATGTTCGAGTTTTATTATGAAAAAGAAAAGTTTGATAAAATTCTATCAAACTGATTATAACACGCTTTTGTTGAACCCCTGTGTTGTCGTTTAATTATTTTCTTCATTTATTTTTTTATTTTAATTTCCAATTTAAGTTCCATTTTTCTTAAATCAAGCTCTTTTGGTTGGAATTTTCTTAACTACATACATATAAATGTATTTGCCTTTGTTTTTTATGTTAGCACAAGCCATAGCCTTATATCTCAATATATTGTATTAAACTTTTAATTGATACATTAAATTCAATTTTCATAGGCTAAGTGCTCACGTAAAAAAAAAATTAAATAAAATATAACAATCATAGTAAAAGTAAAACATCTTAGAAATAGCTAATAATATAAATAAAATACATGAAGATCACAAAACTCAAATTCTTTTCTAATTCGACTACTATTAATTTAATTTGCAAATCAGTCTTTTTTTTAATATCATCTGTCTTTTAACCGATGATGGATGCTTAGGTCTAAATGAATTCTTGAAACCAAATTTTCATTGACACAAGTTTCATAGTGCTCTGCTCTAATGGTTTCAAGATTTTTTTTGTAGATGTGCTACTTGAAAATTTTTCTTATTCGCACAAAATTTTCTTTTTGAATGGGCTTTATATAATAAATATGTTTAGTATGAAATTTATTTGTTGGGTGGTTAAGCAATGTCTATATGCATTTCATTGGCGCTTTTTACCAAATCGTCAGTAAACTTCAACCACAGTTTTGAAAAGTGTAAAACTTCTCAACTTATTAAAAGACTTTTATAAACCATCTGAGAATTATGTTAATAAATTAACTATAAAAATTCACAAATAATTACAAAAAATCACATTATAATAAGTGTAGTATGCTATGAAACTTATATATAGCAAAACCCAACAAACAACTTTTATTCGATATGACTCTATTTTATTTTCCTACACCTTTATACAATTAGAAATGCTTTGGATAACAATGAAAGTATTTATAAGGCAAAATGAAAAAGAAAATCTCAATTGAATTCTTAATAAATTAACTATTTGACATACTGTCATATAGACATTGCTTAACCACCCAACAAATAAATTTCATTTTATATTACAGTCAAATCCCGATAATTCGTACCCGGATATATCGTAATTCCCGATAATTCGTAATAAACAGTCGGTCCCTTGAAAAAATCTCGTTAATTCGTAAAATTTCTATACATTTTAGTCCCCGCGCTAATTCGTAATTTTTTCAAATATGTAAAACCTTCTTTACCTCTTATAAATCGTAATATTTTTCTTACTACCACTTATAATTCGTAATAAAAACAATAGAAACATGGAAATAATGATTTTTTGTTTGTGCCTGTGTTTATTTTCTTAAGATAAGTTTGTTGCATGAATAACAAAGAAAAATGTCAAAACGCACGCACAAAACTCTGTCGGTGTTACAAAAACAACAAATTTTTGCTGGCATTGACAATGGAGAGAAAAAAATAGACGTTGCTAAGCGATTTAAAATTTCTCTATTAGCTCTTACTTCAATCCTTCAAAAAAGAGAATTTATTTAGCAGTAAGCTAAAGCGGGAAAAACTACCGGAATATCCAGAGCTTGAAAAGTCTTTAGTTTTATGGTTTACACAATGCCGGCAGTCTAACATTCCGATTAGTGGCCCATTACTATGGGAAAAAAAGTTATAAAAAGCCATTATATGCAAAAAAGTTGAAAATTTATCGTTTTAGTAAATAAACTGAAAAACCCCGTTAATTCGCATTCATTTTGTTTTAACCTCGTTAAATCGAAACCTCGCTACATCGAAAACCCCTATAATTCGTAAGAAACTGTCGGTCCCTTGCGATTACGAATTATCAGGAGTCCACTGTAGTACAATGATAGTATGTCAAATAGTTAATTTATTTAAAAAAAATTTTTAGGTAATATAATGTAAAATCTGCAGTAAATTTGTTAGGAACTCTTTGCCACTCTATAGTAATTCTTATTAGTGGTCCTAAACAATTTGATACCTCTGTTTATTATCCCACTTGTCTTTGAGCTGAATTTTGGTATACCTAAACGGAAGCTTGACTCGGTCAACGTCTGGATTAATTACACTGCTCAGCAGCCAAATCCACCTTTGAATAAAACTATGTGGACTATATGGATTTTGATGCGCTAAACTCGAATTCGTTTTCGGTTTTTTCCATCAGCTCTAGATTTTTTATGGGCGTGGCAATTTTTTGCCCCTAAATTAGCCAGGTACGTAGACATATTTCACCCTAACTCGGGAACGAGTCATCCGATTTTAAAAAGTAAAAGACCAGAAGATGTGTAAGAAAACGACGATAGCATTTCGTTAGGTGAATAGGTAAAGGAACTAAAGTACAACGGTATTTTGCATGGATCTTGGATTTAAAAGTTATAATATAGTATTTTTCACTAACCTGTAATTCCTTATTTATTTCTAAGATCTGTATCTATTAGATAAAGGTGCAAAGTGTTGAATATTAGGTTTAAATTTTTTTTAATTTCATTTTTAATCTGAAAAAAATTTAGAATTTTGTACGAAAATAAATTTTTTTCTCGATTAATATCTGAAACCACAATCGATAAGAGATAAAGAAAAACTGTATTTAACTAAAATAAAAACAATTTTGTTACACATCTTCTGGTGTTTAGACATATTAGGGTGAAATATGTCTACGTACCTGGCTAATTTAGGGGCAACAAATTGCCACGCCCATAGAAAAAAAATATTGACTTGATGGAAAAAAAACGAAAACGGATTCGAGTTTAGCGCATCAAAATCCATATAGTCCGCATAGTTTTATTTAAAGGCGCGACAAAAAGTTATTTTTTGCAGAGCAGTATTATTATGAGCTCTACATGTTTTTCCATTTTTCATTTTCATTTGTAATATTTGTAATAAATTGGCTATTTACTAATCTATTCTTCAAATGTTTCTCCATTTTCCACTTGGAACTTTAACAATATAACAGCTAATGACGTATTATAAACATGAATTGACAATTCATGTCAGCGAAGACCTAATCGCATTTTCGAAAATAAAAAATTAAATAACAAAGGTTCTAAACCACAATCGGGCCTTGGACCTTAAAAACTTAGAATTGATTCCATTAAGACCTTCCGAATTATGGTGAATCACTTCGTATGATAGCATGAAATTTGTTTTGAAATACCAGTTTTTAATAATAGTTAGTTTTTGTTAAAACTATGTCAGTTTGATCAGCTAAATAATGTCTTTAATAAGTAAGGATTTGCGGCATACCTGTTCTTTGGGCGGTTTAAACTGTAGTTGTATTTACTCTTACTAGGAACTGGCTTCGTTGAGAATGTTCAGGATTACCATAAATTCAAGTTGAGAAAAGTACTTAAGTGGAACTAAAATAAATCGTTTGGCCCGAACCCTTTGAATTTATTTAATTAAAACTGAATAAAGTTTATAGATCGCATAAAAGCACTTATTTGTGTTTGATAAATGTGACTTTTATAAGTAATTGAATATTTACCGAAATAAAACTGGCTTCGTTGAGAATGTTCAGGATTACCATAAATTCAAGTTGAGAAAAGTACTTAAGTGGAACTAAAATAAATCGTTTGGCCCGAACCCTTTGAATTTATTTAATTAAAACCGAATAAAGTTTATAGATCGCATAAAAGCACTTATTTATGTTTGATAAATGTGACTTTTATAAGTAATTGAATATTTACCGAAATAAAATTTAATTCTCTTTTCTTGTTGTATATTCAAAGGTTCAAATATTTGTATATAATAATTTTATTTTGCTATCGTTATATGTTTTCATAGTAATATTGTATTCCTAATATTTTCATATGGATATATTGTAATCAATATGTAACATTATGTAAATTGTTGGATGGTTCGGTAAAAAATAGAAACAATGAACCTTGGCCAAACACCAAAAGAACTACTGCAAATCTAATATATAAAAACGAACGCCACTTTTCGCTGTAATTTTGTAAATTTCCAACGGTCAAACCGAATTCGATAGGGTTTGTTAGTATGGTCATGGTTGCATGAAATCCGTCGACGCATTCGTGAGTTATGACTTTTCATGACGTTTAAGTCTATCAGTGAGTGTTCAACGTTAAGTCGGCGTCGTTCTGTCGATTTGTCGAATAGTGTTACCGTTAGGGGATTTTGAGTCAGCAGTGTTGCCGTTTTTCCGGTGAAAAACGGAGAAGTCTGGGATTTTTGGGACATTCCAACGTTTAATTGAATTACAAAAGGTGGTTGTGTCTCCATTAAGCGGTTGGTATCTATGCCAAGTGATTCGTGTCTCTGGTAAATAAATACACAAGAAATGCCGGGTAACACCAGCTAGTATAGCAGGGTTCATAAGAATTCATGTATGACGGCTGACTTCCTAAACGCATGTTGCTTTGTAGTAATACATTGCATTGTGTTCGTAAATGCAACCGTGTAAATTATGACAATGTATTTTGTTCCTATTGGCATCACTATTGTATTTAATAAGCAAGAAAAAGCAAGAAAGGCATCCAAAAAAAATTAGATGCAAAATAAATACAACACGCATTACAATAGCGACGCAAGAAGATACGTAAGCGAATTTTCTTATAATTTAATGTATTTCTATTGTATATTCACTTATTTACCTATTTACAGCAAAAAATGGACACATAATTACAAAAAACTATTAATAAATTTCAGATTGGAAATGGAAAAGCAATTTCGTGAAAAAAAACGAAACGCGTGGTACTATGGAAACGTGTTTTGCAAAATATTAAGTCCATAGATGACACGTTCCCTTTTTCACGAGACGACATATACCGAAAATTTTTAAATTTCATGGTGACGTATAAACGCATTAAGAAACGCAACGAGACATCGGGCGAAGCACCAACTACGTGGGAATTCTATGACAGACTAGACGAAGTATATGGTTGCCGCAATGATATACGTGGCAGAATGCAATATGGAATCGAGTTTGGACACATTATATGCAGATTTGACCGGCAATAGCAACGAGCCATGCACGTCTCAAGCAGCTTCGACGTAAGATGACAGCTCACCTCCAGTAGGGAAGCGCAGTCGAGTTGATATTATGGAGTTTTTAACAAAAGAAAGTCAAGCTGATAGGAAACTGTTAGAAGATGTCGTAAGCTGTGAAAAAGAAAAATTAAAAATTAAAATTGAAAAAGAAGAAATTGAAGAAATCAGAAAATTACGAGAAGCTTTATCAGCGGCTCGTAAATAATTTGGAATATTTAGAGAAAGCGCTAAGGGCTATTATTTTTTAACGAATTGATCTGATTTATGAATTTGTTTTTTATGTTTTAATTTATGTATGAATTAATTTTTTTTTTTCGTTTTATTATGTTTTATGTTGTTTTCAGTTGAACACATCCTAGTTGAATTAAAAGAATTTTTAAGCTTTTTTTATTCAGAATTTGAATTTATTTTTGCAAACTATTAAAAATAGACATAAAACTTAAAAAAATTATTGTTTTATCTAAGCTGAGAGAAAAGTAGTTAGCATTTTTCTTTTTATTCTTGCTTGTTCTCTTGGAGTTTCGCCATTTGGAATGTTATTGTTGTAATTTACAGAGTCTTCTTCATTAACAATCTCCACGTTTTCGGGAGACCCTTCCGTGTTAATAATGAAATTATGGAGAATAAAAAAATTGCTAGCTTTACATCATGAATTTCTAAATAATTCAAAATTCGAAATTTTTTTTTAAATATTCCAAATGGCTGTTCTACACACACTCGAGTTGAACTTAAAATTGTGTTAAATCTCATTTGCGCAGGTGACAAGTACCCATTATCACGATAAAGTACCATCAAATAATTTTCTAAAGGATAGGCTGCGTCGCCTAACAAGTGGCAATTAGATGGGAAATCAATGTGGCCTGATGCCATTGCACGCATTAAAGGGCTATCGGCTCACACAGACGCATCGTGACAACGACCTGGGTGCCCAACTAAAACATCAAGGAATCGGAATTCACTATCAGCCACAGCCTGTATGTACAAAATAATTTTTTTAGTAGTAAATAAAACAAATAAAAACGAATTGAAAAAATTTACCTGCGCTATTATTGAATATGTTCCCTTACGATTATAATAACTGATACTACCTTTTGATGGCTGTGATATTCGGATATATGTCTCAAGACGTAGGGAAAAGGGTGAGACCTAAATGATACAAACCCTTCCATTATTTTTCTTCGGCTTGATTCCGAGTTTGGAAATTTTATAAGATGTTTTTTGTTACAATAAACAAAACCTCTGTAGCACGCACCCATTCCAACATTAAAACGATCGCTTACTTCGCGAAAGCTGTTTTGATTGGCAAGTTTCCACAGCGTTATAAAAAGAATATTCTTTAATTCAAGACCAGGACGACCAGTCTGAGCCTTTTTGTGAGAACCACTTAACAAACACAGAAGTTTCTAAATATAAAAACAAATAAGTTTAGTAAAGGCTTTAGTTTTTCATTCAAAAGTTCTCCTTTCCATTCTGAAGTGGCTGTAAAAAATATCGCCCGGCATTTCATCTATTGTTTGCATAAAGACTTTTGTTTTTGGAACTCTCTTTGTAATTTTTGGTTCCTTTTGTAATACAACAAGTCGTTTCTTTTTCTTCTGATTATTTTTGCAGTAGCTTGGAAGCTGGAGTTTCCATGGCCGCACATATCAAAAAATTATTGCAATAAAATATTCTCTTCTTCCGCCATTGTTTACTTTATTTTGAATAGTAATACAATGTATATAAATGTTCCTAAACGTATTCAGGGTTGCAAAGTATTATTATGAAACGTATTAAAAAAGTAACTACACAATGCATCAACTTGGTATTAATACTGTATTGATACATTGTAAATATACGTTTAGGAAGTCAGCCGAACACTCAAATTTATACATGCTTGATGAATTGTCATATATTATTTTTTGTGTTATATATTTTTTTTATTCGCGTTCAAGAATAAATTGGTTAACTTTTTTCTAGTTGTTCTCATACATGAATGAATACACTAGTTTATTTTCTCAACATACATACACGCGTATGAATATAGAAAAATAAAACGCATGTTTTATTTAAACTTGACTTTCGTATTCATCGCTCTCATTAATGTGTATGTTCGAAAATGCCATTGGTTGGTTTTATCAGTTAAATATAGGGATGTGACCTAGAGTCGAAAAAGTCG
>OY776282.1:1649800-1682300 GCA_963675445.1 Linnaemya vulpina
ATATGTATATGTATATGTATATGTATATGTATATGTATATGTATATGTATATGTATATGTATATGTATATGTATATGTATATGTATATGTATATGTATATGTATATGTATATGTATATGTATATGTATATGTATATGTATATGTATATGTATATGTATATGTATATGTATATGTATATGTATATGTATATGTATATGTATATGTATATGTATATGTATATGTATATGTATATGTATATGTATATGTATATGTATATGTATATGTATATGTATATGTATATGTATATGTATATGTATATGTATATGTATATGTATATGTATATGTATATGTATATGTATATGTATATGTATATGTATATGTATATGTATATGTATATGTATATGTATATGTATATGTATATGTATATGTATATGTATATGTATATGTATATGTATATGTATATGTATATGTATATGTATATGTATATGTATATGTATATGTATATGTATATGTATATGTATATGTATATGTATATGTATATGTATATGTATATGTATATGTATATGTATATGTATATGTATATGTATATGTATATGTATATGTATATGTATATGTATATGTATATGTATATGTATATGTATATGTATATGTATATGTATATGTATATGTATATGTATATGTATATGTATATGTATATGTATATGTATATGTATATGTATATGTATATGTATATGTATATGTATATGTATATGTATATGTATATGTATATGTATATGTATATGTATATGTATATGTATATGTATATGTATATGTATATGTATATGTATATGTATATGTATATGTATATGTATATGTATATGTATATGTATATGTATATGTATATGTATATGTATATGTATATGTATATGTATATGTATATGTATATGTATATGTATATGTATATGTATATGTATATGTATATTTTAAATCGAACCTCCATAAGTCGGGAAAGAGCGCTATTAAGATTAACGCAAAGTGAAAATATTATAGAAAAGTTTACTGCAAGTGATCAACCTTTGACCATCCATTGGGACACTAAACTGTTATCGACAACAACAGGAAAATCAGAAGACCGTTTGGCTATAATTGCTACGGCTCCAGGCCTAGAGCAAATTATAGATATGCCTGATATTCCCTCTGGGACTGGAGCTGAAATTTCTTCTGCAGTTTATGATGCATTAGAAGACAAACATATTTTGGAACGAACGGAAGCGTTTGTTTTTGATACAACATCATCCAACACTGGTAGATTGAAAGGTGCATGTGTGCTTTTGGAGAGATCAATTGGAAGAGAAATTCTATTTATAGGCTGCAGACACCATATTTTCGAAATTGTTTTGGCAGCAGTTTTTACGGAGGCCAATGTTGGAGTGTCTTCTGGACCGGACATAACGATTTTTAAAAAATTCAAAAAACATTGGCCAGAAATAGATACAGATAGTTTTGTGCCAGGAATAGCTCATCCACGAATTATGGAAATTATAGGCGATAATATTGGTGAACTTTTAGATTTTGCTTTAGGAAAAATGAACGATTCATTCCCGAGAAATGATTATAAAGAATTTTTGGAGTTAGTAATTATATTCCTTGGTGGCAATCCTCCTTTAGGAATAAAATTCAGAAAACCCGGTGCACTGCACTACGCAAGATGGATGGCCAAGGCTATATACTCCTTAAAGATAGTGATTTTTCGCAATCAATTTCCTGAAGTGACAGATTTTGAAATCAGTGCTTTGATAGAAGTAACAGGTTTCATTGTAAGTTGTTATTCAAATTTTTGGTTTGATTCAAATAAAGCGGATAAAGCTGCTTTAAATGATATTATGTTTTTGAGAAAATTGGAAAACTACAAAAGAGTCAATCAAAATATTGCGGACAAAGCCATTTCAAAGGTATTAAATCATCTGTATTACTTAAGCGAAGAATGTGTGGGCTTTTCTTTGTTTGACGAAAGGATAGACAACATAACAAAAAGCAAGCTAGTAGCGAAGATGTCTGTAGATATATCTGGAAATGAGGATGAAGAGATAGCAAAGAAGCTAATAATAAAGAAGGAAAACTTAAAAAGTTTTATTTTCAGAGACAACTCTGATATTTTACAAGATTTGTTTTCAAAAAATACCAAAAAAGTTTTCAAGAGATTTGGAATTTCAATAGAGTTTTTCAGCAACGATCCACGTTCTTGGAGTGTTACAGGAGAGTACCTAAGAGCGAAACAAATTATTCAAAACTTGGCTGTTGTTAATGATTGTGCTGAAAGAGGCATTCAGTTAATTCAAGAATACCATGACAAAATAACAAAAGATGAGGAACATTTAATGAAAGTAACAATCATATATTATAACTTTTTTAATTTTTTTTTCTCTTGACATGGTTTAATATTTTACAGGTGGTAAAAAAATATAGGCAGCTGTATTCAAAAAATGCTAATCTATATTCTCTGCAAAAAGATTTTGATCTGTAGATTTTAAAAGAAAAAAAACCTACCAAATCACCGATCATAATTTTTGTTTTTAAAATTAGAAAAAGTAGTAGATTGACCATTGAATGCGGACGACGCTGGTAGCGCAGCAGAAAATATATGCATATTCCATCCTGCTTTGTGTCAATTGTTTTTTCTAATATTTCTTTGCAATTATTGCATTTTCAATTTACAAAATTTGTCTAATATGGAGAAATTTAAAAAATATAAGAAGCTAAGGTTGGAAAAAAACGTATCATATTGAAATGTAAAAACTTTATGTTAATTGAAAATTTGTATCTTAACTTTTTCCTGCAATATTTTTAAGTTATTTTATCAAAAGTACACAGAATTTATATACATTGCCAAGAATGGCATACATATATTAAACATTTTTGAAATAAAATAGTTTGTGGATCACTTTGACGCAAGGGAAATTTGAGAGTTAGTTCCCAAAAAAACTATTTGAGTGTCCTCTTTATTAAAAGTCTACAGAATCCAGATGTTTTTGTAAAATAAAGTAGAAAATATATGAGTTTCTCAACTTTATTTCATACTAGCTGTGAAATATGCAAATACCTGACCTTTGACCTGGATGCGCGTCCAGAAAACGTTGTTCGATTTGGCTCAAATTTTCGGCACAAGACTCTTGGACCTATTGGCACAATATTCCGTTGAAAAAACTTTAAAATTCGAACAAAAATTTTTTTACATACAAACCATTGTCACCCTAATATACATGTATAGATTTAAATTGTATATTATTGTTCCCATATTTTAAATTTATAAAAATTTTTTTTGAATCTTTTTGTATTTTGTTGACAAATAATTTTCATATTGTTGTTTTATAAACAAAAATTATTTTTTCACATCAAATTAAAAAATAAATTTCCTGAAGAAGTCACACAAAGGAGTGACGAAATATTGAAAAACAATTTTATAAGATAATAAAAATAAAGAGACCTTAAGCTTAATATATATTAGACAACATTATTAATCAAAATGAGGTAAAAAAACTAGAAGAATTTAAACATTTTTAATTTATTATAATAAATTTTACAATATTAGAATTTTTTACGCTTGCTTCAAAGCTAACTAGACGAGCAAAATATTATTCATAAATAACTTAAAAACTGTCATATTTCAAACACTTGTATGATCCATTTTCGATTGCTGTATGTTTTGTTATTGTATTTCCAATAAATTACTTTTTAAGCATAAGAACGAATCATTTTCGAGTCTTTTTATAAGCACGCAAGTGATCAATCAGTTTTTAATAGTCAAAAGTACTCGAGGAAGACTCAGTTTGGGGATTTTTTATAAAACAATCTTCCAAATGCTAGTAGGGTATGTATAAATAGGTATATGTATATGTGCATATATGCTTGTATGTATATGTATATGTATATATATATATATATATTTATATATATATATATATATATATATATATATACATATATATCTATATGTATATATTTATATATATATATATATATATATATATATATATATATATATGTATGTATGTAAGTATGTTTGTATGTATGTATATTTGTATAAATGTATGTACATATGTATGTATATACATGTGTGTATGTGTTTGTTTTACTATAAATTGTTAATGTTGAAAATAAAAATAAAAATTTTGTATATTATTCAATTTGAAAAACAAATATTGTGAATAGTTTTTTATGTCATATTTCAAAACCATTTGTCTATAAAATATTAATAATTTTTATTTCCTGAAGATGTTAACGAAATATCGAATAAAAATTAGACTAAATAAAATTTAATAAAAACCACGATCTTGACTAATATATATATATACATATATACATATATATATATATATATATAATATATATATATATATATATATATATATATATATATATATATATATATATAATACAATAATATATATATATATATATATATATATGTATATATATATATGTATATATATATATATATATATATATATATATATATTCCTTGATGATCTTCATTAGCCCCAGTGAAATGCGCATAGGAACTAGCTAAAACTCCTCAACTGATCAATTTGATTTTTTAAATTAAAATTTGGGAAAGAGGAACTAGCACATAATTAATATTAAAGAGTTTAAAAAACCCCCAAAATATAAACTAAATTAAATATGCAAGTGCTTGTGCAAGATAAAACAACTTATGTTTTCAACACTCTAAATAAATTGTTTTTATATTAAAACAATTATATGTTGTTGTTTTTTATTTCTCTTACACCTGCAATTAGAGTCGGCAAAAAACCAAGCAGTAGTAGAATAAAACCTAAGAAAATAAAAAAGGGTAGTTCTAAGTACTGCCAGGCTTTTCCTATACTAAGAAATAACATTGTAGGGAGGGCAGACTCTATTTTAAGTAGCTACAACACAGTTTTAAATTTCTAAGCCATACTGGATAGATTAGATTTTTCGTATTTTGATAAGACTTCTATTTACACATTAGAATAAGAACTGTCTACCTTAAGACAGGGCCAGATACCTATTATTAATTTTTGTATTTAAATCGAAAGTCAACTGACCTCGATAATCAACAAGGTTATAATGTCCTATGATGAGAATTCTAGTTTGATTCAGTCGCTCAATCAAAAGTATAGAATGAATGCACTACGAGTTTTTATTTCGGATCTCAATAAATCCTTATGCGATAGCCTATTTGCGTGTAAGCCAGTAAATCTGCCTACTGCTTTGGCAATGGCACAAGAGTTAGAGACGAATCAAAACATAAACCGGTTGGCCACAAATTATAATAATGGGCTTGGCAACATTCAACAGGTCTATTTTTCCTATACAAATCCAACGTTCAGAGGATAGACCTAATATTCTTGTATCCGATTTTACAAAATTAAACTCGACGACCATTTGCGACAAATACCCTATCTCTGATCCCTCCGTTATTATGGCGAATCTCGGAAAAGCAAAGTTTTTCACAACCCTAGAATTGAAAAGTGGCTTTCACCAAATTAACTTTGTTGAACATGATAGAGAAAAAACGGCCTTCAGTGTGATTAGAAGTATGAGTTTTGTCGCTTGCCATTTGAGTTAAAAAACGCCACGAGCATTTTCCAACGCGCCATTGATGACATTCTACGGGAGGATATAGGAAAGTGTTGTCACTTCTATATTTATGACATCATATATTCTCTGACTCTAAGCGGAGTCATATGTATGATATTAACAAGATATTAAAAAAACTTTTGAATACTAACATGCGCGTGTCGTTGGAAAAATCTAGGTTTTTCCAAACTTCCGTCGTTATCTCGGATTTATTGTATCAATGAAAGTTATTAGAACGTGCACAAGTAAAATTGAGGCTATAGTTAATTACGAAACTTCTTCTACTTTGAGAGGTCTCAGGTCGTTCCTGGGGCTCGCAGGTTACTACAGGCGATTCGTAAAAGATTGCGCTTGTATTGCGAAGTCATTAACTAAGTACTCACGAGGGGAGAATGGACACGTAGTTAAAATTGAATTGGATGACGAAGCGTTGGCTGCATTCGAAAAGTTGAAGAAATTGCTTGCCTCCGAGGACGTTCTTCTTGTATACCCAAACTTCGAAAAACCTTTCGATCTTACGACGAACCCATCCTCCTATGCAATTGGTGCAGTTCTTTCAATCCGAGTGATCAACTGGAAATACTTAACAGTGAGCACAACAGAGGTCATCGATCCCTTTGAGAAAATATTAACCAAATTCTTCAAGAGTATTACTTTCCAATATGAAGAAACAATTAAAATATATTATAGCAACTTGTGAAACATGTCAAGAGGCAAAATACTCCAGGCACCCACAGAAACAGCAAATAGCTGAAACTACAATACGGTCTTCTATTGGAGAAATACTGCACATTGATATTTATAATACAAACAAACTTTTTTTTCTGACTTGCATAGACAAATTCTCAAAATTTGCTGTTGTTAAGCCCATTGCTTCGAGGGCTGGTTTTTTTCTTGTTCTGTGTTTGTTTATTGTATATCTGTAGATGTGTGCGCAATTGTCAGTGTCTGATTTGTAGTTAATTCTTTTGTCAGAGGGAGTATTTATTATGTGTAGCATCTCTTGCATGTATCTCTTTGTATAATTCTTCTCTCTTTCCAATATTTTTACTTTACTTAAGTCTGGTTGGTGTCCAGTTATTGCACAGTGGGCCGCAAGTGCAGTTTTTTTGGGTCAAAGCTTTTGTATTATTGTCGTACCAACATATATTTTCTTACATGCTTCCGTGTTGTCTCCATTGCAAGTTATTTCACAAACAAAATTTGATTTGTCCATTGTATTGATTTTTGCTTTCATATTTGTAAATAACTTCTTTCTGATAACCCAGGTATATATTGTATTGATTTGTAAATTTTTGTTGGTTTTTCGGTTATTACGTTGTAATTGTTTTTTCTCTTCTGGACTTGAATTCTTGTTAGTTGGTTAACTACCCTTGTGGGAAAATAGTTTTTCCCCAAAATAGTCTTAATTTTTATTATATTATTTTTATGAAAGTCAGTATTGCTGGTGTCTAGTACTCTTTTAATAAAATTAGAGGCGGTGTTTAAATCATATTGCGAGGATGTATAGAATAAAAAATTATAAGTCTTCCACTGGCTGAAGGTTTTTGATACCAATCTAGTTTAATTATGATGTTCTTTCTCACAATCAAGGTGTCTAAATAGGGTAATTTGTTGTCCGATTCCGTTTCCAATGTAAACGTAATTTCTTTATTGAAAGCATTTAAAGCTGCCAGTCTTTCATCTACTTTGTTGGTTTTTACAATCCCAAATAGGTCGTCCACGTATTTTGTCATTTTCCTTGGCTTAATATCTATTTTGTTTAGTACTGAGGTCAGAAATTCTTCTACTATTATGTCAGCTACCACTGGAGATGCAGGAGATCCCATCGGCATTACTTTTTTCTGTTCATAAAAATTGTTATTATATTATATATTGTATTTTACCTGCAATCTTTGATACAAAAAGTCAATAATTCTATAAAAAGTATCTTCGGTATATTTGTGTGTTCTTTTAACAATTCCCACTTGTTTTCTATTGTTTGTATTGCAAAATTTATAGGAATGCTTGGAATAGTGAGATGACGTCAAATGAGACTAGCATTTCATCATCAGCTATTCTTATATTGTCTATTCTAGACTTGAATTCTTTGGCATCTTTTACGGCAGCATTAAATTTTGATTCTTTTGTTAGAATTTTAAGAGTGTTACTGTAGTGGTTTCTTGTAGCAAGGATTGTTACATAAATATGTGTATATTTATACTTTATAATTTTTATTTCAAAACTTTCAATTTATGTTGTTTCAAAATAAGCATAGGACTTTTTGAGTTAATATTTTTTTTTTGTAATAAAAAAAAAATTTTTCATTCTGAAATAAAACTTCAAATAATAAACTTTATAAAAAAAAAAAATTATAATAAATAAATCTATAATAGAGACTATAATTGGCGATCTACCAGTATATAACGAGCTGATATCATTTAATTAAAAAAAAGGAAATAATTAGACGGATGTTTTAGAATTGCTCTTTTTACCAAGATTCCATCCAAACAAAACAAAACAAGATATCAGAGATAACAAAGATCTTTAGAAGTGAAAATAGAAGGTTTAATTATTAACACATCTGTTTCGAAAACGAAATCATTGGAAATCAAGTCTCAACATCATTTTAAAGGCGGAACTTGCAAAGATATAACGGTCAACCATTGTTTCAAAGCACTCAAACTATAAAAATTTAACTTGCGACTGGAAAACTAGACTAACTAGGTATAATACTTATTCGTGCAAATTGTTTGAAATATCATTTAAATATTAAGTTATTTTATGTTGCAATCACTAAAGATTTTTTTTATAAATATTATCATTATATATAATTATTTTTCTTAATTTTATATTTTGTTATACAATAATTCTTCTTCCGAAATGCTTCGTTCACCTACGCGTTCTCACACTTCTTCCAATACACCTAATCAATTGAATGATTCGAATTCAGAAAATCATACTAACGCAACGGCTTCTCTTAATTGTCCATCGACAGTTCCTGATCCGAATTCTCTCTTAAATGTTGAAATTTCTGCTACTTCTGTTAAATTGCCAAACTTCTGGACCAACTGGCCAGAAGCATGGTTCATTCATGCAGAAATGCAATTTGCGACAAAAGGAATAACACAAAGCAAAGTATGAACATATTATAACCGCTCTTCCACAAGATGTTATAATAACGGTTCTTGACATCATTCAAAACCCTAATATTCAAAATTCGTATGAGTATTTAAAAAGTATATTAATCGAACGACACTCAATGTGTGAAAGCAAAAAATTAGATAAAATCTTGTCCAACTCAGAAATAGGAGATCAAAAGCCATCTGAGTTCTATCGCTCCCTTGCCTTACCAGTCGGTTCAAACTTTAGTGTGGACATTTTAAAGAAACTATGGCTAAGGAAGTTACCAAAAAGTTTAAACATCGCTCTGACAAGTGCTAATTCATCAGATATAAATTAAGTTATCAAATTGGCTGATAATTTTTGGGAAGTTCTATTCAACAACAGTGAGGTCAGTTGTTTTAAAACATCAGTCCTAGATTCCTCTCCAATGAGTCACGATTTTAAAAAAGTTTTAGAAACTTTTAATCAAACTGTAAGCAAAATTACGGAAATGTTTCAAATTTTATCGTTAGAGGTATCATCAATTAAGAGACAAATAGTAGAGAATTGTTGCCAGTTACAACAAACTCAGAGTCGACATTTCCGTGCTTCCTTGTTCGAAATTTGGAAAAGGTAACTGTATTTCAGACATTATTTTCACGGCAGCCAATGGAACTTCAATATCTACATTTGGAAGGAAAATGTTAAATCTTAGGATTACGCCGAGAATTCCCTTTTGTTTTTCTCATCGCCAATATAGAAAAACCTATCATAGGAGCAGATTTTCTACACAAATATGGACTTTTAAGTGAAATTAAGAACATGTCATTGATAGATCCTTTAACTAATCTATCAATTAACGCTTTTTTACATTATTGTGAAGTTTCATTACCAAAATTGTTTATTATAGAAAACAAATACACAAATCTTTTGAAACAATTTCCCTCTTTAATAGCAGAACCAGATTATTTGAAACCTATTAAACATACAACTGTTCATAGATTAATTACTAATGGAGTATTACCATTCACTAAACCGCGAAGTTTAGATCCAATTAAATACAAACCTGCAAAAGCGGAATTTGAATTCCTTGTAAAAGCAGAAATCTTTAGGTGATCTAATTCAAGAGTTGCTTCTGCATTACACTTAGTTTCAAAAAAAAAATATCCGAATGAATGGAGACCATGCGGGGATTTTAGACATTTGAATTTTGTTACTATACCTGCAGATATCCATTGCCACACATACACGTCTTTAATTTTAATTTAAATAACAAAAAAGATATTTTCGAAGATAGATTTAATACGTGCTTATTACCAAATTGCAATGGCTGAAGAAGACATATATAAAACGGCTATTACCACACCTTTTAGAATGTTTGAGTTTTTACGTATGCCTTTTGTATTAAGGAATTCTGCACAAACATTTCAACGATTTATTAATGAACATTTTAGTGGTTTAGATTTTGTATTTGTGTATATTGACGATGTGCTAGTTGCGAGTGAGAACGAAACGGATCATTTTTATCACCTTCAAATAGTTTTTAAGAGGTTGGACAAGTACGGACTTAATATTAAACCCGGAAAATGCATTTTTGGAGTTGCGAACATAGATTTTCTGAGTCACAATATATCAGAAGAGGGTATTAAACCATCAGAAGAAAAAGTCATAGCTATACGTAATTTTGAAAAACCTAGAACTGTAAAACCAATGCAAAAATTTATGGGAATGGTAAATTATTACCACAGGTACATCCCTAATTTGGCTGAACTTTCAAGACATGTTCATGATATGATGACAAAATCTGCAAAGAATAAAGGAAAACTTTTAAAGTGGAATAATAACGCTGAACAAGGTTTTGATAAAATTAAGAAAAGTTTTGCTAGCCGAATTTTATTGAATCATTTTGACCCACATTCGCTATAGGTGGAATTCTACAACAGCAACGTCAAAAGGAAATTGCATCTGTAGCTTTCTTTTCAAAGAAATTAACTACAACTGAATCCAAGTATAGTGCTTTTGATCGAGAGCTTTTGGCATTTTACCTTAATATTAAGCATTTTCGACATATGTTAGAAGGAAGAAGTTTTACTCTATATACTGATCATAAGCCTTTAGTATTTGCATTAGACTCTAAAAATGATAGAAATCCCAGACAAACGAGACACCTGGAATATATTTCACAATTTACAAACGATATACAATACATTGAAGGAGAAACTAATATAGTCGCAGACGTTAAAACGTTGATCTTAATATTAAAGTATTATGTAAAGAACAATAAGAACTTAAAGATTTACTTCAAGATGGAAACAATCGTCTTAACTCTAAGTTAGTAAAACTGAATTTTCTTAGCTATGAGCTGTGGTGTGAGATTTCAATTAATAATCCTCGACTTTTTGTTCCAAAAAGTCTTAGACGACTTGTATTTAATAAATTGCACTTTAATTCTCACCCTGGTGTGAGAGCAACAAAAAAACTTATTTCCCAACGTTATTTTTGGCCAAAAATGAATAAAGAAATCATCAATTGGACACGGGAATGCTTAAACTGTCAAAAACCTAAAATTTTTAGACATACAAAGTCACCAGTTCAGAAAACAGATATTCCTAAAGGCAGATTCGAACATATTCACATTGATATTGTTAGGCCATTACCTCAGTCAAAAGGGTATAAATGTTTGTTAACATATACTCATAGATTCACAAGGTGGCCAGAAGTTTACCCACTAAGGCTCTCTCAGCATTTACTGTGGCTCAAATATTTAAAAAAAATCGATCTATAATAGCGATCAACGCTAGTTATTGTCAAGGAACGCAATTTACATCAAAATTATTTGCAGAGTTATCCTCCTTCTTGGCACTCACAAAATTAAAACTTCATCATCATTCATAGTCAGTTAAAATCTACTATTCTAGCTAGTAATCAAGAATGGCATTGGTGCGACATTCTTCCGATGGCACTCCTAGGTTTGAGATCAGTTTTTAAAGAAGATTTAAAAGCAACTCCTGCAGAATTTACGTCTACCAGGGGAAATATTATTTCCCAGTATCAACAATGCTTCTTCGGATTTTATAACGCAATTAAAGTCATATTTTAAAAACGTTTCTTCCAAATTGTCACATCATAACAATGATAATTCAAAATCTTACATTCCTAAAGATCTTAAAACATGCAAATATGCATTTATAAGAATTGAACAGAAACGTTCTTTACAGCATCCGTATGAGGGTCCGTATAAAATAATTCAAAAAGATGAAAAATATTTCAAACTTGAAATCGATAGTAATATAAGGAATATTTCGATTGATAGGTTAAAACCAACATTTGCTGAAAAATCTATAAAAAAAAACTAAGAAGCCGGATAAAACTAAAAAACGCGTTACATTAAATTTGTTAAGTGTACTCTCTAGAACTTTTTCGGAAGGGGGAGTATTGTAGTGGTTTCTTGTAACAAGGATTATTACATAAATATGTGTATATTTATACTTAATAATTTTTATTTTAAGATTTTCAATTTATGTTGTTTCAAAATAATCATAGGACTTTTGAGTCAATATTTTTTTTTCTGAAATAAAACTTCAAATAATAAACTTTATAAAAAAAAAAAAAATAGTAATAAATAAGTCTATAATAGAGACTGTAGTTACTTATATATGTATCTACAAAGTTCGTATGATGGCGAGTCAATAGACGAGCATATTGGTCGTAATGTCATATTTTCTTTGTGTTACTTCGGCAGTTCATATATTCTTGGTGCAACAGCTATTCCTGTAGTTAATTTATTTTTATAATAATCATTGATTAATTCTAATCTGTGCATTTTCTGTACTAAAACATTGTTTTTATTTTGCAGGCTTAGTGTAGGGTCCCTTTTAATGCGTTTATATGTGCACATATCTCCTAGAATTTTTCTTAACTTCATACTGTATATAGTTTTGTCCATAGCTACTGTCTTGTTTCCCTTGTCTGAGTTTAATATAATAATATCGCTGTTTTTTGATAAAAATTCTTTTGTTTGTTCTACTCTATTCAATATAAATATGCCTCTCGTTTCTTTTCATTTTTCTCTTTTGCTCTTTTAGGAGTGTAAAAAATTTTATTCTTGATATTTCTTGTTTTTCTTTCTCTTCTATCGTCTGAATACATTGTTCGCCGTCTGTGATGCATCCAAATAATGGAAAATTGTCATCTGTATATGGTAAAGAAAATTTTGCGCCAAGTGATAGCAACCGTTCTTCGTTACACAGAGGGTTAGAATAGCCTGATTTCTTGGATTAATTAAAAAAAAAAAATTTTAAGTATTGTCAAAATTTTTTGTACCCGGTTAGAGTATATAAAATTCTACATCACTTGTCGTTAAAATAAATGTCAAAAGTGCTCTTGTGTTTTTGTAGTGAAACTTCACAGTCAAACTTTATAGAAATTTTTGTACAAAAAAGGCTGAAAAAAGTGAAAACTTTCCCGTTGAAAATTTTATTTATTTTAAAAAGTATTGCAAAAGTTAACAATTTTTCAATGGAACCATCAAGTTCAGGTTATTTTGCAAATACTTCGTTAACATTTGTGTGTCAAATTGTGTGTGGAAGTGTTTTAGATTTAGTTATTTATATTGGAAATGCCAAAAAATTAGCATTTTTATAGTTTAAATGGATAAATAGTTATTATTCGTCCATATTCGTCCATATTTAGTTTATATTAAAGAAGACATAAATCTCTATTATATTGCAAAATTTTACGCTGCCTTTTTGTGCCTTTTAGAAGCTATGCATTGTTTAATGCAAGTGTTGCAGCAGTCAAATTAGCTAAAAATCACATTGATCTCGCGACTGCTGCTGTTGTTGTGTATTGTGTTTTGTTGTTTTTCATGTTACTTTTTTCCATTTATTTGTGCTCTTCTTTTCAGTATATTAATGATGTTATTTTTGTTTCTTTTAATAATATTCTTTGATTCAATAATATTTTGTTTTTGTTTATTTTAATAATATTCTTTGTTTTGACAAACAGTGATCGTGTTGTACAGTTTTAAGTAATCGGGTAAAAGGGATTTTTGAAAGGTTTTTTTTGTATTAGAATTATTTTTTGTTTTTTATAGAAACAAGTTCGAACGTTGTATTTTATACTCGTCGGAGCTTATTTGATATTATGATGAATTCAAGCGCTCAAACAATGAATGACAAGATGAAGTTTTTAGCTGAAGAAATCAAAAAACGCACCAACTGCTCTGAGGATAATATGTGTGATTTTAATAAAAGAATGGATGGTTTCTTTTATGAATTTAAATCTAGGTGGACTAGAGCGCATAGAATGGAAATGAGGTTTATTGCTCAAAATAAAATCTGGTTGGTTTTACTCTTGCCCCGACTGCAAAACGTGGTCAAAAAGAAATTAGTTTTACCGAGTCCAGTGGTTGGAGTAAATATAAAAAAGCAAAGATTTTAAGAGACACCATATCATTGCCAGAGTTACTTTATGCTTCACAGGTTAAATTACAAAGCGCAGGTTATGTCGAGGAATCAAAAGTGTTGCGAGCCATATATGAAGTGTTGCAAGGGCATAAATTAAAAAAAAAGTTGAAACAACCACTTCCCACCTTGAAAATATCGAATACAAAAGCTTTGGCTGTTTTTGTAGAAGCTAAACTGACACGAAATCAATACAATGTTGTTAGACAAGCTGCTCCTCAAATATTTCCCTCCTACAACAATATTCAAACTGAAAAACAAAAAACTTACCCAGACCACCGTTGAAGTAACTTTACAAGGTCTTCCTAATCACACAGCGGAGCGACTAATAGAACTTCAAGAAAGTGTTATTGACTCATTAGGCATTAAAAACTCGAATGTAGTATTATATTCAAAATGGGGCTTTAATGGAAGCTCTGGCCATAGCTCATACAAACAAGCCTTTCATGGATCTGATGCTAGTGATTCATCAGTTTTTTTAACCACAATTGTACCACTTAGGCTTATGTTTGAGGAGAAGGTAATTTGGTAAAATCCACGGTCGTCTTCAACTAGATTTTGCAGACCCTTGAAAATTGAATTTACCAAAGAAACCGCATATGTGTCAATTAGTGAACAAAAAAGAGTTGAAGAGGAAATACAGAATTTAACCTGTTCTACTGTCACGATTGGTGAGAAAGTTGTACATGTTTTCCACAAATTAACTTTGGCAATGGTAGATGCAAAAGTTTGCAATGCCTTAACAGAAACCACATCAACACAAAAGTGTTACTTATGTGGCGCTACAAGTAAGGATTTTAATAATATAGAAGCCATGATCCAAAGACCTGTGCATGTAGACAATTTAAGATTTGGCCTTTCCATTCTTCATGGCTGGATTAGATTTTTCGAATGTCTTTTGCACGTGGCATATAAAATACCTTTACATAAGTGGCAGGCTAGGACTGATTCTGAAAAAAGAACAGTAGCTGAAACAAAAAAAGAAATTCAGAAAAAATTTAAAGAGAATATGGGATTAATAGTTGACCAACCCAAACCTGGTTTTGGAAACACGAATGATGGGAATACGGCAAGAGGTTTTTTTCAAAACGCTGAAAAATCTGCCGAAATAACAAAAATAGATGTTAATTTAATAAAAAAAAAATTCACGTGTTGCTTATTGCTGTATCCAGTGGTCATGAAATTAATAATGAAAATTTTAAAATATATGCACACAATACAGAACGACTTTTTGTTGAAACGTATCCTTGGTACAATATGCCTCCCACTTTGCACAAGTATTTTATTCACGGACCCGAAATTGTGTCAAATTCCATTTTACTTATTGGACAGTTATCAGAAGAAGCGCAAGAAGCTCGAAATAAAGATTTTAAAAAATATAGGGAGTTTCATTCACGAAAGTGCAGTCGCGAAAAATCAAGCCGAGACATTTGTAATATGTTTTTGATAACCTCTGACCCAATTATTTCAAGCATGCAAAAATTGCCTACAAAGAAGGTTCAAAGCTTGCCAGAGGAGGCAATTGATTTAATTGTACCTGCAGCTCCGAACAAGAACAGTGATGTTGAACTTGCTGATGCTGCTAATGATGATGATGATACTGATGATGATGATAACGATGATGATGATGATGATAACGATGATTATAATGATGATGATGATGATGTTGATGATTAACTTTAAGATGTATAAAATGTAATGTTTAAGTTCTAATATGTACTCCTTGCACTATATACCTACACTGATATTTGGCATTATTTAATAAAATTATACACAAATATACTTAGAAAAAAATTTTTTAACTTATTTTAATGATATTAACTGAAAAATAATGAAAAATTATCCGAACATAGCTTCCCTGATTTGATCCAAGAAAACATGCTATTCTAGCCCACTGTGCGTTAGTCGGAATTGCTTTCTCAGTACTATTCACGAACCAGTAATACGACCAATCTCGTATTCTATTGATTCGCCATCGTACGAACTTTGTAGATATATAAGTAACACTCTTAAAATTCTAACAAAAGAAACAAAATTTAATGTAAAAGATGCCAAAGAATACAATTCTAGAATAGACAATATAAGAATAGCTGATGATGAAATCCTAGTCTCATTTGACGTCATCTCACTATTTCCAAGCATTCTTATAAATTTTGCAATACAAACAATAGAAAACAAGTGGGAATTGTTAAAAGAACACACAAATATACCGAAGACACTTTTTATAGAATGATTGACTTTTTCTATCAAAGATTTCAGGTATTTTAAATATAATGACAATTTTTATGAACAGAAAAAAGGAATGCCGATGGGATCTCCTGCATCTCCAGTGGTAACTGACATAATAATGGAAGAATTACTGACCTCAATACTAAATAAAATAGACATTAAGCCAGCCCAAAACAAGCGGGAATTGTTAAAAGAACACAAAAATATACCGAAGACACTTTTTATAGAATTATTGACTTTTTGTATCAAAGATTGCAGGTATTTTAAATATAATGACAATTTTTATGAACAGGTTATGAAAGGATATGATATATATGATAGAGACAAATACATGCTAGTAATGAAAACGAACAAAGAAGTTACTTACAAATATGAATTCAAAAATGGACGAATCAAATTTAGTTTATGAAATAACTTGCAATGGAGACAACACGGAAGCATGTAAGAAAATATATGTTGGTACGACAAGAACAAAACTAAAGACTAGAATATCTGGACATAAATCGGATCTAAATAATAATACAAAAGCTTTGACCCAAAAAACTGCACTTGCGGCACAATGTGCAATAACTGGACACCAACCAGACTTAAGTAAAGTAAATATTTTGGAAAGAGAGAATTATACAAAGAGATATATGCAAGAGATGCTACACATAATAAATACTGCTGCTGACAAAAGAATTAACTACAAATCAGACACTGACAATTGCCATCTACAGATATACAATAAACAAACACAGAACAAGAAAAAAACCAGTAAACAGTAGGTGACAAAGTTAATAAGTATAAACAAGTGACTAGAAAGGGACTATAAAAATATAGTAATTATTATTGTTGTAAATTATTTAATATTAAGTAGTATATTGTTTTTTTTTTTTTGTTTAGAAATTCCCTGAGGATGACCAACAGAGTTGGTCGAAATATTGGAATATATATATATATATATTAAAAGAAAAATTTTTAATATTATTTTGTTATAAAAAAGACCTCAAGCCGAAAAGGACATCACAAACACACAAATTTATTCAAAAAGGTCTACAACAAAACATATATTGACAATTAACTCCAATAGCAAGAACAAACATAATTGTAGCCTTTATCTAACTCTGCATTATGTACTTAATGTTCAACTTTTTTTTTAGAGGATTTGAAATCCGTATCTTTTTATCTAAACTCCAATTTTTACTCATTATTTTCAATATTTCAGACGAGGACGTCTGAATCCTAAAAGGGGGAGCAGTTAACGAATGTGTTAATTTCTGGATATTTGTCTACTTATGTTGCTAGTTAACAATAATGTAAAAATTTCACTCATCTTTCCTTTCTCATTCATGTTTTTAATGATATTACACCGATGCACAGTGTCGTGTTTTCATATAAACGGCGGCCAAAAATAGAAGGAGTTATCGTAGAAGAATGAAAATTGGTACACATTACTATTATAAGTAGGAAAGGAAAAAAACGAAGTTTTGAAAAAATCGGCCCTAGGACTCGCCCACCTCCCATATATCCTGAAATGAAAAAAACTTATATTTTCCAAAATTGTTGTTGGAATTGAACTAAATTTGGCTCGATTTGTCTCTAATATATTCCGGATAACTTTGATAAATTTTATGAAATTATCTCAAAGGACACGCCCAAAACCCTTATATTCTTGATACGTAAAAGATGCAATTTGTCCGCGAAAATTGTCAATACCTCTTTCACATTTTTTTAACTTTTTCAATAAGTTTCCTATTCTTATCTGTTCCGATCCGATAAGATTGAAATTTTGCATGTAAATATATTTAGTAAAAAGTTATTTTAATTTGTAAATTGTGATCATATAAGAGCAAAATTTTACAAAAATTATTAATTCAGTGAAAAGAAATTTAAAAACATGAATTTTATTTACTTAACATAACATATTCAATATACATACACACATAAAATATATACATAGTAGGTATTACAGGCAATCAATATATATTAACAACTATCACTGTCATCACTTTCAGATTCTACCAGATTCGCTGTTTTTATGCTCTGAAATCTTTCATTTGTAACTAAATACTCTTTCAGATCATTTCTATCACTTTTCCTTAAAAGTATTTTCTGACTATGCATCGAAATTGATGGCTCTGACTGCAGAATAAGATAATTTAGTAGGTCTCCCATGGAGGCAATCCTACTTCTTTTTCTCGTATGTTTCAATCTTGCATTTCTTATAATTTTATGACTTGTCTCTATTGCTTCTTCTGATAACATTCCAATGGGAATAGTGGAATATTTAATAAAATCTATACCATGAACTAGAATTTTATGCACAGTTGCAGGCATATAATACCAAGGATATAATTTGGAATATAAAAGTGATGTATCTTTTAAAAGCTTTTCAAAATTTGATGTATGTATATAATGACCACTTGAAAGTGTTCTTAAAATAATAGAAAATTTTTTTATTAAGCTTACATCTACATTAGTAATCTGAGCTGAAAGTTCGACATTGGAAAAGAAGCGCCTTGCAGTATTGCCATCATTCGTTGTGCCATACCCCGTCTTAACCTTATCAACTATAAGACCCATTTCAGACTTAAATTTTGCTTGAATACTTCTCTTTTGCTCAGCAACCTGATCTTTATCTTCTTTCCCTACCACTCTCCATTTCTTTATAGACTGTTTGCAAGAAATATGCAAAATGCATTCAAAACATTTGATCCATGCATGTAATGTCGACAATCCGTACTGATAGCACTGCTCATTCACAGGCCTTTCGAAAATCGATAAGCTACTCATTTCAGATGGCTTAGCTCCACATAAAGCACAAGTTGAACTACTACTGTTTCGACTTAATACATTTAAAACTGCACCATCTATCATTGTCAACTGCATTTTATAGTGAACGTTAAGATTTTTTTTTTTGAACTGTAATTATATGTATCTAGGCCTTCAATTTCTGTATTTATGCTATCCCTTACTGATTGTATTATACTTGGATTCTCTTTTGTAAAAATAATTTTAAGTGGTCTACATAACCTCCAAGATGAATGTCTATCATTTTCCCAAACTATTTGGTCATCTGCCCAATCCAACAAGCGTAAAGGAACGAAGGAAGTTACAAACATAAATTCATTACTAGCTTTCTCATCTTGAAATTTTTGTTTGAAATTTGTTCATTTGTATTTGAACCTGTTAACCTTTCTGCGGCTTTTTTAAGAGCTTCAGATGAAGTAGAAGCGACAAGTTCCTCCACTCGCCTCCTTTTTGTTCGCATTGAACCCCCTTCATAAGAAACATTCGGTCGGCCTTTACGACTTGTACTTGATTCCTAATATAGAATAAAATAATTAAGTTTTCTTGCAATACCAAAACTTTACACGGATACTTACATTACACATGATTTCACAAAATAGTTCGCTATATAGCCAGTCACTCAACTCAGTTTCAAATCTGTCTCTAATGCGATGATATTTAGACCAATTGTTAGAGAATTTTAATAGAGTAAGCTTTATTTTCTGTTGTTCACTTTCTAATAATACTCGTTAAAAATGCTTTTCGACAAAATCTTTAACATGATGCATAACATCGCATGGTCTGTTTTGCTTTATCTCTAGCCACAATTGAAAAATAGTGCGAATCCGCAATGAGGTTGACACTGAAAAACAATCATAAAAGAAATTCGTGCAAAATCGAGCAGCTGAATTTTAAATATATTAAAATACATACTTGTAGCTACAAAATACCAAAAAATTGGAAAAGTGTTATCTCTACTTTCTTTTAAATTCTCTATGAAAGTTCGCTGTTGCTGAAAAATCTTGACAATGTCTCACTACTATCTTTTTCTAACGGGATCTGACATATGATCAATATTTGTAAGCAAAAACATGTTGTAATTATAACTAGAAGCATCACTTACCACCCTGTAAAAAATTTTGGTAGCCGTTACATTCAAATACTTAAATTTTTAGTATTATAAATGAACATGAAATTTGGGATTTTCATATAAATTTCGTATGCTGTACACAAACCTTGACTTTGAACCACTATAACTTTAAAATTTGTAAACATTTTAATAAGATATTTTAGATATCATCTAACCAGAGTGTTAAAAAAAATATAATAATACAAAAACGTTCAAATTCTAACATTGACTTTAACCATTTTTGGCCAGCATAGTGACACAGTGCGATGTATTTCTCGTCAAAGTAAAAGGATTAGTAGAAGGAGAAAAGAATTCCTCTCTTGTAATCGTAAGTATGAAGATCAATGGATCTTCATTCATATTTTATAACACTCAAAATTATGAATTACTCAAAATTTATGAATTCGTTATAATTTTTCTAAATTGAATACTATTGTAATAAAGATTGAAACCTTAATTTCAACCTTAAATTCGTAATTTAAATAAAAAATAACCGGAATAGATTCGATTCTATGGATGGGTACCGAACTCTAAAACTAATTTACACAAATATTGCTGTTCTCTTAAATAACAAACACAGTAGGATTTTTCTTCTTCCAACTAATGCAATATTTATTGTTGTTGAAAATAAAATTTCAGTACTGAATTGAATAGAATAAATTGAATAGAAGACAACATGTATGTAAATTTATGATGTTAAGAGCATCGGTCGTACTTTGTATTTAATTTATTTTATATGAAAAACGTATTAATCAGGCTTTAGAAAATGAGTTGTAATTGGAAATCTTTTTTTTTTATTATTAATATTTTTACTTTTGATCAATACTTTTTTATTATTCATAAGTTTTTATTTCATTTGTTCTTATTCTAGAAAAAGTAGTAGCTTGAATTTTTTACGTTTATTCATGAATAAAACTATATAATTCAGATTTTCCCTTAAAAAAAGAAGATTTTACACTCAAATAAGTGTAAGTAAAATGAACTATTGAACAGCATGGAGTATCGACTCAAATGAGGTGCTATGATTTCTTGGTTGTTTGCTCTCTGTTTTCTCTGCATTTACTGTTTAGTCATATTCCCATACAAATACAATCAATATTTGCGCTTCAAAAATATGCAATATTGTAAACTTTTTTAACATCTTACGCTCAGCTTTAATATATACGCACATGTATTCTATTTTTGACAAGTTATAGTTTGTAGTCTGATGTCGTTATTGTGGTTAATGCTTTAGTTTTTAATAGACAATCGAGGCTTCTCAAAGCATGAAATAGGTTCAATTTACAAACAAACATATAAATAATTTGTTTTTTGTATTAATTTTGCGTCGAGAAATAGGTGCAAGCTTCTTAGCTCTGCAACCGTATTTAGGATTTTTCTGAATTTCAATACCACACTATTTAAGAAACGGCAGGCAGCATAAGACAAACTTAAGCCAAACAGCTGCTAAATAAACATGTCAGAGTCTTCGCCGCGGAAAACCAAAGCTAAGGAAGAAACGCTATAGTGAAATACGAATTCAACAAAGAAGAAGCGAGGCCGATTAAACAGCCACCCAAAAGTATACCTCTAGCGAAGCGTATGAATTCAAAGCCCTAGTAAATGCAATGTAGCAAAATGGTGTAATCGAACCATCGTCCAGTCCTTGGAAATCGTCAGTTGTCTTAATTAAAAAAAAAGATGACAGCACAAGATTCTGCGTAGACCACAGGACGCTCAACAACATTACCAAGGACTGCTCCCAGAATTGCTGACACTGTGAACACGCTATCTGGTACAAAATGATTCCCCACGCTGTATTCGCAAAACGGACATTGGAAGGTAGAGGTTGCAGAGATATACAAAGAGAAAACTGCCTTCAGCGCAAGCGACGGTTTATGATAGTTCATAATTATGCCGTTTAGTCTCTTCAACGCTCCATTCATATTTAAACACCTAATGGAGCAAGTGCTAAAGGGTATTCACTGGAAGACATGCTTGATATATCTAGATTACAAAGTCGTGATAGGGAAAACTTTTGATGAGCATCTTAAGAACCTGGCAAAAGTTCTTCAACGGATATCCTCAGCTAGATTAAAACTCATCCTGCAGTAAAATATTTATGACATCGTACTATTGCAGATGAAATTTCAAAAGATGAAGATGAAATACGAGCAGAGGAAGACTGGCATCGTTTTAAAGACCTCTGAGTTGTGAAGCTCTCTGAACCTTTGTACTTACTACAGACACTCTGCACATCGACTCTAAGGAAGGTTGGTCTGCGGCACAGAGAGAAAAGTACAAAAGATCCTCTAAGAACGAGATGTCAGCTGAAAATCTCCTCACAAAATCTTATTGGGATCAGTGGAACAGCCTCAATGTTATAAAAGGGAGACTATACCGCATATGGGAAAGTGCAGATGAAAAAACAGCATCAAAATTAACTGTTGTGTCATCCTTCTAGATTAGTAGAGTTTTGCAAGAGTTTCATGGTGGTCCTAGTGGCAATCATCTATGATATACAAAAAATTTGAAAAACTATAACAGCGCTTTTGTTGGGTTGGATGTCAAAAAGCCGTAGTAGACTTGATAGCAAACTGCCCACAGTGCATAGCAGTAAAGGGTCCAGCAAGAAGAAACCGAGGACAGTTGCAACAGTATAACACAAGTGTAACATTCGAGCGCGTAGCGATGGACGTAGCAGGCCTTTTTCCCATCACTGAAAGAGGAAATCATTATGTTATGGTAGTAATGGACTTTTTCAGGACCAGGCAGGGAAAGCTATACAGACCGATTAGCTTAACTTCTTTCTTACTGAAAACGTTGGGACGAATTGTGGACACAATGTTGAAGGAAAGAATACTGCGCAGTACACTGAAATTTAAGCAATACGCTTACATTAGAGGCAGGTCCGTCGGGACAGCCCTACAGGAAGTTGTGTATCATATGGCCGTATTTATCGATATAGAAGTGGCTTTCAACAATATATGGACCCCGAGCATTATTGAGTCGCTAGGTAACTTTGACTTGGACCAGAGATTGATTGCACAGCTGAAATCACCGGTTTTTTCGAAATAGAAAAATATTAATTACCAAGAAGGTCAAATATCTAGTATTTATACTCGACTGGCGGTTATCCTGGAAGGACCATATAGAAAGTAGGGTAATCAGAACCCAAAGATTTTGGACCTATAGTATAAGGGCAATCAGGTCCAAATGGGGAATGAGCCTAAAGATGGTACACTGGCTCTATACGAGTGTGGTAAGACCAATTGTGACGTACGCTTCGCTAGTATGGTGGACGTCGTGAAAAAGAAGGTTAATATCAAACATCTTCAAAGAATACAAAGACTGTGCTGTATCGGCATCTGTGGCGCAATAAGAACCACATCAACTAAGGCGATGGAAAATATTCTATCAATACTGCCTATTGATATACAGGTTAAATACGAAGCAGAGAAGCTGCTACAAGATTGGTAGTGATGGCTGACGAGAGAACACATAATACACGTCTTATCCGGGAATAATGCTCGCACAGTTACGTGCGAGAGAATTCCTATTAGATATGTACAATCACACTGCGCCACCATAATATATAATAACCTGTACACCGACGGGTCGAAAATTGGCGACCGATCGGGTGGAGGTTTCTATGAAATGGGTCGTAACTTTCGCAGATACTTGCACCTGCCGTATCATAACACGGTATTTCAGAGTGAGATCATGACTATTGTGGAAGGGATAAAATGGCTAAAGGAAATCAATAACAGATTACCGGTTCGTGCATTCACGGATAGTAGGAAAGTTATCGATGCACTAAGAAACCATGCGGTTCAATCTCGGTGTGTACTACAGTGTAAGGATCAGATTAATTCATTCACGCAATGTGGAAGCATAGATCTATTATGGATTCCAGGAGATCAAAGAATACCTGGAAATATATAGGCTAGCGAAGATGGGAGCATTAATGGCAAACATCACACTAGACAATCCAAAGCCATTTCAGGTTTATAAGAACGAACTAAAACAATGGGCTATAGAATTGCACACAAGATATTGGCAGTACTCTATCGTAGGTAGGATAACTAGAATTCTATGGGATTCAGACGGTAACAGGACAAAAGAGATCCTAAAATTGAGTAGGCCATCACTACAAAGACTGGTTTATTTAATAACAGGGCATACATATAATCACCTGGCACGAATGGGTATCGTTAACGATATAACATGCAGGGCCTGCCAGGAGGAGGACAAAACATTTAATCATATACAGATTAGAGATTATACAGGAGATCGAATTTCTTAGGGGTTTTAATTGGAGGGACTTAAGAACATAAATTAAGGAAACTAGGTTCATAACTTAGATTTTCACGGCATTAATGGACGCTCCCTATGGTAGAATGGGAACTCCTTACAATAGAGCGCACAACAGGAATAAGAGGCCTAAGTATAATGCTGAGTGGATTGGGATAACTCATGCCTCTCTTTTCGACGTAACCTAACATGTTCTTTCGCAAAATCTAATCTAATTTTTCTATTTTCTTAGAAATGTATGGCTTTTTTCTGGCTGATCGAGCATGAAGTTCGTATTTTTTTAGGACATTTCTTATGATTTCAGAAATAATAGATACGCCTAATGTTCCACAGTTATTTTTACTAAAGCGCTGGCATTAATTTTTAGATCTTTTCTTACTTCCCGCACGATTCATCGTCCTTCTAATTCTGTTAGTTTGCGATTTCGGCCAGTACTTAACTTATTTATCACGCTATTTTTAGTCTTAAATTTTTTTGTAATATATTGGACAATAGTTCTAGATTTCTGAACGATTTCTGATATGTTGCTTTCAGTTTCTCCTAATTTATAATGGTGTATTATTAAATTTCTTACATCAATAGAAGTTTCTTTCTACGTCCCATTTTCGCGATCAATAGCACACAAATGCAAAAACATTCTTGTAAGTAATAAAGAAGAATCATAAGGACATCCCAGCCAACAACAACCTTAAGTAACGCAATAAATATAATTCCAATAAAAGAAGTACAATGCTTGTCGAATACTTTTTCCTTTGAAATTTTACTGTTTGTATAAAACAAGATGAATGAGTGTTAAAATATGCAATATTTTTTAATTTTACAACGGTAAATTTTGAAATACTTCTTATACAAAGTAATATCTATAAGAAATCCACGAATTTTAAGGTAATAGTAGTATTGTTAATTTAATTTAAAAATAATAAATCTAATGTCGAATACTTTTTTGGCCTCTGTCAATATGTATATATATATATATATATATATATATATATATATGTATATATATACATATATATATATATATATATATATATATATATATATATGTCAATATGTATATATATATATATATATATATATATATATATGTATATATATACATATATATATATATATATATATATATATATATATATATATGTCAAACTAAAGGTTTCTTTGTCTTTTGATAATTGTAATAGTTTATGATCAATGTAATAGTTTAGGATAGTTTTAAGATTCTAGTATATACAACAACTTTATTAAATTTATTTATTGGTTTTAATTTAAAAAAAGGAATAATTAGAACAAAAGGTTTAAATAATAATTATTATAATGAATTCAATTGAACAAATTAAAAAGCAGGAAGAGTTTGGGCAAAAGATTGCTACCCTTTATAATTCTTTGAGTGCCTTGGTGCAACAAAGTGATGTTAGTAGAGAGGAACTACCAATAAAGGTATCAATATTCAGGGAATCTTTTAAGAACATATATGCTGAATTTGAAAAAAAATTATAAAGAACTCCACCCACCTTCAGCAACATTGGAGCGAAATAGCTATTTTAAAACAGATCTCTTTACTAAAATTTCCTGATCAAACTTTAAAAACACAAAAAGCTGCATTACAGGAAGATGTAGAAAAACCATCTACACAAATGAAAAATCAAGTTAAAGTGCAACATTTTGGATTGCAGAGGTAGTTTCAGTATATTCTTGATGATTTAGAATCAAAGCTAGAAAATTTCAAACATGGAAATGTAACAATTGATAGTGTCAAAGAAAAATTTGAAATAACAGAAAAAGTGTTTTTTCAATATTTAATTGAATTTCCCGATGATGAGTTGACAGAGTTTTTTTTATTCCTTACGTGACTTATATCAGGAAATTCCGGATGTTAACAAAAATTTTAAGTCCCTGCCATTTACTTACCACAAATTGATGGAAAGTTTACGGATTGGGATACATTTAGAGAATTGTTTGAGCAATTGATTTAGTCTCAGCCAATTTTAAAAACACAAAAAATGTATTTTCTAAAATCAAAATTAACCGGGGAAGCAATTTAAAAAATTTCCAAATTTCCATCCAGAGAAGAAAACTTCAATGTAGCTTGGAATATTTTAAATGAACGTTATTCGAATAATAGAGCAACAACTTCCGTTTATTTGAAATCTATCCTAGACACTCCTTTTGTAAAATGCAATTCCAAAAGTGTAAACAATTTTTTTGCCTAATAAATGAAAGTTTGCAAGCACTTTATGCGGTAAAAATAGATGCGAAAACTGGATGATCAGACGAGACTACAATTTGAATAGCAATTAGATAAATCTCGAGATCTCCCAACGGTGGACCAACTTGTAGAATTTTTGCAGCAAATGCAATATTCATTGGAAGCGAGTCAACAATTTACAAAATCGGAAGATTATAAATTCCGTGGAGCTAATCCACAATTTTATCAATATTTCAAGGAATAAGATCAAACAATAAATCAGTTTAAAACTCTAAACTTTAAAACCCGAAATGTTTATTAGGCTGCACTTCAAGGCATATTTTATTTAAATGTCATTTAGAAATTTGTCGATTAAAGAAATATTAGAAAAGGTAAAAGGGTTTAAAGTGTGTTACAAATGTCTTTGTCCCAATCATCTCACAAAAATGTGTAATAGCCAGTTTAATTGTAAAATTGAACACAATACGCTGATTCATGAAGATAAAACTAAACCAAAAACTGTTTTGGTCAATAGTGACAATGAAGATAATAATGAGTGCGTCTTGTTATGAACAGCAATTGTACAGGTTAAAACTGGGGATAATAAATGGATAGATTGTCGTGTATTACTAGATGGAGGTTCACAGTTAAATCTAATAACAAAAGAATTTAAGAACAAATTAAAGTTGCCTAATATTATAAAGGTAGATAGAAAAATAGAGGGATTACAAATGAAAAAATCATCCATACACGAACAAATTGGCATTGATATGAAACCAAAGGTAGCTATATATAAAACTTTTTTAAATGCAGTAATAAGATACGATTGTGTCTAAAGTCTCAAGTTCAAAAATGTTGGCAGGAACTTTTCCGAATAACATCAAACTAGCAGATACAAAATATAATATTCCAAAAGGAATTGCCTTGCTACAGGACCCAAAAACTAAAACAAAATACAAAATTAGGTTGGATTGCTTATAGTATGACACAATTTGACGATAGTATTCCAAGGAAAAATCTGGTAACAAAAAATACAACTACAGAAAAAATATTACATATTTTGGGAAGTAGAGGAAGTGCGAAAAGTGAAGCACTTCACTTTTTTTATAGAATGAAAAATCATTCGATAAAAACACAAAGAGGTCAGCAGACGGTAAATTTCAAGTAACATTACCTTTTAAGGATAATGTTAAAAAATTAGGTAATTCCCACGTCATTGCTAAAAGAAGATTTTTTGCGCTAGAGAGAAAATTACAAAAGAATCCAGAGTTGAAAGATCAATATCATGCATTTATGCAACAATACTTAGAGATGGGGCATATGGAATTAAAAAGAATGTTTTTTCAATAGGATATTACTTGCCACATCATTGTATGTGTACACCAGAAAGCACGTCTACAAAATTATGAGTCGTATTTGATGCTCCTATAAGACGACAAGTAATACATCGTTAAACGATTTACTGCACACAGGTCCCCGAATTGAAGAAAATTTATTTAATATTTTACTGAGATTCAGGAAACATCGGTACGTTTTTTCAGCGGATATAAAGCAAATGTACAGACAAATTTGGGTGTCAGAAAAAGATAGAAAATACCTATTGATATTTTGGCGTTTCAATGAAACAGAAACTATACCTTACGGTACGTTAGGTGCTCGATATTTGGCAGTAAAATGTTTGGAAAAGATTGCGCATTGGAAAAGAAACTAATTTCCGGAAGAATCGGCAATAATTAAAAAAGATTTTTATATGGACGATTTAATGGCAGGAGGGGATCGTTTTAGAAAAAGTTAAAATACTAAGAAAGAATTTAGACGCGTTGCTAATGGAATTCGGAATGGCATTGAAAAAGTGGTGCACTAACGAGAAAGTAATATTAGATAAAGTGAAAAAAGAACATATAACAGAAAGTTTGAACATAAAATCAGACAACTCCAACTTCACTCAAGCTCTTTATCGTTATTTGGAATACAGAAATTTTGTAGGAGCAGCTAATAGTTTAACCGAAATTCATCGGTTATTAACAGAAAATAAAAGCAGCAAACTTATAAATAAAATTTGTGAAAATAAAGAAATAGAATGGGTTAACATACCAGTAAGATCACCTCACATAGGAGGATTATGGGAATCAACAGTAAAATCAGTAAAGAAACACTTTTATAAGGCAACAGAAGGAATATTAACATATGAAGAATTGTGTACTATTATTACTCAAAAAGAAGCAATTTTAAATTCACGACCGTTGACCGACTCCTCTATCAAATGATCCTAATGACTTGGTCTTCAAAATATTTAATAGAATTACAAAAAAGGTACAAATGGAAAAACTTAAGAGGAAATATTAAACCGGGAACTTTAGAAGAGAACACTCCTGCCTTGAGCTGGAGGCGGGAGAGAGTCATCCGAACAGTATTAGGATCGGATGGATTATGTAGAATGGTACACGTAAGGACTAGCAATGGGGAAACCAAAAGGTCAATCCACAGTTTGTCCTTTTACCACTGATAACAATGAAGATGACACAGCTAGTAGCACTAATGTACCAACTGAACAAACAAATAAAGAAAATACACATTTAACAAAGAATTCTAAAAATAAGTGTACAAAGAAGAAAATAAATATTAAAAATCAAAATGATAGTAAAGCTAAGAATAAAAATATGTTAGTAACCTTATTATCTTTGTTATCCATATTAAGTCCGGTCAAGACGCAAATTAATGTAAACAATTTTAGTAATAAGTCAGGCATATTCTTTGAAAGGGTAGAAATAATAGGACTGTCAACAAACTCGTGGAACCTGTTAGTGCATGTAAAAATTTCTAGTTACATAGCAGCCAAGACATCTCTAGATGAAGCCATCAGTATAATTGGAGATTTAAAGAGAAGATATGAAATATTTGATTCATCAGACGGGCAAAATCTACGTACATTGTATGAACGGATTTTAAACAGACATGAGTTGATAATATATTCAGTTCCAAACCGAAAAACCCGATCTTTGCTGCCATTTATTGGAAGTATTCTACATGCATTATTTGGGTTAATGTATGAAGAACATGCCGAAGAAATATCGTGGAAATTGAAGCAGAGCGAGGAAGAAACTTTACAAATGATAAATACCGTTCAAAATATTTCATCTGTTCAGGATATAACAATGAATGTCATAAAGAAAGAGAACGTCGTTCTTTTTAAAAATTTTGTTAAGCTTAGTGATTCTATTAAGCTAATCGAGTCCCAGATACACGAAACTAAGGATGAAGCAGACTGGGTAAGAGCGATTACAAATATGCTAACATGGGTAAAGTTATTTGAGCAAATACAAGAAGACATAATTGAGTTGCTCTTAAGTCTGAAAGGCAATGTCGTCCATAAAATATTGCCTGTGAAAATATTTAAGCAGGAAATTCACATTATAAAATACATCAGCCGTCTGGAGCAACTTCCTTCCGAAAATCCTCTTAAATTGACAAGGGTGGCACAAGTCACAAAGAGAACAACGATGGATTTTATTTTGTTTAATATACGTCTTCCACTAATCAGCTAAGATATTAGCAAGCGTATGAAATTCATACATATCCAATTCTTCATGATGGCTTATCGATAAGAATTCACATAACAAATAGATATTTACTGATCAATTCTAATAAGAAGACATATTACAAGCTAAATAACGACGAATTCGGTCACTGTCAAAAAATTAATAAGATGCTGTTATGCCAACAAATTCATCCTATTTATAACACAAAAGAGGCAACCAGTTGTGAAGTTCAACTTTTTCTAAAAGTGAAAGAAATTCTAAGTAGCTATGAAATTGCAATGAAAAGATTTCAGAATTATTTGCAACAAATGCACGCATCGAACTCTTGGATATTTTCTGCTAAGGAAGACACACCAGCAAAGATAATATATCATGATAAACTGCACCCTATCACGATTAAAGGTACAGGTATTTTGAAATTGCAAGCCCATTGCCACCACAAATCAGACGAAATGATTCTATAGGCCCATAATTTGCACCATTCGGAAGTTAGCTATGTCTTCCCGGTAATTAATATGTCTCATTCCGTACCATCAATTGCCCATATTAAAATTGATAGCGAAATGCAAATCTACAAAATTCCGGACATTCCGGTGCCTGTAAAATTATTTTGGTTCAACACACAACTGGGTTTTCATCATCTAACACTTTATGGAATAAGTTCTACGACCAGCATAATCATCGCTGTACTAATAATTGCCATGATTCAATATATTAAGGAAGATGTGCAAAATATCCTCAAATTATCCACCAGCAGCTGTTGCTGGTTTAGATTAATATAAGATTCTATTATTTTCTATATTTTATTTGTTTGAAAGATGCGTTCTTTCAAGGCAGGCAGAATGTTCAGTTTTGTCAAACTAAAGGTTTCTTTGTCCTTTGGGTTTTTTTATTATTTATTGTTCGTAAGCTCAGATGTTCAGTTTTGTAAAACTAAAGGCTTCTTTGTCCTTTGGGTTTGTTTTATTATTTGTTGTTCGTACACAGACAATGTTCAAACATGAGCATACATCAACCAAGGTGAACTTAACTGTATGTTTGTCTAGGATTTATGGCTATCCTTTTTATAGCTTACGATCAATGTAGTTATTTAGGATAGTTTTAAGATTATAGTATATAAGGAAGAAAAATGACATGAATAAAGGAGTTTTTATCTTAAAAGTGAATATAGAAAGTTCCTCTCAACTAAACAATATATATATATATATATATATATATATATATATATATATATATATACATATATATATATATATATATATATATATATATACATACATATATATATTATATATATATATATATATATATATATATATATTCGGAACTACAATGACGATACAAAGAACTTTATATTTTTTTTCAAAGATAATTTCATTGCCCTTAGGCATTAATTAAAAAAATAACATATTAAAAAAGGGGTTTCTTAAAAAACAAACAAAAAGGAAAATTCATTATTTTAAACAAAAATATTGTGACCACCATTAATTCGTACAGTCGCCAATTTTCATGGTTAGAATTGTGTAACGCCACCTTTGTTTTTTAAAACGGCCTCGACGCGCTTTGGCATGGTACTGACAAGTTGTTGGCAGTTTTCTAGGGTTATCGAGTCCCAAATTTCCCGCATTTTGGATTTTAACCCGTCAACAGTCCGTTGGGGTTAATTTCTAAGTTTTCTTTTCATAAAAGCCCGCAAATTTTCAATCGGATTCTGGACTACAAGATGGTCAATCCAGGACCTCGATTCTATTTTCTGCAAGCCACTTTTACGTTTTTTTAGCAGTATGGAAAGAAGCATCATCCTGTTGGAATATGTATTCCCCGCAGTCTGCCAATTTGATTTGATTGAAGGGCTTTTTTGATTTGAATCGCGGTAAGCCATGGCTTTTCCTTGGCCTAAACAATTATATAAATTATCAAGTTTATTTCGAAACACCGGTTTAATATTTATCTATAGATTGGTATCAGAAACCAACATCAGCAGGTAGAATTATTAATTTTTATTCTAAACACCCAAAGAGAATAGTCATTAATCAGCAAAGAATTTAATAGATAGGATACTAGGTGTAAGTGATGCAAGATTTCATACTAAGAATAAAAATATTATTAAAGAAATTTTAGTTAATAATGATTTTCCTTTAGGATTAGCATGTAATTTAATAGATGAATATAACAGACGAATAAATATAAATAACAGAAACAACAATATTGAACCAAAGATTTATAA
>OY776282.1:1689800-1694800 GCA_963675445.1 Linnaemya vulpina
GTTTATCGGCGTAAGCTATCGACCGGATAGAAACCAGTCTATCGACACATGATCTTGTAGGCCACTTAACTGTTCAGAAAAGTGAAACTATACGGTAAAGAAACGTTTCATTCAATAAATCAATTAGGGTACGAGTGGTTTAATATCCTGCGACGACTTGTTAAAACCACAGTTTTTGCACATCATGGTTGTTCAATTGATGAAGTAAAAGTAAGCTTCATCGCTAAAAAAGAATTCCGCACCACGTAGAACCATGATTTTGAAAATAAATAAACATTAATCACTTCACATCTAACAAAATGGACGCTATTTAAAAGGTGTTAGTCACTTGAAGTTTGATATCTCCATAAAATACAGCATTTATATATCTCTTTATTTAATGAAAAATAATTCGGCGTTTGATATAAACTTCATAATTGCTAAGGTGTACTAGTGATGTACATACATTTGTATGTGTGTACATTTGTATGTTTACTGCAATCGGTCAACGTATATATTGTTCTCTTAATAGAAACTAATTTTCCATTTTGTCATGAATACAAATTATATAAATGTATGAATTTTATGATCGAAATTTAATTTTAATTTCTTACCGTTTCTTTATTATAACTAAAACACAAATATAGGTACGACATGCGTCTTTAACACGCCAACAACCAGCATTCAGGACCCATCAGCGGCATAGATCCGTAAGTTTGCTTTTGTATTAAGATAGACCTTCGTTTTTGTTTTATTCTTTTCCTCGTATATAAATTATATAAATAAATATATATATATATATATATATATATATATATATATACATATATATATATACATATGTATGTATAGATATCTATATATATATATATATATATATATATATATATACCGATATACTATCTATCTATATATATATATATATATATATATATATATATATATATATATACATATATATATATATATATATTTATATATATATATATATATATATATATATACATATATATATATATATATATATATATATATATATATATATATTTATTCATATAAATTTCTTTATATATATATATATATATATATATATATGTATATATATATATATATATATATATATGTATGTATAGATATATATATATATATATATATATATATATATATATATATTTATATATATATAATATATATATATATATATATATATATATATATAAATCTATCTATAAATATATACATATATATAAATGCATATGTAAAGAAATTTATATGTATAAATATATATATATATATATATATATATATATATAATATGAAATTTATTTGTTGGGTGGTTAAGCAATGTCTATATGCATTTCACTGGTGCTTCTTACCAAATCGTCAGTAGACTTCAACCACAGTTTTGCAAAGTTTCAAACTTCTCAACTTATTAAAAGACTTCCAAAAACCATCTGAGAATTATGTTAAATAAATTAACTATAAAAATTTACAAACAATTTCAAAAAATCACATTATAATAAGTGTAGCAGGCTATGAAACTAATACAAACCAAACCCAACAAACAACTTTTATTCGATACGACTCTATTTTATTTTTCTACACCTTTATACAATTAGAAATCCCTTGGATAACAATGAAAGTATTTCTAAGGCAAAATGAAAAATAAAATCTCTATTGAACTGTTAATAAACTAATTTTTTGACATATTGTCATTGTACTATTATAATATGAAATTTATTTGTTGGGTGGTTAAGCAATGTCTATATGCATTTCATTGAAATTCATATATAAAAGTATATATATTATATATATATATATATATATATATATAAAAGTAAGTAAAAGCATATGTAAATACATATATATATATACATATATATATATATATATATATATATGTATATATATATATATATATATATATATATATGTATATATATATATATATATATATATATATATATATGTATATATATATATATATATATATATATATACATATATACATATATATATATACACATATATACATATATATATATATATATATATATATATATATTCATATACATATATATATATATATATATATATATATATATATATAAATATATATATATTTATATAAATGTACATGTGAAGATATTTAGATATATATACATGTATATATATATATATATATATATATATATACATATATATATATATATATATATATATATATATATACATATATATATATATATATATACATATATATATATATATATATATATATATATATATATATAAATGTATAAATCTATATGTGAAGATATTAAGATATATATATATATATATATATATATATATATATATATACAGACATATAGACATATAATATATGTAATTTTATAAATATATATATATATATATATATATATATATATATATATATATATAATTATATATATATATATATATATATATATATATATATATGAACGGGAAAAAGAGAAGTAAGTAATTTTTCTAAGACTCATGTTCCTGCATATAAAAAAATTAAAATCATTCATTTAATGCTTATTTACTAGACATATATATATATATATATATATATATATATAATGTATATATATATATATATATATATATATATATATATATATGTATATATATATATATGTATATATATATATATATATATATATATATATATATATACATATATATATATATATATATATATATATGTATATATATATATATATATATATATATATGTATACATATATATATATATATATATATATATATATATATATGTCTAGTAAGTAAGCCTTAAATGAATGATTTTAATTTTTTATATGCAGGAACATGAGTCTTAGAAAAATTACTTACTTATCTGATAATCTAAAAAAAAATATTATAATAATGTATTATAACAGTACTTTTTCTCATTCTTTGTAGTCAGGTATAGAATTTTTTGGTGCGACAAAATAGAACCACATGCATTTTTAACTTAGATCAGTAGGCATTTGTAATTAAGCCAAAAGCGACTATAAGGCATGGGAAGTTCAAAGAAAATCAAGCGATAACGATTGGCAAAAATTAAATCTTTCGGATGAAAAAATATTTAATTTAGAAGGCCCCGATGGCTGTAATTGTTATTTTCACGATGCGCTTAAGGACGAACAATTTCTGAGCCGCCATCACCGCAGACAGGAGAGCCTTATGGTATGGGCTGCAATTTTATACTACGGCACTATTAACCTTGTTATTTAAAGTACCCGAATGACGAATAACTATAATACCCTAGTGGAACAAAATTTCCTTAAGATAAAAGATATTTTTGAACTACTAGTGTAGATTTATCAACATAAGATTGCCATCCAAAATATTGAGACTTTAAACATATCATTTATAGAAATTGTTTGGAGTTGGCAAACGCGTAAGGTATACGAAGAAGGAAAGTAATATGTAACCAAGGATGACCTTATTGTTGGAATAAAAGCTGCATGGGGTGAAGTATCCCTCGACTATTAAAATCCCTATACAAATCGATGAATAATAGAATTTATGAATAACGCTAAATTTACGCATTATTAATTAATTATTTGGAGGAAATTATTAAAATACAAAAATAAAAGAAAACTTAAAATAACCATGTACGTTTGATTATTAGGACAATTAAAAGGTGGTTCTATTCTGTTGAACCAAAAAATTAATGAAAAATTGTACACTTGACTACAAAGAAAGAGAAAACGTACTGTTGTAATCCATTTTTTTTACAATTTTTCTTTTCTTGTTTAAATTATCATTCACAATATACCAATATTTTTTTCCTGCAAAACAAATTTTTTTTATTCTATCTGCATTTGCAATTTATATAGTTTTTTAACTTTCAAATGTGGTGAACGGTAGGGTATATCTATGCATATATATATATATATATATATATATATATATATATATATATATATGTATATATTTATGTTATATATATATATATATATATATATATATATATATATATATATATATATATATACGAGCCCTAACCACTATTAATTCGTACACCAGTTATTTTTGCGCTCTTTAGCATTAAACGCCAGAATAAAGATTTAATTATGTTAATTACTGCTAAAAGTTTATACTTTTCTTAAAGTTCCTTTTAGTTCTTCTAAACTGATTTAAATTTAAAATGTAAAAAAAAAAATTAAGTAAACCAACTACCACTTGTATTTCGTTCAGTGAATAAATTAGGCTCAAACTAAATAAAAACTCAAAATGTAAACAAGAATCTTAAATGTACCGTTACAATAAGATAGTAGGAATGTAAGGGAGCCAAAAAAGAAATCGTTTCTACTTTGTTTTATATTATTTTCATCATTAAAAAAAAAAATGGCACGTGGTAAACCTGTTTCTGAGGAAATTCGAATTTTGATCGTCGATAGATTCAAATCGGGAATGACATGTAGGCAGATATCGACAAAATATGAAAAAAGTGAAAATTAGAGCAATAATGTTTCCAACAGAGGCCGGACTTCCAGAATAAGTCATCGCGATAAAAGAGCTTTAGCAAATATCATTACACTAAATCGTCGAAGCACTGTTCGAGATATAACCTTAAAGTGGTCTGAAGCAATTGGAAAGCCCCTAAAACGTTATTGGACCCATCTTCAAATGAAAAGCATAGGTTATAATTTTTATAAAGTAAGTTAAAAATATTGTTTTGGTTTTTCAGCTTTTGATTATTTTATATTTAAATTAATAATATCGAGCTTGAGGCTTGTTTTTATAAAAAAATAATTATATATTTAGCTTTTTCAATATTTCGATATCCTCTGGATATCTTATTCAGGATAATAAATAAGATTAAAAATTAATTATAATTGATTAATAATAAAATTGATATTATAAATTTAAATCTTTTTGTTGTTTTGTTTTTTCATATAAATATTAAAATGAATGACAAAATTTTTTATTTTCTATACATATTCAAAAGCATTTCAAAATATTGAAAAAATTTTTTCTTT
>OY776282.1:1709800-1717300 GCA_963675445.1 Linnaemya vulpina
TATATATATGTATACTATATATATATATATATATATATATATATATATATGTATATTATATATATATATATATATATATATATATATGTATATTATATATATATATATATATATATATATATATGTATATATATATATATATATATATATATATATATAAATATATATATATATATATATATATATATATATATATATATCAAACTAAGTTGTTTAACCAATTTTTCTTTTTAACTGAAAGTCTGACATTGACGAAAAAGCATCGCTTAACTATCACACAACGCATAAAAATTATCAAAACATACTACAAAAATGTTGATTCTGCAACAGGCACATATCTTGCTTTAAGAGGGTATTATGGTTTACATTATCGTCCAACTACGCAAGCAATTGGCAAAATTTTAAAGAAATTTGAAGAGACTGGAGCGGTTACACATATTGTAAGACCTGTGCATCATCGTTTCGCTTGTTCCGCTGAAAATATCACTGCAGTAAGTAAAAGTGTTGCCGAAGACTCGAGTGTGTCGATTCCTCGTCGTTCTCAGGATTGTACTACAGCGCATTATGTCGTTTAAAGTCCAGCTCACACAACAACTCAAGCCAGCTGACCATTCACAACTTCGTAGTTACGTGCAATGAATGCTTGAACAACAGGCACTGGAAGGCGATTTTTCGAAAAAAATTTTCTTCAGCGATTAAGCATATTTCCCACTCGGTGGGTATGTTAATAAACAAAATTGTCGTATTTGGGGTTCTGAGAATCCTCAAGTAATTGAAGAGAGGCCATTACATCCAGAAAAGTCACTGTTTGAGCGCTCTATGGTCCGAAGGTGTGATTGGACCTTACTTCTTCGAAAACGACCATGGAACGACTGTCACCGTCAATTCGGAGCGTTATGGTCATATGATAACCGACTTTTTTTTGCCTGATGTTGAAGAATGCGACTTGCAGAATATGTGGTTTCAACAAGACGGTGCCACATGCTACACAATTTGAGCGAACATGGCTTTATTGCAAGAGACATTTCCTGGCCGCGTAATTTCTGGTCCTGGCGATATCAACTGACCACCAAGATCATGCGATTTGACACCATTAGACTTCTTTATGGGGCTACGCGAAAGACCGTGTTTACGCAGATAAACCTTTAACTCTTGAGCACTTAAAAACCAACATTCGTCAAGTTATAGCTAAGATACAGCCCAATATGTGTCAAAAAGTGGTCGAAAAAAAAGCTTATAAGTCGCGTTTGGTTTATTTTTTCAATATAATTTTTTTTACTTTACGTAGCTTAATGTTTGGCGCAAGCATAAAGTTATTCTTTACATTTGAAACTGTACATTTGTTCATTTTGTAGCCGTTCCTCGTAGAGTGAATTATTAATATTTAATTTGTGATAAAAGTATGTTTAAAAAAAGTGTTAAAGTAATTAAAATAAATATTTCATTGTAAAACTAACTGAAAAATGTCATTTAAAATCGGTAAAGAAGTGATTTGAAAGAAAAATTTCTTTAAAAAAATTATTACTTTTCTTATAATAATTTTTTAAAACTAATGTTGCCTCTAGGCAACTTTGGTCACTTATGGTAATATAAAATGATGTTTATTTCTTCACGAATATTTTATTTGGATGCGCTCAAAAGGCCTAACACAGGCAGACACAGAAAAAAATTGTTTGATTTCAACTAGGAGGATTCTGCAGGGGAGGAAAATGAAGAAAAAGAACCAGAAAATTTCGAAAGGGTAATTGAAGAGGCAATCAATATGATATAGATAAGGGAGAAAGTGTAGAAGTGGATTTGATTGGAGATATAATTAGCAAAGACAATAACTGAAACGAAAATGAATGCTCTGTGCAGGAGGTTATAATTAAATATGATTCACAAAGCTTGAGATGGAGTCCCGGGGTTGAATGGGGAGCAAAAGGCAAATGTAGGCTATGCCATTCTGGCTTTATACGCTCTAAATATAGTAAGCTAATATGTATTTAGACTGCAACTCACAAAAAAGTTGTTTTGTAACATTTCATACATAAATTTTAATAAAAAAGTACAATCAAATCATTATGGATTTTTTTTCCATTGACCAATGTTGCCTACAGGCAACATTCTATAACTACCGAACCATGATACCTACGACTTTGAAAATCTTTTTAGTTCATACTTGGGTCAAGCCCAAAACATATTCGACCTAAAAAAATTTTTCGCACGGTCCATTTTAATTGGCGCATGAGAGGGTTAATAAAATGAACTAATATTGTAATATTTTTAAGCTATGGGTGATTTTATAAGAACTATCGGAAATTAAAAAAAAAGAAAACACACAAAATTCAGAAAAATGCATGAAATATTTATTTGGATTGATAGTTGGGTCGATATAATTTAATGTTTGAAGATTATTTCATACAAATGTTGGCCGCGGCTGCGCCTCAAATGGTCCATCCGCTTAGTCCAATTTTGGCATACTCTTTCCAATATTTCGGCCGGTATCTCACGAATAATGTTGGCAATGTTGGCTTCCAGTGCGTCAATCGAAGCGGGCTTGTCGCTATAGACATTAGCCTTAACATAGCCCCACAAAAAATAGTCTAGAGGCGTTAAATCGCACGATCTGGGCGGCCAATTGACTGGTCCCAAGCGTGAAATAAACTGTTCACCGAACTCGCCTCTCAATTGGTCCATTGTTTCGCGAGCTGTGTGGAATGTGGCACCGTCTTGTTGAAACCACATGTCATGCAAGTCAAGCTCTTCCATTTTGGGCAAAAAAAAGTTTGTTATCATCGCACGGTAGCGCTCGCCATTCACAGTAACGTTGTGATTCGCATCATCTTTGAAGAAATACGGCCCAATGATGCCGCCAGCCCATAATCCGCACCAAACGGTTGTTTTTTGTGGATGCATTGGTAGCTCTTGCAATGCTTCTGGCTGCTCTTCACTCCAAATACGGCAGTTTTGCTTGTTCACGTATCCATTCAACCAGAAATGAGCCTCGTCGCTGAACACAATTCTTCGATAAAAAAGTGGATCTTCATTTAACTTTTCAAGAGCCCATTCACCAAATATTTGGCGTTGTGTTAGGTCGTTTGGCTTCAATTCTTGCACCAGCTGTATCTTATAAGGCTTCACACCCAAATCCTTCCGCAAAATTTTCCACGTAGTGGAGTAACAGAGGCCCAATTGCTGCGAACGGCGCCGAATCAATAATTCACGGTCATCCAACAATGTAAATTTGGTGCGAAATTTTTTTACAATAGCCCCGTTGTTCGTTTGTAAGACGATTCATGATTAAATTATAGACCAAACTGAAGATGTTTGACAGTGACACAAGATACAAAACGTGCGCGAGCTGTCAAAACTAGTGTTGCCAAAAAGATAATAGCGTTATATATATATATATATATATATATATATATATATATATTGATACATATATATATATATATATATATATATATATATATTGATACATATATATATATATATATATATATATATATATATATACATATATATATATAATATGAAATTTATTTGTTGGGTGGTTAAGCAATGTCTATATGCATTTCATTCGCGCTCTTTACCAAATCGTCAGTAGACTTCAACCACAGTTTTGCAAAGTTTCAAACTTCTCAACTTATTAAAAGACTTCCAAAAACCATCTGAGAATTATGTTAAATAAATTAACTATAAAATTCACAAACAATTTCAAAAAATCACATTATAATAAGTGTAGCAGGCTATGAAACTTATACAAACCAAACCCAACAAACAACTTTTATTCGATATGACTCTATTTTATTTATCTATACCTTTATACAATTAGAAATCCCTCGGATAACAATGAAAGTATTTATAAGGCAAAATGAAAAATAAAATCTCAATTGAATTGTTAATAAACTAATTTTTTGACATATTGTCATTGTACTATTATAATATGAAATTTATTTGTTGGGTGGTTAAGCAATGTCTATATGCATTTCATTGGCGCTCTTTACCAAATCGTCAGTAGACTTCAACCACAGTTTTGCAAAGTTTCAAACTTCTCAACTTATTAAAAGACTTCCAAAAACCATCTGAGAATTATGTTAAATAAATTAATATAAAATTCACAAACAATTTCAAAAAATCACATTATAATAAGTGTAGCAAGCTATGAAACTTATACAAACCAAACCCAACAAACAACTTTTATTCGATATGACTCTATTTTATTTATCTATACCTTTATACAATTAGAAATCCCTCGGATAACAATGAAAGTATTTATAAGGCAAAATGAAAAATAAAATCTCAATTGAATTGTTAATAAACTAATTTTTTGACATATTGTCATTGTACTATTATAATATGAAATTTATTTGTTGGGTGGTTAAGCAATGTCTATATGCATTTCAATGGCGCTCTTTACCAAATCGTCAGTAGACTTCAACCACAGTTTTGCAAAGTTTCAAACTTCTCAACTTATTAAAAGACTTCCAAAAACCATCTGAGAATTATGTTAAATAAATTAACTATAAAATTCACAAACAATTTCAAAAAATCACATTATAATAAGAGTAGCAGGCTATGAAACTTATACAAACCAAACCCAACAAACAACTTTTATTCGATATGGCTCTATTTTATTTATCTATACCTTTATACAATTAGAAATCCCTCGGATAACAATGAAAGTATTTATAAGGCAAAATGAAAAATAAAATCTCAATTGAATTGTTAATAAACTAATTTTTTGACATATTGTCATTGTACTATTATAATATGAAATTTATTTGTTGGGTGGTTAAGCTTTTATTTTTATTATTATGTTGAGATTTTATTTTTCATTTTGCCTTATAAATACTTTCATTGTTATCCGAGAGATTTCTATTTGTATAAAGGTATAGTTAAATAAAATAGAGTCATATCGAATAAAAGTTGTTTGTTGGGTTTGGTTTGTATAAGTTTCATAGCCTGCTACACTTATTATAATGTGATTTTTTGAAATTGTTTGTGAATTTTATAGTTAATTTATTTAACATAATTCTCAGATTGTTTTTGGAAGTCTTTTAATAAGTTGAGAAGTTTGAAACTTTGCAAAACTGTGGTTGAAGTCTACTGACGATTTGGTAAAGAGCGCCAATGAAATGCATATAGACATTGCTTAACCACCCAACAAATAAATTTCATATTATAATAGTACAATGACAATATGTCAAAAAATTAGTTTATTAACAATTCAATTGAGATTTTATTTTTCATTTTGCCTTATAAATACTTTCATTGTTATCCGAGGGATTTCTAATTGTATAAAGGTATAGATAAATAAAATAGAGTCATATCGAATAAAAGTTGTTTGTTGGGTTTGGTTTGTATAAGTTTCATAGCCTGCTACACTTATTATAATGTGATTTTTTGAAATTGTTTGTGAATTTTATAGTTAATTTATTTAACATAATTCTCAGATGGTTTTTGGAAGTCTTTTAATAAATTGAGAAGTTTGAAACTTTGCAAAACTGTGGTTGAAGTCTACTGACGATTTGGTAAAGAGCGCCAATGAAATGCATATAGACAGTGCTTAACCACCCAACAAATAAATTTCATATTATAATAGTACAATGACAATATGTCAAAAAATTAGTTTATTAACAATTCAATTGAGATTTTATTTTTCATTTTGCCTTATAAATACTTTCATTGTTATCCGAGGGATTTCTAATTGTATAAAGGTATAGATAAATAAAATAGAGTCATATCGAATAAAAGTTGTTTGTTGGGTTTGGTTTGTATAAGTTTCATAGCCTGCTACACTTATTATAATGTGATTTTTTGAAATTGTTTGTGAATTTTATAGTTAATTTATTTAACATAATTCTCAGATGGTTTTTGGAAGTCTTTTAATAAGTTGAGAAGTTTGAAACTTTGCAAAACTGTGGTTGAAGTCTACTGACGATTTGGTAAAGAGCGCCAATGAAATGCATATAGTTTTAGTTTAGTTTATTAACAATTCAATTGAGATTTTATTTTTAATTTTGCCTTATAAATACTTTCATTGTTATCCGAGGGATTTCTAATTGTATAAAGGTATAGATAAATAAAATAGAGTCATATCGAATAAAAGTTGTTTGTTGGGTTTGGTTTGTATAAGTTTCATAGCCTGCTACACTTATTATAATGTGATTTTTTGAAATTGTTTGTGAATTTTATAGTTAATTTATTTAACATAATTCTCAGATGGTTTTTGGAAGTCTTTTAATAAATTGAGAAGTTTGAAACTTTGCAAAACTGTGGTTGAAGTCTACTGACGATTTGGTAAAGAGCGCCAATGAAATGCATATAGACATTGCTTAACCACCCAACAAATAAATTTCATATTATAATAGTACAATGACAATATGTCAAAAAATTAGTTTATTAACAATTCAATTGGGATTTTATTTTTCATTTTGCCTTATAAATACTTTCATTGTTATCCGAGGGATTTCTAATTGTATAAAGGTATAGATAAATAAAATAGAGTCATATCGAATAAAAGTTGTTTGTTGGGTTTGGTTTGTATAAGTTTCATAGCCTGCTACACTTATTATAATGTGATTTTTTGAAATTGTTTGTGAATTTTATAGTTAATTTATTTAACATAATTCTCAGATGGTTTTTGGAAGTCTTTTAATAAGTTGAGAAGTTTGAAACTTTGCAAAACTGTGGTTGAAGTCTACTGACGATTTGGTAAAGAGCGCCAATGAAATGCATATAGACATTGCTTAACCACCCAACAAATAAATTTCATATTATAATAGTACAATGACAATATGTCAAAAAATTAGTTTATTAACAATTCAATTGAGATTTTATTTTTCATTTTGCCTTATAAATACTTTCATTGTTATCCGAGGGATTTCTAATTGTATAAAGGTATAGATAAATAAAATAGAGTCATATCGAATAAAAGTTGTTTGTTGGGTTTGGTTTGTATAAGTTTCATAGCCTGCTACACTTATTATAATGTGATTTTTTGAAATTGTTTGTGAATTTTATAGTTAATTTATTTAACATAATTCTCAGATGGTTTTTGGAAGTCTTTTAATAAGTTGAGAAGTTTAAAACTTTGCAAAACTGTGGTTGAAGTCCACTGACGATTTGGTAAAGAGCGCCAATGAAATGCATATAGACATTGCTTAACCACCCAACAAATAAATTTCATATTATAATAGTACAATGACAATATGTCAAAAAATTAGTTTATTAATATATATATATATATATATATATATATATATATATATATACATATATATATATATATATATATATATATGTATATATATATATATATATATATATATATATATATATGGATATATATCCGCAAGGATATTCGTATATGAATCTATAAAGATATTTGTACGAATAACGGGAGTAACGACCCAGCGGTTACTGAGTTGCATAACGGCTCTAGTGGATGTTTCAGAGGATATAAGACAACAAGTTGATTGTGGCAATGTTACTTATGAAAAATTGAAATTT
>OY776282.1:1724800-1757300 GCA_963675445.1 Linnaemya vulpina
AAAAAAACTAAATTTTTTCGGCACTCAAAAATGGAGAATTGTGATTGATTATCGAAAATTAAATAATATAACAGTGAACGATAAATATCCAATCCCATTAATGGACGAAATTTTGGATAAATTGGGAAGATCAATTTATTTCACTACACTCGATCTTACAAAAGGATTTTATCAGATAAAGGTGGATCTTAAAATTAGTCATAAAACAGCCTTTTCAACACGAAATGGACATTACGAATTTTTAAAAATGCCCTTTGGATTAAAAAATGCACCAGCTACATTTCAACGACTGCTTGGAAAACGACTGCTTGGAAAATATTGCCGAGTTTAACTGGACGACATAATAATCTTCAGTACTTCGCTTCAAGAACATATTGCATCACTAGAGAAAGTGTTCAAAAAGTTGTCCGAAGCAAACTTAAAGATAGAAGTGGATAAGAGCGAATTCTTGTAAAAAGAAGCAGAATTCTTAGGTCATATAATCACATCAGATGGGAACAAACCAAACCCTAACAAAATACCGAAAACAGAGAAGGACATTAAACAGACAAATTTCACCAATGACACAATGCCTGAAAAAGGGAGCTAAAATTAATTATACAGATAAAGAATATACCAAAGCTGTAGAAACTACAAAAATCTTAATTACAAAAAAACCAATATTAGCATATCCTGATTACAACAAACAATTTACCTTAACAACAGCTGCATCGAATATCGCTTTATGCGCAGTTCCAAGTCAAAATTTTCATCCTATTTGTTTTGCAAGTTTTGCAAGCCGTACACTTAATACCTACGAAATTAATTATTCCACAGCAGAAAAAGAATTATTAGCGATAGTATGGGCAACAAAATATTTCCGTCCCTATTTATTTGGGCGCAAATTTACAATCAATAGTGATCATCGCCCTCTGCAATGGTTACATAATTTAAAAAAAAACCAAATGCTAAACTCCAACGTTGGAATATATAATTAAAGGAATTTGACTTTGAAATAAAATATATACCAGGAATAGAAAATTATTTGGCAGATGCACTTTCACGAATCAAATATGGAGATTGCTTCCTAAACGAAACGCAAACTGAAAAACCAGAAGATTTCCTAAGCCAAGAAAGTACAAAAGCCAACGATGCCGATAAAGAAATCTCATCAGTTGCGGCAACCTGCCATTTAGCAGACGTAGGTAACATGAATTACATACCTATAACAGAAAAGCCTCTGAATATTTTCAAAAATCAAATACATATTTTTAAAGGTAATCAAGACATGGTTTCCTATAATGATTTTAATGAAGGTTTGATTAAAGAAATAATAAAAACATATTTAGTAAATAAAAATATGACAATAAATATGCCCAACAATGAAGATTTTATTACATTACAAAACTATTATGTTAGGTTAGTTTAAAATAATCCTCATAAAATTTTAAGAGCCAACAAAGTCTTAGAAAATATAATGAATTTTTCGGATCTCAAAACAAAAATTATCGATATTCCGGCCTACATTAAGGAATCGAAAAAATAGTTAAACTATTTAAAAACAAACAAATTTTATTAACGAATGTGAGCTATGTAATAATTACAAGAACGACAATATTAATAATAAACTACCTTTTAAAATTACACTCCCAGTCTACCAAACGCGAAAAAAATATATATAAAAGACTTTTGGCAATGGGATAAAGAATACTACTTAACCTGTATCGATTTATTCTCTAAATTTGCAGTAGCAGAACCAGTAAAATCCTTAAACTGAATTGAAACGAAGAAAAACCTTTTGAAAATATTTAATACCATGCGCTCACCTAAAGTTCTGAAGATAGATCAAGATCAAGGAATTAATAACGTAAACATAAAAATATGGTGTGAAAAACTAAATATCGAATTGGAAATTACTACAGGAAGAACAGGAATAGGTGATATAGAAAGATTACATAAAACACTTAATAAAAAACTAGAAATCATAAATACCTCAAGAGATAAAGAACTAATTTACTTGCAAGCACAGGTTATACAGATAACACACGGAAATCAGGCCAGATAGTATTTTCATGAACGGCATCCCTAATGGCAATACCTTTTTAACCCGTCATTTGGTGAAGTAAGATATTGCTTTATATAATTCTATCTCTCTTCAATTCAACGGTTAAACGTCAAAAATTTATGGGTTAAAAAATAATTTTGCAAGCAAAAGGCGTTTACTTTTATTAAAATTTGGTTTTCAAAAACTTCCAGACACATAAGTGCAGTGATTCTCAATAGTGAGAATAGTCTGTAAAGGAGCAGCTTTCTTTTTGTTCAACCTTTGCTGAAAAATTCATGGCAGCAAGAGGAATTATAGTTAAAAATCTTCTGGATTTTCAGTTTGTGTTTCGTTTAGAAAGCAATCTCCATTTTTGATTCGTGAAACTGCATCTGCAACATAATTTTCTTTTCCTGGTATATATTTTATTTCAAAGTCAAATTTCGTTAATTTTATTTTCCAACGTTGGAGTTTAGCATTTGGTTCTTTTAAATTATGTAACCTTTGCAGAGGGCGATGATCACTATTGATTGTAAATTTGAGCCCAAATAATTAGGGACGGAAATATTTTGTTGCCCATACTATCGCTAATAATTCTTTTTCTGCTGTGGAATAATTAATTCCGTGGGTATTAAGTTTTCGGCTTGCAAAACATATAGGATGAGAATTTTGGCTTGGAACTGCGCCTAAAGCGATATTCGATGCATCTGTTGTTAAGGTAAATTGTTTGTCGTAATTAGGATATGCTAATATTGGTTCTTTTGCAATTAACATTTTTATACTTTCTACAGCTTTGGTATATTCTTTATGTGTATAATTAATTTTACTTCCCTTTTTGAGTCATTGTGTCAGTGGTTTAGTAATTATATATATATATACATATATATATATATATATATATATATATATATACAAATGAAATACAATGAATGTTGTATTTGTATTGTATATTGTTGTATTATGTTGTATATATATACATATATATATATATATATATATATATATATATACATATATATATATATATATATATATATATATATATAGGTATATATATATATATATATATATATATATATATATATATATACATATATATATATATATATATATATATATATATCTATATATATAGTTGATTTATCTTTATTGACCTTATAAGTTTATTATAATATTAATCAAGCTTATGGTCGGTTTTGGTCTAATTTTTATTCGATATTTCGTTAACAGCTTGTTAACATCTTCAGGAAATAAAAATTATTAAAATTTTTTATTTTTTTTAAAACATATACACAGATATATATATATATATATATATATATATATATATATATATCTGTATATATATATATATATATATATATATATATCTGTATATATATACATATATATATATATATATATATATATATATATTTTTTTTTATTTTTTTTTTCCTTTTATTTTTTTTTTGCAGAGCAGTGTAATTAATATGCATTCTAAATACATTCGATATACTAGATTGGCACGGGAGATCACCCAACAAAAAATAGTATATTGGACCAAGGGTGAACCCAGCGAAGCGAATATATTGGCCGTCATAATTTGCCCGTTAATTTCCGGGCCTAAAATCAATACCACCTGCCCAGAATGATAGAAAGTTGGGTCAGCCAATTGTAACCCCGGATATCTAGCCTTCACCGCCTCTGCTACACTTTCCCCTGGTCCTTATGCCATGCATCGCTGCACTGTGGCGCTAAACCAAATATGCTTTACGGCATCCTAATAAGAGCGTGTGCGTAAGCGACAGTAGCCATCTGGAGCTGGCAGCTTCAATTTAGAGACAAGCTGATCGCTCACGTAGCTGACTTCGCAACATACGCTTATTACGGCTTTCACTGAAACCTCATAACTTCCCACATGCAACTTAACCTGAACCGTCGGTAACAATGACATCACCTGGCGGAGTGGCAATGGCGCTATATTATACGGACCCGCTCTCAACGGTACAGGTTTTATCGAGTCGATTTCGGAGAGCTTTTTTCAGTCGGCTTTGGGAACTGTATTAACGAATGATGGTCGCCCTGACATTTGCCACATTTCCGTATGCTGCCGCAGCCTTTAGCCTTATGATTGCTGGCCAAGCATTTCGAGCAATGACCTCTAATCAGTAAGTGCCTCAATTTCTTTTCATCGGCCAGCCGCCTGAAACGGAAGCAAGCTGCCAGGCGATACGGTTTCTTGCAGAGACTACAGGCCAGCGCTGTAGCTTTAGGCCGCTTAGCAGCAGGCATTGGGCTTGTCGACGTTTGCTAAACCAGAAATGTCAACTGGGCTCGCCTATGCTGAAACCACATCCACAGCGTCAGTCCCCGCTGCTGGATCCACACCAATTAAGGGGGAACGCTACTTGATGGCACCAAAGCTCAAATTCTGAGCTTCCTTTCGAAAATGTGTTTTAAAACTTTTAACAGCAGCTTCCCATAGTCCACCCATATGAGGTGCACCAGCAGGGATAAAACGCCACGTAAGATCCTGTAGTCCAAAAGAAGAACACATTCGGGCTTTACATTCAAACAAGAATGTACGAAAGTTCCTTTCAATATGTGTAGAAACGCCAACAAAATTTGTACCATTATCATAAAATATAGTATGACGACAACGACGCACAGTGGGATTTTTTTTGCAATAAGTACTTTTTTCGACACATAAAATTTATAAATGTAATGATGCAGTTTTGTAGAGAACAGATTTAGTATGAAGAATCCATAAATTGTATCCCAAAAAGACGTTTATTTGTCTCTGAAACAATGAAGTAAGGTAACATATAAATTTTGGTTCAAAATATTGAAAACTTTTTACTCACTTCTATAGCATTTGTACGTAAGACAATTTTATTGCTCTAACTTAAATAGTGATTTTTTTCCAAATATAGGCTTTTCTGCATATTGTAGAAAAGAATTATAAAGTTCGCTCATATAGTTTAAAAGATATGAATGAATAAAATTTGTTCCATAATGTGCCGTGATTGCAAATTTCCTTGGAAGAAAAAAAGGGTTGCTAGGTCATGCTAGGTGCTCCCGCTATAATAAAATGAAAGGTAAGACTCCTTATTACCAATTAAAAAAAAAAGTTTAAATAATTAATCATCTTTTATAAAATCATAAAATTTGTCTCCGAATTCATGAAATTTTTAATTTTAAAATATTAGAGATATTGCATACTTTTAGATACGTGCTGATGTAAGTAATAAAATTATTGTATCTGATTTTTTAACTTTTTTCGTTTATAATTCAATAGATTTGTTTAAGTTTTTAGGTTATTCAATATTAATATATATATTTATTTCGATATTTCGCTAGCCTTCGGTTAGCTTCTTCAGGAAATTATTTTATATTGTCAAAAAAAATTTTCTTTTCAATTATATAAATACATACAAATTTTTTAACAACATAAATCAAAAATTTTTATATATTAAAAATACTAACTCTAAAATTCTCAAACAAATTTTTCTTTTCAATCATATAAATACATACAAATTTTTTAATATAAATCAAAAATTTTTATATATTAAAAATACTAACTCTAAAATATATACATTTTAGAGTTAGTACTTTTAATATATAAAAATTTTTGATTTATGTTGTTAAAAAATTTGTATGTATTTATATAACTGAAAAGAAAAATTATGTATTTATATAATTGAAAAGAAGCAATTTTCGATCAAGCATAATTTCGTGTTTACAATGTAAGATGGCCAGACAGCTCAAACTGTTACAGGTATATCTTCAGAAAATACGTCCAGGTGCTTCTATTCTAATCCCGTATTTATTGCCGATGGGAATGTTGTAGAGGAGCAACTAATTAATCGATTTCGCATTATACTACAAATAATAACTTGCGGGAAAAAAATGAATTCCTTGAAGTTCAAGAATTTTGCTCAAGATACAGCAAAACTTTTTGTTGAAATATATAGTTGGTATTATATGCCAGTACACAAAATACTGATACAATAGCGGCAATACTTCCTATTGGCATGCTTCCTCAAGAAGCCGAAGAAGCCAGAAATAAAGATAACAGAAATTATATATTAAGATTTTTCAGAAAGTGCGATAGAGTGTCAACATATACAGATAATTTTCATCGACTTCTAGTATCGTCAGATCCTTTTATAAGTAGCATTAGATGTCAACCCCGTAAACATGTTATAACACTTGATGATATAATTACAGAAATGATAGATAATGAATAAAAGTCTATATTTAAATGCATGTATTGAAATTTATTTATAAAATAATTAGTTTTGGTTATCAAGCAAAAAGTTGTGGGTAAAAATACAATATGGGTTGTATGGGCAGCGTGTAGTGGGCGTGGCCAATTTTATTTAAACTTTATTTTATTCTTAATTGAAATAATGAAAGGCTCTGTGCCAAATTTCAAAAACTTTGGGCCAAAAACAAATGTTGGATTCTATGGGAGGTAGGTTATATTCTTCTGTAAAATGAGCCTTTTGTGCCAAAATCGCTAAACGTAATTTAACTTTTGACAACTCATCGCTGGCTGTCGAAGTAAATGATATCTTACCCTTATCTGACGGATGTGTCGTATAAAAGAATCGCAACATATAAGCTACCACCCTAAGAACACGATCTAACTTAGAAACCCTCTCTAGAATATCTTCACAATTGGTAAGAAATGCTGCATGAGTTTTCACAGCTCGAGCTTCCGTTTCTATGTCCATGGATGATATATTATTCAGTTGCCAATTGCATTTATATTTTTTCGCAGCCATGTGGGTCCGTACCACCAACCGTAAATTTTTGACAATTCCGATGGGGAAGCTCCTCTGCTCTCTAAATCCGCTGAATTTTTTTCCTATCTAACGTGGTACCAATTATGATTTTTGACATTTTCCTGAAGCCGACAGACTCTATTGGCTACAAAAGTAGTCTAGCTACTACAAGTTTTCTTTAAATAGCAATAAACAATGGTGGAGTCTGTCCAGCAATACACTTGTTCAAGCGGAATATCAATTTCTCTGACAATAGTTTTTAAGAGTTCAGAAGGCAACACTGATCCACAAAGTACTACATGAGGTAGAGAAATCGTTTTTATAGGGGCGACTTTGGTTTTACAGCATAGCAAATAAGTATGGATCTGCTCAAGAGACTCAATTCTAATAAACAATACCCCCGCGTATGCTTTCTCTGAGGCGTCAGAGAAAGCATGAAGTTCAGCAGAAGCATTAGGCGCATATTGTACCCATCTTGGTATTTGTATGTTATTTACTTCCGAGTAAAAGCTTACGAATTTTCTCCACTCATTTTCCGTTGATGAATGTAATGTATCATCCCAATCAATGTTGTCACGACATTTTGTCTGCATAATCATTTTTGCAATAATAATGACAGGACCTAGCCAACCTATGGGATCAAACAATTAAGCTATTGTAGACATGATCTTTCTTTTGGTATTAAGTATCTTATCAGCACTAGGCTGCACTTTAAAGTAAAATGAATTACACTGAGCATTCCATTGAAAAACTAAAGTTTTACATCTACTGGCTTCAAAAAACGTTAAAAGCATCGAACCTATTAAATACTCTGACGGAAACCCATTTAAAATTTCTATGGCATTAGAAGTCGATTTTCTAAGCTCAAATTTTTCTGCCAATAAAACATTTCGAAGTTGATCCCTAGGCTTCAGAACAGATGAAATATCACGAGCACCCGTTAGTACGTCGTCAACATACATAAATTTGCGTAAAATATGTGCAGCAAGAGGATATTCCTTTTCTGAATAATCTGCAAATTGTAAAAGTGTCAGTATCGCCAGATAGGGAGAACATTTTACACCAAAGGTTACAGTCTGTAACTCATACGTTTTGACCTCCACCGTTGGAGAAGATCGGAATGGTATACGTTGATTCGCAGTATGAACAGCGTTAAGACGAATTTGTCTATACATTTGCATAAAGTCGCAATTAAACACATATCGAAAGAATTAAAAGCACCAAAACAGATTGCAATGTGGGGCCCACATACATATAAGCAATCATTTAAGCTTCTACCGTTCGATGTCTTATTTCATGCGTTCAATACGACACGCAATTTGGTAGTTTTCCTGTCAGTTTTAATAATAGGATGATGAGGAACATAACACGAAACCACGTTTTTGTTGGAAGTATTTTCTAACACAGCTCTCATATGGTCTAAAAGACTATATTCATTAACGACATTATCATATAATGTTTAGATTTGAGGTTTGCGCAGAAGACAAGATTCATTTCTCAAGAATTGTGCCATGACATTCTGTTTTCAAAAGCCCAAATTAATTGATTGTGGAAATTCTAGCCTAAATGATAGCGTCATTACATATCGGCGTTCGGAGTTGCGTCGCGTTGTTCTCCGATAATTTTCCTCACAAGTTCTATCAAGGGAGTTAAAACCTTGCGCTTTGGGGTTTCTTCCAATTCCCAAAACCTAACAAGATTTTTATTAATACTATCTTCAGGCAAAGGTTCTACTGTTGTAGAATATGCCTGAATTGGTGTGTCTAAAACAGATCCCGTGATGATCTATCCAAATATAGTATTTTTAGCTATCAAAGATTCGAAACCATTTCTTTGGATCCCACTCAAGATTAATTGCGGATATATATCAGCCCCCAATAATATATCAACCGGTCTTGATTGATTAAAATGAGGGTCGAACAACTGCAAAGTTTAAAATGTATTACGAAGACTTGGACCGATTAAGAAAGATGGCAATGCGCCAGAAATATTTGGTGATACAAAGGCCCTTGTTTCCAAGACAAGAGTCTGATCTATAAGCGAACTAATTTTCAAAGAACAAACTTTTCTAGTTCGAGCAGAAACTAATACATGAAACTTCAACATTCGTCGAATGTGAATTAGTTTCAAACGATTTTTTAATTTTTCAGAAATAAACGACGTTTCTGAAGCCGGGTCAACAGGAGACCGCGAGCTACATCCTTATTCTTATTAGTAGTATTATAATTAGACATAAGTACATAAATCTAATTAGACATAATTAAACAAAACTGTATGACCTAAATAATTAAAATAGTTTTCGCAGATAAAACTAAGCCGTAGACCTAAGTAAATAATAATAAATGATAAACATAAGTAGCTAAACAAATACATCAAATATTACCAAACAAATGACAAGTATTAACACTTATGTAAATCCTAAACAAACAAGAAACAAAACTAAATATCATATACACCATTTACTGAACTAGGGATGAAACCAGAGATAAGACTTAAACATTATTCCTATAAATAGACGCTAAGTTGCATTTTATAGAGTAGTCTTAAGATTCATTTTAATAAATGAGTAATAACATTATAGAACATTGTGTTTTACTCATACGTAAATTACGTAATTGGCGCAGTCACGGAGGTTAAAATCTAAAGATATTAACCGAAAAGAAAAAATTTTTTTTTTTCGTTCGAACCAGTAAAGAAAACTTGGAGCATTTCCTTACAAGGAAAAAAGTAATACATGAAACTGAAAAATAACGTTGAGACATTTAAATTTTCTATAAAAGTGGTTCTAAAGGAAAGAAAAAAATCCACTTATAAATAAAATAATAATATTAATAAAAACGATATCGGTTATGAGTCGACAGAAAGTCTTTGATAACAATCGACAGCTAAACGAAGAAAATATGGATGTTTTACAGCAAAAAATGTGTGAATTAAAGCAATACTGCGACAGCAAGAACAAACAATCACCAAACAGAACCATCAGCTGGAGGCTGTGGCAAATCAACAACAAGATCAACGTATTACACAACAAAATTTACAATATGAGCAACATCAGATTCATCTACAACAATGTGTTCAAGATGATGGGTTTGGGCTTAATATGACGGCCAAGGACATCATTGAGCAATTCCGACGTCTAAGGGCTCTTGATGAAAAACATAACGCAAGGGCATGCCTTTGAGGCAAATCTTTCTCTCTGTGGAAATAACAAAACCCTTGCTCAATTTTGCGTCAAGATCGTTGCAAGCGAAAAAATTTTGGGAAATGCTGGCAGAAGGGTGAGACAGTTGCATGATAACGCTTCCTGGGAGGAAATAAAAACCAGAATGCTTCAAGAATTTAGACCGAAAAGGACGTATGCGGAAATATTCGACTTCTGTCGTACACTAAAAGTAAGCAATTGAAATGAGTTGTTTAGTGTATTTGAAAAGTGTAAATATGAAATAAATGATATATATTTAGCGGACCAATTTAAGCCTAGTATATACAAACCAGAAAACGTCGATAGGGATTTAGTAGACATTTTATTAGAAAAAATAGATGAACCTATCGAGCACATATAGGAGAACATGAAACCTTGATCGACATATTTATGAAATATACAAAGCTTAAGTTATTAGATAATACTAGAGCGATTGCATTTGACCATAAAAGTAATACAAAATATAATAAGAAGCAAAATTACATTTTCCATAAGCCGACGCCAAATAATAACTTTAAATATCCTAATGGCCAGGAAAAGTTTGATCCAAGACATAGCTCTCAAAATAAATCGAATAATAGTTTGAGAAGCAATAGTTTTCAACAGAAAAACCTAAATTATAAACATTACGGACAGGGCATAAATAACAATAGAAATTCCATTCAACAATCAACATCTAAAGTTTTTTCAAACCCGACAAAAAGTTATCAAAACAGAAATTATTACAACAGTGGACAGCAACGCCAAGCAAATTACTATAGTCAAGAACCAGAGCCGATGGATTTCGGAAATTTAAAGGAAGAAGAAGACGTAAATTTTTGCAAAACACCTCCATTACAAAATTACCCATAGCAATTGTAACAATTGGTGATTGAAAACTCAAATGTCTCATAGATACCGGCTCGGAAATATGTATAATTAAGACAAGTGCTCTTAAGGATTCATTTCCCATTCAAAAAATTTACAAACCAATTTGGTACAGAACTATAAACGGAATAAATCAAGTGACACATAAAATTATTACTCCTATACCTAGAGAATTCAATATCTCAGGGATCTTCTCTGGGAAGGTTATAGATTTCAATAGTAAAAATTATTCAGCCATAATTGGTCAAAATTTTCACATCGCTCTTAAAGCTAAGATTGATGTAGAGAATAGATTCATTACCATTTTAGATAAAAATATACCGTTTGGATACTACAACCCATACAATAGTCAAGAAATTTCTTCACTTGAGTACAGTAACTTAAAACACATGAATTTGTCACATGTAAGTTCCGAAGAACACCAATTGCTCAAGAAGTTATTGCACATCTATAACGAGTTATTTTATAAAGAAGGGGATAAGCTTTCTGCAACCCATAAAATTAAACATGAAATAACGACAACAACAGATCAACCAATATATTAAAAAATGTATAGATATCCAAAAATATATGAAATTGAAATTCCAAAAAAAAATTAAACAGATGTTAGACGGAAATATAATTAGAGAAAGCAACTATCCATACAATAGTCCTTTATGGGTGGTTCCAAAAAAGATCGACAATTCAGGCAATCAAAAGTGGCGAATTGTTATCGATTACAGAAGATTAAATGAGAATGCAGTAAATGATAAGTTTCCAATTCCTAACATAGATGGAGTTTTGGACAAGTTAGAAAAAGCACAATATTTTTTTAACTATTGACCCTGCAAAAGGTTTTCATCAAATTTTGATCCATGAAAAAGACATAGAAAAAACTGCATTCTCCACACCTTTTGGGCAATATGAATTTATAAGAATGCCTTTTGGACTTAAAAATGCTCCATCGACTTTTCAGCATCTTATGAACTCTGTTCTTCGTCAATATATAAATAAGATCTGTGTCGTACATCATAAGTTATTTCAAACACTAAAAGAAGCAGGACTTGAAATTCAAACCGATAAATACAATTTTTTAAGGAGAGAACTGAATTTTTGGGCAATGTTCTTACATCAGAAGGTGTAAAACCAAATCCTAAGAAAGTTGAAGTTCTTCAAAAACTAAATCTTCCGATAACTAGAAAACAAATTAAATCATTTTGAGGAATCACAGGATTTTATCGGAAATTTATAAAAGACTAGGAATCCGATTTCATTTGCGTCACGAACATTAAACAACCATGAACAGAACTACTCTACTATTGAAAAGGAATTATTAGCTATAGTGTGGGGCGTGAAATATTATAGACCTTACATCTATTGAAGGGAATTTGATTTGCAAACAGACCACCAGCCACTGAAGCGGTTACAAGCAAAAAATTCGGGAAGGGATATAAATCCCAGATTACAACGATGGTTAGTGCAGTTAGGAGAATACAATGCAAAAATAGATTATATGTCAGGGAAGGTAAATAAAATAGCTGACTTTCTCAGCCGAACTAATTGTGAAAAATATGAAATAAATACATTTGATTCCGAAAACTTGGGAATCCCCTGAAAAGAATTGTTTAGTATCAAGTATGTAAATGTAGTCGGGCAACAGGAGCCATCAGAAGCCTCTCTGGCGGTTCACACTGACCATTCTCAAGATGAATATATAACTGAAAACTTAAGTACGAGAACGGTGAAACTGTTCACTCATAAGCAGAAAATTATAATGACCATATTCCGATTCTTGATACAATTGTAAATCGCTTTAAATACCAAATAATTTTAAAAGAAAATAAGGATATCGAAGTAACAGTCATGTTTAATAAGAAGAAAATTTATATTGATAAACATGACCTTGAGTCTGATAATGCTATCAAGCTTGTCCGAAAACATATTGATAAAGGTAAAGTTGGAATATTTTCTGAACTCGACGATCACTATTACAACAAATTGCAACAAATTTTAATGGATTCAAGTATTAAAAAAATTTCTTTTGTGAAACGTTGCTACTTTGCGAAGGATATTGAAAACGAAAATGAACTCAAGAAACAGATATCATTTTTTCATAAAAATGAGGTAGGTCATGCAGGAATTATTCCGACTTACAAATCTATCATCCTCGACTTAAAATTAAGATACATGAGATTGTAAATAATTGCGACATGCTCCGGAGGAAAATATGACATAAATCCAATCAAACCAAAGTTTAACTTCACGGAAACGCCAACTGCAGTTAATGAAATCGTTCACGTTGATATATATGTAAATAGCAAACACTCATTTATAATTTTTATTGACAAATTTTCGAAACATGCTGTAGGCTTTCATTTGCCAGATAGGAACAACCAAACGATTATAAGCAAATTAAATGAGTTTTTGGCAATAAAAGGATCAATTAAAAAATTTGTTTTTGATAATGAATTTAACTCAAAAAACGTTAGGGATTTTTTGACACAAGAAGGAATCGAATTTCATGCCACTAAGCCAAATAGTCATACCGGAAATTCTGATATTGAACGACTTAATAACACTTTGAATGAAAAAATTAGAATACTTAACTTAGAAGAAAAATTTCCAATAATTACTTAAATGACAATAGCCATTAAGTTTTACAATAACACGGTGCATAGCACTATAAATTGTACTCCATTTGACGTTATAAACAGCTCCATTGATCACGAACTTATCAAAAGTAGATTGAAAAATAAAAAAAATTATATTGTACAAAAACTTAACCACAGTAGGGAATCTTATACTGCGAGAAGGAACAAGGGATTCATAAAAAATTATAAGAGCTTAAGGCATAAGGGACAACCAAAATTTATTCAGGGAAATTTGAAAAATGTTCACTTAACAAATATAAAAAGACAATCTAAATTTACAGATCTGGACGATCATAATAATGATGATAGTATTGACAATCCAGGCAGAGGGCATACTGCAAATTAATCCCATCACCGAGGAATCAGGATACGCACAGATTAAGCTAAGAAAAGTTGAAGTGGTGAATCAAATGTCCACAATCTTACATGTAATTGATACCAAAGAATCAAAAACTTAGACTTATATAATAGAGAGATAGTTGAAACAAAAATAAAGACAATAAAATCAAAATTGAAATCGATAATCCCTTTAGAGATTAGAAAGAAACGAGGACTGTTTATCTTCGTAGGTCATATCCAAAAATGGTTGACTGGGGTTATGGATGATGATGATCGGCAGGACATTTTCGAACATCTTAATGTTATGTATAAAAATAGTCACAATATTATAGTAACTGTGAATAAGCAAATATATATAAATACGCATTTTAATGAACAAGGATGACAAGGAAAATATAAAAAAAAACTTAGCCAATTTTAAAAACAGACACAACGAAATAGTTCGAAGACTTTTGTATGCTGACCAAATGTTTAAGCTATTATACCTAAAAGTGAAAATTGAACATTGTGACGAGCCAAAAGTCAAAGTTCGTTTTTGGCGCACATGAATCCTACAAGTAATTTTATTTTTTTTTGCCATTGCCCCTCCTTATGTATTATTACTATTTTCAAATAAGTATTTTAATTAGACCATGATGAAGAATTGTTACTATACTGTAAACAAATATGGAACATTGAATTACTAATGCTGAGCTTACTTTTAATGATAAATAATACTTTATATTATAAAAATTTAGAATTAAATTTAAAATATTAACGGCCGTTATACGGCACCATCTGACACCAAATCGGGGCAATATAGATCAGAGATTACTAAATGTTACAACACTGCTGTCCTCAACAGCTGATGGATTATTTGTGTATGTGTAAACGAACACGTGGGGCTGTATATTCGTAAGTACGACGACGACACTACATACACAAGGGGATAATATAAAACAGTTTGTTTACGAATAAGGGATGAGTAAGTCGCCGGCCAGCAACTTGATAAGACGTGCAGAGTTAACTTAGAATATTATTCAATTTAACTCAACTAGTCAAACGAAGTAAAAGAGGTCGCTTCTAAGTTGGGTGAGACAGAATTTTATTCCCCACCCCAGTAGAAGAAATTTCCTCTGCCGTGGCGTACTGTGGGCTTTGTCTTTCGTAGGCAGGGTAGAACTTTGTTCACCCTGTCGCGTTGACAATAAGTCAATGTTCGTCGTCGCCGTACTGCGATTCCTACGGGACCCTCCAGTACGGTCAGTGTGTAAGAGCGAAGGGAGAACACCTAACTTCGACGGGCTGAGGCTGATGCAGAATTTTATTCACTCGGTAGCAGCAAATCGGCGTTTAGGTTGTGAGCAGCGACCGTTAGTCGGGCCAGAATTTTATTCTCCCGCCAAAAGGGCGTCTGCCAAATTCACCATAATCATAAATGTAGCACGGTGTCGGGCGAGAGCATTTTTATAGAGAGACCACCCGCGTTGAGTACGTGTGTTTTTTGCGGAAGAGTGGTGTCGGTGACTTGGTGTCAGAGTCTAGTGTCTTAATGAGATATACAGCTAGTTTAAGAGAATTGTGAATAAATGCATTATTAAAGAGAAAGTTAAAGGTGATTCTATTCTTTCATCAGAAGAAATATAAATATTTGTAACGAACCCTGGCAGCCGCGAGCCTGCCCCACCATAGAGCAAGAAAGCTTCGTTACAACATATTCAAGAAAATATAGTATCTGCTAAAAACCATATATTTCACCCAGGTATACTAACATCTAAAAAAATATATAAATTCCAAATAGATTTCTTTAAATTAAAATTTATGAAAATTGATATTTTAAAGTACAAAGATGGAATGCTGGTTCTTGCAATAAAAATTCCAAATAATTATGTTGAAACTGATTTGAAAATGATAATAGCTTTCATTAACAAAAATTATATGGAAATTAGCCAGCAAGCCGGCTATGTTATTGAAATTGGAAATAATGTCTTAGATTATGAAGAAAATGTCTACCTTAAAAATCTTAAAAATAGTAGGCACTGTACTATAAAACAGTTGGCAAGTATAAACAGAAGTATGGATTATTATGGATATTACTGAGGTTATATAAAAAACAAAATTCGGGAGAATTTTCATCAAGGGATGGAGTAGTTACATCCTTATTATTATTAGTAGTATTATAATTAGACATAAGTACATGAAACTAATTAGACATAAGCAAACAAAACTGTCTAGACCTAAGTAATTAAAATAGTTTTCGCAGATAAAACTAAGCCGTAGACCTAAGTAAATAATAATAAATGATAAATATAAGTAGCTAAACAAATACATAAAATATTACCAAACAAATGATAAGTATTAACACATATGTAACAAAAAACAACTTTTATTCGATATGACTTTATTTAATTTTTTAATAAGTTGACGTCTACTGACGATTTGGTAAAAAGCGCCAATAAAATGCATATAGACATTAGTTAACCACCCAACAAATAAATTTCATATTAGATTGCGAACTAGCAGGGGAATTCTTGAATTATCCCGCTCTGCTATGTCTAACGAACCTTCAGTAGTAGATACTTCACGATGCAACAAAGAATGATGCCTTTTATTACACGTCGTGCAATTAAAAGCACTCGAGACAAACAATTAACACTACAATGATATTTTTTTAACTGTTGAGAACCTGTCCGAAATTGAAAGATTCTTAAATCGTTTACATGTTCTCAAGAAATGTCCTGAACTTGGACAAAGGACACAATAAGTTACATTAGAATTATAATTTACTACATGAACTTTGGTTTTCTGCACTGAAGGTTTCCCTACCGATGAGTCTCTAAGATCGCGAACACATTCTAAAGTCTGAATTCTTTCTATCAAAAAGGCGTCAAAATCTTTCCATTTAGACAATTCAAATTTTTCCGTCACGCTATGTTCCCATAAACTAATAGTGGACATGGGCAAACGTTGAATACACATAAAAATGAGGACTGGATTCCAACTTTCTGTCGAAATTTTATACATATATTGCAAGCGAAGTCAAACAATTAGTGACACCTCGTTGCAAAATTTTGAGACCATCGCTAGATTCTTTGTCAAATGAAGAAATCTTAAACAAAATTTTCCATTGATTATTGACAAGCATGCGAGAATTCTCATATGTGTCATTTAAATTTTGTCAAGCTATATTAAACCTCTCATTACTAAGTGGATACTTTGATACAATTTCTTTTGCCTCGTCGGCAGTTTTCCGTAACAGATGACAAAATCGCTCTATATTACTCAAACGCGAACTATTTATATCAAGGCACATCTATACTAGGTATACTCAATTTGCAACCTTGCAGAAAATATATATAGTGGATTCGCCTTGATATGTATTTTGTTTGTGAAAAAAATTTTCGTTTGTCAAATGGACTTGACAAGTAAAACATAAGAAAAATGGCGATACAGAAGAAAAAACAGCACAGACACCAACAGACGCTAAATGAGAAAAATGTAAAGTGTTTATTTCAAGGTGTTTATTTATAAAATGTTTGTGCAGAAGTATGAAATTATTATTTACATATTCATTGCTGGATGGAATTGGTGCTTATAAGGGTAAGCTTTTGTAAATACATATAATAATATTCATATAAAAGTTCAATTTAATTAGTTCTGTCGGAGTTGATTCTGCAAGTTGACTGGACTAAGGTTCACATATATCCTGCTCTTATGAAAGAATCGGACACAAATTTTGCATCTGCAATTGCTATAAATAGCTCTAAACATGTCTCCGTCTAAACCTAAAGAAATGAAGTTGTTGCAACGCTCTAACAATCAAGAATCAATGACATTGAACAATTCGTCTTTCGATGATAAGCCGGCAACATTTCAGGCAATTCTGGTGGTTTTACACAAGCCACAAAATGACTATCAGTCTGCGAACTATACAGCACCCATAGCCAATCAAGCTATAAAAATTGTAAGAAGGCTAACCAAATCTACTGAAATCCATAATAATGGTGTACGTCCGAGGCAGCCTATAAAAATTTTCTTCAAAGAGAACAAGAACCCAGAATATGAGAACAACGGTGAATATAACTTATTTTTTTATATAACAGTTTACGAAATATTTGTTTCTTGTTATTCTACATATATGAATTCATTACTTGTTAATCCAATGGATACCGCATCTTTCGGCGCTTGGAACAACGATCCCTCTCCCTTAAAGAATTTGCGCTTGCACACTGCACAAACACGCATTGTTTTATAAGTTTAGAAAATATACTTAAATAAAAACTATTGCTTTTAATAATAATAAGCAAATCAATTATATATATATAAATAACTCTTGTTTTCTTAGCAATTTTCACAAAATTAATTCTTGTTTTTGAGCTCTGCACAAATTTTCTTTTTGGCGCAAAGACTAAAAAGCAGATTTTGACAAGCGAGTTCAAGGCGAACTAAAGCGAAAGCAGAAGATTTTGACAAACGAGTTCAAGGCGAATCAGGCGAATTGTATCAGCTGTTCGCATTTTTGCATATTGAGGTCACCTAGTATAGATGCGCCTTGATTTATATAATGCAGCGAAAACGTCACGAAAGGCAGGCCATGAAATATAATCACCTTCACATGTGTTTACATCACACGGAGGTAAGGTGAGATTATGGTCAGAACTATTCACGTTATAATTCTTCGTCATCGATTTATTCACTTTCGGTACCCTTTCAAAACTACTCACTTTTTGCATTAATTACAGAAAAACAATTTAAATAAGCTGCGTAAGAAGCGTCATATTTAGCCAGTGTGGTTGCAAAATCATTAGGATCTGTCTTTGGATTATTATCGAAATCATCCAGGCAGTCCTCATAAACCACTTTTACTTTATCCCACAACTTTTTCAATTCTTGCCGGTGAAGTTCCAACGTATATACAGTGTGCAAATCTTCGAGTGTTTCATTAAATTTCGCTTCGAATTTAATTAGTGCATCTGATACACGGGTAAATTTCATTAAAATTGGCGTCTTTATATTTTGTGATACAAATTTACTTTTAATACTTTATTTCAAATATATAAATTTGAGGCTTTTGTTTATATAAATCTAGATTGAGTTTAATAAAATTTAATTTCAATAAAATTTATTCACACAAATTCAACACAAAATCTATGTCGACCAATTTGACCGACTATAGAGTGCAAAATTCCACAAGTAAAAATATTAAGTAAGAATCAAAAAAATGTAGTATGTGTTCTATTCATTACACCAACAATGTATCACAACGATATATGTATATGCACTTATGTATTTTTCCAAGCGATTTTCTTTGCGTATTTTAATTTTAATTTGCCACTTTATAAAGTATTTGTTTAGAAATTCACCGATAACAAGAAATTTAATATTAAAATTATTCTACGATTCCGTCCGTGCACATACACAATACGCAACATTGATTTTATTAGTACGTGATATATTGATCACGAATATAAATCAAAGTAAACGCCACAATTACTTTAAGGATTAAATTGAAAACCAGATGGAGTTTTCAACACAAATATTTCTGCTTTGTAATAATTAATATTGCAAAGCGATCAATCACTATATATGAAAACAACTACAACTGTTTTCTTCTTTTTCTTTACACTAAGTTTTCTTTTTCTTTATATTTTTCACGTTTTAAATAAACGAGATTTCGCACTTTTTATTTTCCAGTGAAATATAAATATATGTGTATAAAATGGAATAATAAATTTTTCGGCATTGGTGAAGATCTTTTATAAAAGAAAAAACAGAAGGTTAGTACCTTTGAAATAATAAATTTATCTTCCAATATCGGGCTCGAATGGACCAAATGTTTGCGTGTAAAGAAGGAAGTTAAATAAAAAACAATTTGTATTAATGTTTTCAAATTCAATATATGTTTCTTTACATTTACCTTTTATAATTTGTTTATGGCTATGTATATATATATATATATATATATATATATATATATAAGTATATATATATATATATATATATATATATATATATATATATATATACACATATATATATATATATATATATATATATATATAATATGAAATTTATTTGTTGGGTGGTTAAGCAATGTCTATATGCATTTCATTGGCGCTTTTTACCAAATCGTCAGTAGACTTCAACCACAGTTTTGAAAAGTTTCAAACTTCTCAACTTATTAAAAGACTTTCATAAACCATCTGAGAATTATGTAGGAATTTTAAACGTAGATATATGCTAGAAATGTTACAAATATTAAACGTACCAATAGATAAGAGAATAAATTTCAGAACAGACACAGCAAATGTTGCGCATTCTATAGGCATTTGTTACATATGAACAATAATAGGATATAGAATAAAAATATATGTAGTATGTTTCTCGTGTGCTCATTTCATATATATATGTATATATATATATATATATATATATATATATATATATATATGTCATATGTGTGTGCATGTACATAGATGTATATATAGTTTTTTCATATATAAGTTTTTTATATAATTATTGTAATATATTGTTTGTTTTTCCATTGCCTCTACTCTATTTCTATTAGTAAAAATATTTCTAACATACATATATGTTAACTGCTTTAACTTTTAATTTACAAATTGATATATAAATATATATGATATATATAATGATAAATATATAATGATAAATAAAAGAATATATGTTAACATATAATGTCGTTAACATTTGTATTTGTAATATTTGAAATTGTTTAGAATTCAGTGGTGCACGGTGTGTTTTTTCACTATTTTTATGTTAAAATATCAAAACTATGTGTTATTTGCTTACATATATTATTTTAATTATGGGTTATGTAAAATATAAAAAAACTATATGTTATTTGCATTCATATATCATATTATTTTATATTAATATTTGTTAATATTCATAGCCATAAACACATATTATAGAATTATGTAATTTTTCACAATTAGAAAAATTGTAATTTTATGATACATATGGTTTTTTCGAATTGTAATTAAAAAATTTTGATATATTGGAAAATATATAAGAATTTCCTGAAGAAGTTAACCAAAGGTTAACGAAATATTGAAAATAAATTATATTTATATAATTAATAATATAATTAAGGTCAAGAAAATCTGTATTATTTAAAATGTAACAATTTAATTTTAAAAATTTAGATATTTGTAAAATTATAAAATTGTTTGCTTTATATTATTTAAAAAATTTTTATTTTTATTTTTGTACCTTTCGCAAAAAAGTGAAAGGGTATATTTAGGTTTGTCATTCAGTGTGTAATTTCTTTGATATTAATGTGAGACGCTATTCTGGATCCTTATTCTCTAGACGTGAAATCGGGGTTCCCAAGCATATATATATATATATATATATATATATATATATATAAATATATACATATATATATATATATATATATATATATATATAATATGAAATTTATTTGTTGGGTGGTTAAGCAATGTCTATATGCATTTCATTGGCGCTTCTTACCAAATCGCCAGTAGACTTCAACCACAGTTTTGCAAAGTTTCAAACTTCTCAACTTATTAAAAGACTTCCAAAAACCATCTGAGAATTATATTAAATAAATTAACTATAAAAATTCACAAACAATTTCAAAAAATCACATTATAATAAGTGTAGCAGGCTATGAAACTAATACAAACCAAACTCAACAAACAACTTTTATTCGATACGACTCTATTTTTATTCGATACGATATTATTATAATGTGATTTTTTGAAATTGTTTGTGAATTTTTATAGTTAATTTATTTAACATAATTCTCAGATGGTTTTTGGAAGTCTTTTAATAAGTTGAGAAGTTTGAAACTTTGCAAAACTGTGGTTGAAGTCTACTGACGATTTGGTAAGAAGCACCAATGAAATGCATATAGACATTGCTTAACCACCCAACAAATAAATTTCATATTATAAAAGTACAATGACAATATGTCAAAAAAATTAGTTTATTAACAATTCAATTGAGATTTTATTTTTCATTTTGCCTTATGAATACTTTCATTGTTATCCAAGGGATTTCTAATTGTATAAAGGTATAGAAAAATAAAATAGAGTCATATAGAATAAAAGTTGTTTGTTGGGTTTGGTTTGTATAAGTTTCATAGCCTGCTACACTTATTATAATGTGATTTTTTGAAATCGTTTGTGAATTTTTATAGTTAATTTATTTAACATAATTCTAAGACGGTTTTTGGAAGGCTTTTAATAAGTTGAGAAGTTTGAAACTTTGCAAAACTGTGAATGCAATGAAATGCATATAGACATTGCTTAACCACCCAACAAATAAATTTCATATTATAACAGTACAATGACAATATGTCAAAAAAAAAAAAAAATTAGTTTATTATATATATATATATATATATATATATATATACATATATATGAATATATATATATATATATATATATATATATATATATCTATATGTATATAGATATATATATATATATATATATATATATATATATATATGTATGTATATATATATATATATATATATATATATATATATCTATGTATATATATATATATATATATATATATATATTTATGTATATATATATATATATATATATATATATATATATATTTATGTATATATATATATATATATATATATATATAAAAGGCCTTTGCAAAAGTAAAAAAAAAAAAGCAAATACATTCCCTTTTTTTCGTGTATTTGCTTTATTATACCTTCTCTTTAAAAAGCAAATTTCTGTTCTCTTTTATAAGAAACAAAAATAATAAATATTGTTGCTGTACCAAATGAAAAAAGGAAGTTTTCAAGCATGGCAAGAAATAAGCAAAAGAAAAAGCCAAGAACGTTTCTGTAATATTTACATATGTACATACATATGTCATTTAAATTTACAAAAGCCATAAGTTGGGTTGAAAAATTTTACAGGTAAAAGACTAAAGCTATAAAATTTACCAAAAGAGACAAAATATAAATAACGGTTAAACAAAATAATAGTTTTTATTATAATTATTAGTAATAATCTGCAAATAAGATATATTAAAAAGCTATAACCATTGCTTAATTAATATTTAATGCTTAAAATACCCACATTGTAAAATAAGAATCTTGAAAAACACTTACAGAACATTAGGAATAAAATGGTTACATTGCCGTGCTTACATATATATATATATATATATATATATATATTTCTTTTGTATATATTTTAAATTTTTCACTATAGAGGAGATATATAAATATATATATATATATATATATATATATATATATATATATATATTAATTATTATTCAAAACATCCAAATATAATAATTATTAATACAGCTAAGAATTTAATAGAAAAATTACTAAAGATAAGTGATACAGACTTCCACAAAACTAATATAGAAAGAATAAAAACGATTTTGATAAATAATAATTACCCAATTCAACTTATTTGTAAGTTGATAAGACAATTTAAAAACCAACATTTTAATATAAGAACAATTACTGAACCTAAGATTTATAAATCGTTGACTTATGTACATCTTTTATCTGAAAACTCAAAAATTTATGATAATAAGAAATATGTAATTGCTCAAAAGATGTTTTACACATTAAATACATTATTCAGTGAAACAAAAGACAAAATAGATCAATTAGAAATGTCCAATTTAGTATACAAGATAACATGTGGTGTTAATGATAGCGAAAATTGTAACAAGATGTATGTTGGTACAACTAAAAATAAACTTAAAATTAGACTTGCAGGACATAGATCTGATTATAAATACAGAAATACAACATCAACACAAAAAACAGCATTATCACTGCATTGTAATACGTCTAATCATTGTCCAGATTTTAAGAACATTTCAATTTTGAGTACAGAAAATAATTATAAACGTAGATTAATGCTAGAAATGTTAAATATAATAAAAGTACCAATTATACAACGAATTAATTATAAAATTTGTACAGCAAAAGTAGCCCAAAATTATAGATATTTAGTTAATAAAATTCAACACTTAACTTAGTTTATTATATATTACATAATAAGTATCTCTGTTATGTTAATTTTGTATCTAATTTAAAAAAAATCAAATTTCTATTTGAGTCATTTAAAATGTGTACGTATGTTTCAAAAATTTTTTTTTATTGTTTTTGACTTAACAATTTTCAAACATAATTTTAGTAAACATTGTTGTTGAAAATATACCTGAAGAAGCTATATATTGTTGGTAGCGAAATATTGGTTAAAAATAAAGAATTATAAAATTTTTAAATAAAAACAGTACAGTGGATCTTTTGCTCAGAAAGAATTAAAAAAATAAAAATCAATAAGATCGAAGAAATTAGAAGAACATTTATAAAGATGTTGTGTAAATTGTCCAAAACATAACGACATGTGTCAAGAAAGAAGGAAAAAATATTAAATTTTTTTAATTTGAAAAAATTATATTTGTCATATTGTATTGTACTGATTTTTTTTGTTAGGTTGTTCACTTTTTTTTTTGTCAAATTTGTATACATAGTATTTATCGTTAGTAGGTAAGTTTTTGCAATATATCCTCTGATAATGCAGTTTTATACTTATGCAAGTTATGTTTAATTATAATTGCAAATCGTAAAGATAATTAAACTTATTATCATTAAAATTTATTTCACTACTATTAAGCGAAAGTACCCAACCACCTTTACTTTTCAAATCGTGATTATTAATAGCTATACACATATATATTTCCAGCTAGAGACAATATATCTCTCAACAGATAGCCTACTTTTAACCCGATATTCCCACGGGATGTAGACTTACGCGGGTGAAACCGCGGGGCGCACCTAGATATATATATATATATATATATATATATATATGTATATATATATATATATATATATATACATACATATATATATATATATATATATATATATATATATATATATATATGTATATATATATATATATATATATATATATATATGTATATATACACAGCTTCGACATTTCATCAGGATGGGTAGTCTTATCAGTATTATACCTATGTCCTCCTTAGTTCATAAGTAAGAAGGTTCGAAACTGATGAGCATACTCCATCGTTAGTTACTAACGAATTCTAAGACGTGTTAATTCTTTTAAGTTGCGGTAGAACTAGCTGTATAAAATTACACACGCTGGTCCAATTTAAAAAGGATTAAAGCATGATTGAGACTATATTCCCCGAGCTGACCATATGTCCCAACCTTTCTTCTAAATACAACCTTCAGTTGTTGAATCGTGAGCACACAAGGACATGCTAAGCATCCTCAACAACATTCCAACTGCAATGTGGACAGAACGGAGAATCGTCGTGCTTGAAACGAAATAGATAAAAGTGACTTCGTCCGACACCGTTTGAAATGCAGTGCATACTCTCAAAGCAGCTAGCCTACACACAGGGGATATAAATCTCACATATGTGGAGTATCTAAGTCAAACTGACCATACTGTATTGCGTGCCGGGTCACATAGCATATATCATCCTGCACATCTATGATAATGGCACTGTGATCGCTGTGAGTATACAGATCAGCTACGCTCTAGCTTACACGGTTTGTGATGGTATTTCTGGTAAACGTAATGTCAATAATGGAACCACCATTTCCTCTTCTGAAGGTTTCCTCATCTCCAGAGTTTAAGAGTGAAGAAATGGCTTTCAATAGAACCGTCCCTCTTACATTTGTCGAGGGGCAACCACATTCAACAGCACACGCATTGAAATCTCCTGCTATTATAACAGGACACCTGACAGCAGCGTCCATTTGTCTATAATAACACGGAAGTCCTCGATAGAGAGGACTAATTATGGCATCATAGATGTATTCCTTAGAAGTCACTTCATCTATGTCCCTAATTTCAATCCTAACCTCCTGGGATAGCGCTCGTACTTCGACAGCTTCACCCAGTACCGCTTCCACTTTCGACCTGAACTCACCTGTATTCTGGTGAGCAAATCTATTCAGCTGTAGCAGCAGCTCACCTCTATCGGTTTTCCGAATGCCTTTTACATTTTCCCCGAGATCAACAAGCTTAGGGTCTTTCTTCACTTGCCTGAGAATGTCAGCATAGGAAGCGTTTCCACACGATTTAATAACCAGGGCATCCGAACGTGACGCCTGCTTATATTTCACCCTATTTCTTACCCTGGGACGGACCTTTATTCATCCAGAGTCTTTATTACTTAGGTTCTGCATACAAGCACTTTCACCACTTATGACATCATTTGGTGAGTCATTCTTTTTTTTTTTTAGCTCTATTCTCCTTCGGCCCAAGAGTGTTTTCGTCTTTTCTGCGCTTTGGGGTCACTCCTGCAAGGACTGGTGCAAATGGTTCTACCATATCCCCTGCTTGCGTCTGCTTGTTGCAATGCGCTTTGCCCTTACTAGCAGTTCCACGGCTTAGCTCATCTGTCATTTGCATATACAACGCCTGTATTTCTTGAGACATTGAAATAATATCCTTGTGGACATTTGATATTCTCTTGAGAAATTCTAGGATCTTCGCTATCTATTTCCTAGTTGGACGACTTTGCTCATATTGTCTTCCCCATCCCCAGCTATGGTGCTACAAATTCCCTTATACGGAATGTTTGCCACTGTAGAAGGCTACCTCATGAGTACCGGCTTCTTCATTCGATTGTTACTAAAAAAATTTTTTTTCGGTAAATACAATATCTTATAAATAATCAAAATTATTTACAAAAGGATTACATAATTTAGTGTTTAAACCTCTTACATTTTTATAAATAATATTGATTGACAGGTAATCACCTGTCAATAGATGGATTAGTTTTTTGAAGATAACGATTGTGGCAAATTAGCAATGTCAGCTATTGAAATGATTTTACATTTCGATAGCAAAATGTCTTGACTTACCATGGTATCAAAGTCTTCTTAAGGAACAATTATTTTAAAAGATGATTTATTTCTCGGATCAGAATTTTCAAATTTGAAAATGTGCATATCAATATTGAAGAGAATCTTATCTATTTAATAATGTTTTATGTCATCAGTAATAGATGGTACATTACATTTTAATAAATTAGGAACACCAGGTGGGATTCAGAAATATTCAGGGCTACTAATGGACCCGAAAATGATAAGGAAGAACAGGTCTAAACATATACTTAAAACAAATATCAAAGCCATAACAAGAACTCACTGATAGCTTTTCCTTTTTTTTATTATTTTTACGTTTTAATTTTATTCTGCAATTGTTTGGCATTTTCCGATTCTAATTGTAGTTTTAAGAGAAATAAAGAACATCTACAATTAATAATTGTTATAATGTAAATACAATTTGTTTAGTATGTTTACAACATAGGTTGCTTTTGCACTTTCACTAGCTTCTAATTTTTGATTAGTACATATTTTGGGAATTGTCGTTTGAACATCTTTAATTTTTATTTTTGTGCTAGTTCTTTTTTCCCCAAATGTTATTAAAAAATTATATTAGAGCCGAAAAATCCAACCAATTGTAGAATGAAATTAAAACGCAAGAATATAATCCAAAAAAAAAGTAATTAGATCACGAAAATAAAAATTAAAGAGATTTAAACTACGATTCTCAATATATGTAATAATTTCAAATATAGTAAAGTATTATATTACTAAAAGCATTTGGTGTAGCGTTTAATATAATTAATATTCTAACTACAATTAACTTCTGCGTTAAGCAAATATAAAAAATTCTAAATAAGTGAGATACGGAAACGAACCGATAGGAATCTGGATCTGGTATCTTTAAGTTTTGCCTTTTACAAAATTAAAAGCAACTATGAATTATTGTGTTCAGACATATTCTAAATATAATAAAAGGTATACAGTTCCGTAAAGTATGTTGCGTAAAAACTGGTTCATCTAAAAAATATAAAAATGAGTTTGTATATGACAAAGATTAAAACAACTTGAATGATATTTTAAATATCTGAGACCCTGTCCAACAAAAACACAATAGTTCCATTTATTGGTCAATAAATAAACTATCTACATCGACAGTATCACGGAAAATCAGTTTCAGTTATTTGTTAAGGTAGGATGAAAATGGTTTAGAATGAAAACATTTCGGGACTTCATTAACATTTGTACACTACAAAATTTGTTTTAAATTAAAATGTAACAATTTAATTTTAAAAATTTAGATATTTCTAAAATTATAAGATTGTTTGTTTTGTATTATTTTGAAAATTATAATTTTTACACCTTTCAGAAAAAAAAAAAAAAAAATATATATATATATATATATATATATATATATATATTCTGCATCGTTATGAATAGCGCTGTTCTACTGTCTGTACATGAAATCGTACAGCCCCCAGAAGAGCTGTAGACTTCGTTCTTGGACTGATCGATTGGAAACGAATATATATATATATATATATATATATATATATATATAGAGTGGAAAAATTCGAAATATTGTTACAAAGCTTATACCTATTTCTCGACGCAAAATTAATACAAAAACCAATTATTTTTTGTTTGTTTGTAAATTGAACGTATTTTTAGCTTTTGGAAATTTAAAAAATAAAAGCTAAGAATATTTTTAAAAAATCCATTCCGTATTTTGTGGTACATGTAATAACTAAACTGTTTAAAAATTTTAGGCGTTTATTAAATAAAACCGCTTTATACATCATGAATATTTGCTTTGATAAACATAACAAAAATTTAATTTTCGCCTCCAGGGATGGGAAAATGAAATTTGTTTATACATAAGAGTAACCAAAACGACAACTAACGTCGTTTTCGCTAATCAAAACAATTTTTTATTTCATGAAAAACAAAATTGGTATCAAAAATAAAAGAAAAATAAAGTTTCGATTCCAGGGTTGGATAACTGCAATATTTTATATTATAAGATTTTTTAAATAAAACTGTTTCACGCCTCATTGAAATTTGTATTGGTAAAAAAAAACAAAATATATTATATTATCGCTTCCAGGGTGGGAAACCGATTTTTTCATGTATAAAAGTAACCAAAAAGGAATCTAACGTCGTTTTTTTTAAACTAATTAAAGCTATTTTTTGTTTAGGGAAACCAAATTTGATACAAAATATGTTAAAAAAATTTAAAAATTTCGATTTCACGGTGGGATAACTGCAAAATTTTGCATTACATGAAAGTGACCAAAATGGTTACAAATTTGTAGTTTTTTTTTTAAATTAAACCACTTTATACATCACAAAGATTTGCATTGGTAAAAAATAATTAAAAGATTAAAACCTCGTTTCCAGGGGTGGGAATTTTATTACCGCAGCCACCATCTGGCCACAGAAGCAACCAATCATGGAGGATGTAACCAGTGCTGCCACTTAAAAAAAATTCTGACCAATAAAAGCTTTTTTATTTGGAAAACGACATAAAAATTTATTTGAATGCAATACTAAGTTAATAATTACAAAACAAGAAATGTAATTCATTGACATATTAAAGAATCCTTACTACTGAAAAACTAACGAGTACATATATAAAATTATTATTCACATATGTAATGAAAAACGATCGTTTTCAAAACTGAAATCAATCTCCAAAACGATTTAGGTGTGATGTATTTCGATCTATTTCATTTTCCATTTTTGTTTTATTCCGTATAATTTTTATAGAAAAGAACAACAATATAAGCAACAGCATTTGTTTACAAATTAAACATTTCTTTAAAACACAAAAGAAATATATAAAAATAATTAAATTAAATAAAACCTATTGAAAATCAAATGACAATTGCGAGATTGTTCAAATCCATTGGATTGTATGTAAAGAATTTTTTTTTTAAATATAAATCTTTTTTATTATTTATAAATCAAATTTTCTTCTTAATGATACCTTTCCAAGAAAAAAATATATTTGTGATTTTATTTTTATTGAACATTTTTATTTTGCTATATTAATATTTATATAGGCTAATTGTTCTAACTTAGTTAAAATCTCAGAAAGACATGATGATAAATATTCCTAGGCACAAAGGAAGTCAACATCAGTTTTATTCAACTTACACAGCAGAGCAGAACAGCTGTTTTCGAAAGTCGCTACACTTTCATCTTCAGTGCTCATGTGTATATTGTGTTTATCACCACTGTTTAGGTGGCTTAGTTGAATGTGATAACAGTTTTCTATTTACACAAATTTTATTGTGAATTTTATATGTGGTTTGAATTTTATACTTAAGTATATGTGAACGTTTTTTCCAATTTAACATCAGGTTGATACAGTTCTCGGATTGTTTTTCACAATAAAATTTGTGTAAATAGAAAACTGTTATCACATTCAACTAAGCCACCTAAGCAGTGGCGATAAACACAATATACACATGAGCACTGAAGATGAAAGTGTAGCGACTTTCGAAAACAGCTGTTCTGCTCTGCTGTGTAAGTTGAATAAAACTGATGTTGACGGTATATGCAATATATTTCAAATGAATTTAATTTTTACAAAAGTTCACCTTAAGTACATTTTACCATTGAAATTTTAACTAACTATGTAAAAAAATCATTTTATATATGATAGTTTTAAATTCAATCTCAACAGATATTATCATTTTATATCACATAGTAAAACGATAGTTTTCTGTTTGAAACAAAATGGATTTTGACAAAGCAATTCAAACAACCACATCCACCTTTTATTATTTTTAAATCGTTTTGGTATCTTAATCCTTTTTCATCACATACCTGATTATAATTTTTATTTTTAATATGAACGTTACAATAAACTAACTTTAAACCTCACAAAACAAAAACCCTATAAATTTAAAAAGTAGAATATGAAAATATTTATACCTATTATTATTTTCGGAAAAAAGGAACCAAAATGAAAAATATATTCACATCTTCACACTGAAACATAAAACTACCAATTTTGGTTACAAATAACGAAAAACGGCAGCTTTGGAAGTAACGAAGTCCGCCACACGAAACCACTCGAATGAACGTGCGTTCAACAGAGTTTCGACAATGAACAGATGTTCCAAACACGCTCAGGCAAACAATCTTGTATATAATATCAACTATGTGGTTCTACAAGACCCCTTGGCACCAGTGTAAGGTAACTGGTTACGCCTCGCAGGTCCAATTAGTAAAGGTTTATAAACCTGCTATTGATTTTTGAATCTTATTTTTTCTGGATCCAGATTTGTTACCAGTAGGCAAAAACCTACTTTTTATTTCGCAGCGCACCGCCGCACAGTGGACCATTGCACGAGAAGGCGGTCAAAAATCTATGACTTCTGACCGGATTAGAATTTTGATACGCCGTTTTTTGGTTTACTACGTGAGACTTTAAGTTAAACTATAAATCCTTAAAATCGACCAATTAAAATATAATTCTTAAGTAATTTAGAACGCATTTTAATTTTTACTTGTTTTGGTACAAACGTGAAAAATTGAAACATGTTATAAAAGTTTGTTTTACACACAACTCTGGCACGTTTACATTTTATACCTATTAAGAATTTAAAATTTGGCCAGATAGTGCCAAAATTTGTCCCCTGTGAAATTTTTAGAACGAAAGGTAAAGACTCTTTTTTTTTTTTTTTGAACAAGTTTGAGTTAAAATTTAGTTAATTAGGTAGCGTAACTGATACAAACATTGATTAAACTCACGTTAGATAAACATATTATGATAAAGACGACCTAGTTTTCTATTTGAGTTCAAAATCGACATTATATGTAAACTTTTATTATAAATTTGTAAATTTAAAATTGTTAAATGTATGCAATTGAAATCTTAAAACGATAAAAATAGCGATGTTTTGAAAATCTATTATTATAAAAAAAAAATTGTAGTAAATATTACTTCTAAATAACCTTGATTTTCATATTCTAGAAGTACTTTAACTTTACATCTAATTGGTTTCTTTTCTGTTTTTGTCGAATATTGAACATATAGTGATCTAATGTGAATAATAAAATAGTAATCAGGTCTTCATTAGTGCAGCATCTGGAAATTTTTCTTGCATTGTGCTCGCGAAGGAATCTGTAGTCTTCTTTTTTTCTTGTGCTTCTTCAGATAGACCTCGTTTTGGCAACTTATTGTGTTTATTGATTTACTATCCATGGTACAAAATTTTATGGACACTGTATATTTCATTATAAAGTATAGTTGCTTTTTTGCGTATTGTTGTAATATAATGTTGAATCGCCATAAAAATTTCCTTGCAGTATTTCCATCATTTGTATTTCCTTATCCTTGCTTTGTCTGATCGATTAGACTTAGTTTTATATATTTTTCTAATATAAATTCGGCATTACATTGCTTGTATTGTCCTTGACCAGAGGACGTATCGCATCCCCATTTAGAAATTAAAGTAATGCTGGCATTTCCAAGTTTTTTCAAGCTATAAGCATCAGTCGGATCTAACAACCGTTCTGTAGTATGTTCAAGATCTTGTAATTTAATATCGGCTGAAGTGAAAAAGATAGTTACAGCAGTTTGTGGTGGTAAACATTATTTTTTGATAGAGACTATAAATCCTTATACTTTAGAAACATCTCAGAATTCTTTTTATTGTATCGTTTCGACAGTTCCTCATATCCAAAATAAATCCAAATATAATGCTCCTGTTCTGGGGCGAACTTGTTGTCATCATTTGGTGTAGAAATATTATTCAAAATCCTTTTTGTTCGTATATGTACATAAACATGTATATGT
>OY776282.1:1759800-1774800 GCA_963675445.1 Linnaemya vulpina
TATATATATATATATATACTAGCGAACTCCCTGCACATTTCGTGGTACAAAAGAGAAAATAAGAAAATTAATTCGAATTCAGTTTAATCAGTCATAAACTGCTTTTATTGTAATGCTCTGTGGTAAACAACATTTGTTGTTTTTCCATTTTCGGTGTAAATACACAAAACCGATAGTTTGCCAACGCGCGAACAGGGTAAACTAAACTCAGTCCACAAATTTCTAAAGATTGGCGTAGCGCCTTATTAATGGTAATCGCAAGCGCAAGGCGAACAGGAAACCGAAGTCGTTTAAATTCAAATGGCATATCAGACGGAATCATTGGGATACGTCTTCGCCTTTTAATTATCCAGTTAAAATAGTAGCTTCAATTACATAAACCGTCAACCTCTTAATAGCAAGTCTTGTACCATAACACAAACGTGATTGATTGATATTACGAAGCATAATAATAGCGGCTCCAACTTTCTATTGGAGATTATGTGGAGGCAATCCTGGTAAGTCCAACGAATTCAAAAATTCTGTTGGATAATTCAAAACATCTTTTTCATGGGTAACAGTATAGAAAGACTTGTACAACACCACTTCGCCAGAAATCTTTGATTGTATAGCCATGTTTAATTCAGTAACATCTTTGTTCTTTGCCGCTAAAATTGCTCTGAAAACACGTTCAATAAGTGCATCTTTTGACTGTACGAAACGGTGTCATCATAAATAAATATGTATATATATATATATATATATATATATATATATACATATATATATGTATATATATATATATATATATATATATATATATATATATATACATATATATATGTATATATATATATATATATATATATATATATATATATATATATTATTATTATTATTATTATTATTATTATTATTAATCAAGCTTCTGATCGTTTTTTATTAAATTTTATTTAGTTCGATATTTCGTTAGCATCTTCAGAAATAAAAATTATTAGAATTTTATAGAGAAATGGTTTTGAAACATGACATAAAACAACTATTCATAATATTTGTTTTTTAAATTCAATAACATAAATTTTTTTTTCTCAACATTAACAAATTATAGTAAAACAAACTTATTTAACATTAACAAATTATAATGAATATTTTTATAACAAATTATATATATTACACATATTCATATATACATACATACACATATGCACTTACACATATATACACATGCACATAGACATACATATGCACATATACATGTTTATGTACATATACGAACAAAAAGGATTTTGAATAATATTTCTACACCAAATGAAGACAACAAGTTCGCCCCAGAACAGGAGCATTATATTTGGATTTATTTTGGATATGAGGAACTGTCGAAACGATACAATAAAAAGAATTCTGAGATTTTTATAAAGTATAGGGATTAATAGTCTCTATCAAAAAATAATGTTTACCTCCACAAACTGCTGTAACTATCTTTTTCACTTCAGCCGATATTAAATTACAAGATCTTGAACGTACTACCGAACGGTTGTTAGATCCGACTGATGCTTATAGCTTGAAAAAACTTGGAAATGCCAGCATTACTTTAATTTCTAAATGGGGATGTGATACGTCCTCTGGTCAAGGACAATACAAGCAATGTAATGCCGAATTTATATTAGAAAAATATATAAAACTAAGTCTAATCGATCAGACAAAGCAAAGATAAGGAAATACAAATGATGGAAATACTGCAAGGAAATTTTTATGGCGATTCAACATTATATTACAACAATACGCAAAAAAGCAACTATACTTTATAATGAAATATACAGTGTCCATAAAATTTTGTACCATGGATAGTAAATCAATAAACACAATAAGTTGCCAAAAGGAGGTCTATCTGAAGAAGCACAAGAAAAAAAGAAGACTACAGATTCCTTCGCGAGCACAATGCAAGAAAAATTTCCAGATGCTGCACTAATGAAGACCTGATTACTATTTTATTATGCACATCAGATCCCTATATGTTCAATATTCGACAAAAATAGAAAAGCAACCAATTAGATGTAAAGTTAAACTACTTCTAGATTATGAAAATCAAAGTTATTTAGAAGTAACATTTACTAAAATTTTTTTTTATAATAATAGGTTTTCAAAACATCGTTATTTTTATCGTTTTAAGATTTCAATTGCATACATTTAACAATTTTAAATTTACAAATTTATAATAAAAGTTTACATATAATTTCGATTTTGAACTCAAATAGAAAACTAGGTCGTCTTTATCAAAAGATGTTTATCTAACGTGAGTTTAATCAATGTTTGTATCATTTACGCTACCTAATTAACTAAATTTTAACTCAAACTTGTTCAAAAAAAAAAAAAAAAAGAGTCTTTACCTTTCGTTCTAAAAATTTCACAGGGGACAATTTTTGGCACTATCTGGCCAAATTTTAAATTCTTAATAGGTATAAAATGTAAACGTGCCAGAGTTGTGTGTAAAACACACTTTTATAACATGTTTCAATTTTTCACGTTTGTACCAAAACAAGTAAAAATTAAAATGCGTTCTAAATTACTTAAGAATTATATTTTAATTGGTCGATTTTAAGGATTTATAGTTTAACTTAAAGTCTATAGTCTCACGTAGTAAACCAAAAAACGGCGTATCAAAGTTCTAATCCGGTCAAAAGTCATAGATTTTTGACCGCCTTCTCGCGCAATGGTCCACTGTGCGGCGGTGAGCTGCGAAATAAAAAGTAGGTTTTTGCCTACTGGAAACAAATCTGGATCCAGAAAAAAGAAGATTCAAAAATCAATAGCAGGTTTATAAACCTTTACTAATTGGACCTGCGAGGCGTAACCAGTTACCTTACACTGGTGCCAAGGGGTCTTGTAGAACCACGCAGTTTATATTATATCGGAGGGTAAAGCGACGATATTGCCATATACAAGATTGTTTACCTGAGCGTGTTTGGAACATCTGTTCATTCTCGAAACTCTGTTGAACGCACGTTCATTCGAGTGGTTTCGTGTGGCGGACTTCGTTACTTCCAAAGCTGCCGTTTTTCGTTATTTGTAACCAAAATTGGTAGTTTTATGTTTCAGTGTGAAGATGTGAATATATTTTTCATTTTGGTTACTTTTTTCCGAAAATAATAATAGGTATAAATATTTTCATATTCTACTTTTTAAATTTATAGGGTTTTTGTTTTGTGAAGTTTAAAGTTAGTTTATTGTAACGTTCATATTAAAAATAAAAATTATAATCAGGTATGTGATGAAAAAGGATTAAGATACCAAAACGATTTAAAAATAATAAAAGGTGGATGTGGTTGTTTGAATTGCTTTGTCAATTTTGTTTCAAATAGAATACTATCGTTTTACTATGTGATATAAAATGATAATATCTGTTGAGATTGAATTTAAAACAATCATATATAAAATGATTTTTTACATAGTTAGTTAAAATTTCAATGGTAAAATGTACTTAAGGTCAACTTTTGTAAAAATTAAATTCATTTGAAATATATTGCATATACCGTCAACATCAGTTTTATTCAACTTACACAGCAGAGCAGAACAGCTGTTTTCGAAAGTCGCTACACTTTCATCTTCAGTGATCATGTGTATATTGTGTTTATCACCATTGTTTAGGTGGCTTAGTTGAATGTGATAACAGTTTTCTATTTACACAAATTTTATTGTGAAAAACAATCCGAGAACTGTATCAACCTGATGTTAAATTGGAAAAAACGTTCACATATACTTAAGTATAAAATTCAAACCACATATAAAATTCACAATAAAATTTGTGTAAATAGAAAACTGTTATCACATTCACATGAGCACTGAAGATGAAAGTGTAGCGACTTTCGAAAACAGCTGTTCTGCTCTGCTGTGTAAGTTGAATAAAACTGATGTTGACTTCCTTTATGCCTAGGAATATTTATCATCATGTCTTTCTGAGATTTTAACTAAGTTAGAACAATTAGCCTATATAAATATTAATATAGCAAAATAAAAATGTTCAATAAAAATAAAATCACAAATATAGTTTTTTGTTGGAAAGGTATCATTAAGAAGAAAATTTGAACTAATAAAAAAGATTTATATTTAAAAAAAATTTCTTTACATACAATCCAATGGATTTGAACAATCTCGCAATTGTCATTTGATTTTCAATAGGTTTTATTTAATTTAATTGTTTTTATATATTTCTTTTGTGTTTTAAAGAAATGTTTAATTTGTAAACAAATGCAGTTGCTTATATTGTTGTTCTTTTCTATAAAAATTATACGGAATAAAACAAAAATGGAAAATGAAATAGATCGAAATACATCACACCTAAATCGTTTTGGAGATTGATTTCAGTTTTGAAAACGATCGTTTTTCATTACATATGTGAATAATAATTTTATATATGTACTTTAAAGAAAATGAATTATATATGGAAAATTTACTCTTGTAAAACAAATATATAAATATGTACATGAGTTTCTCGTTAGTTTTTCAGTAGTAAGGATTCTTTAATATGTCAATGAATTACATTTCTTGTTATGTAATTATTAACTTAGTATTGCATTCAAATAAATTTTTATGTCGTTTTCCAAATAAAAAAGCTTTTATTGGTCAGAATATTTTTTAAGTGGCAGCACTGGTTACTTCCTCCATGATTGGTTGCTTCTGTGGCCAGATGATGGATGAGGCCTCTTCACGGAATGCACGTGGTGGCTGCGGTAATAAAATTCCCACCCCTGGAAACGAGGTTTTAATCTTTTAATTATTTTTTACCAATGCAAATCTTTATGATGTACAAAGTGGTTTAATTTAAAAAAAAGACTACAAATTTGTAACCATTTTAGTCACTTTCATGTAATACAAAATTTTGCAATTATCCCACCGTGAAATCGAAATTTTTAAATTTTTTTAACATATTTTGTATCAAATTTGGTTTCCCTAAACAAAAAATAGCTTTAATTAGTTTAAAAAAAACGACGTTAGATGCCTTTTTGGTTACTTTTATGCATTAAAAAATCGGTTTCCCACCCTGGAAGCGAAAATATAATATATTTTGTTTTTTTTTACCAATACAAATTTCAATGAGGCGTGAAACAGTTTTATTTAAAAAATCTTATAATATAAAATATTGCAGTTATCCAACCCTGGAATCGAAACTTCATTTTTCATTTATTTTTGATACCAATTTTGTTTTTCATGAAATAAAAAATTGTTTTGATTAGCGAAAAACGACGTTAGTTGTCGTTTTGGTTACTCTTATGTATAAAAAAATTTCATTTTCCCATCCCTGGAGGCGAAAATTAAATTTTTGTTATGTTTATCAAAGCAAATATTCATGATGTATAAAGCGGTTTTATTTAATAAACACCTAAAATTTTTAAACAGTTTAGTTATTACATGTACCACAAAATACGGAATGGATTTTTTAAAAATATTCTTAGCTTTTATTTTTTAAATTTCCAAAAGCTAAAAATACGTTCAATTTACAAACAAACAAAAAATAATTGGTTTTTGTATTAATTTTGCGTCGAGAAATAGGTATAAGCTTTGTAACAATATTTCGAATTTTTCCACTCTATATATATATATATATATATATATATATATATATATTCGTTTCCAATCGATCAGTCCAAGAACGAAGTCTACAGCTCTTCTGGGGGCTGTACGATTTCATGTACAGACAGTAGAACAGCGCTATCCATAACGATGCAGAATATATATATATATATATATATATATATATATAAATATATATATATATATATATATATATATATATATATTATTTTTTTTTTGTGAAAGGTATAAAAATTATAATTTTCAAAATAATACCAAACAAACAATCTTATAATTTTAGAAATATCTACATTTTTTAAATTAAATTGTTACATTTTAATTAAAAAAAATTTTTGTAGTGTACAAATGTTAATGAAGTCCCGAAATGTTTTCATTCTAAACCATTTTCATCCTACCTTAACAAATAACTAAAACTGATTTTCCGTGATACTGTCGATGTAGATAGTTTATTTATTGACCAATAAATGGAACTATTGTGTTTTTGTTGGACAGGGTCTCAGATATTTAAAATATCATTCAAGTTGTTTTAATCTTTGTCATATACAAACTCATTTTTGTATTTTTTAGATGAACCAGTTTTTACGCAACATACTTTACGGAATTGAATACCTTTTATTATATTTAAAATATGTCTGAACACAATAATTCATAGTTGCTTTTAATTTTGTAAAAGGCAAAACTTAAAGAGACCAGATCCAGATTCCTATCGGTTCATTTTCGTATCTCACTGATTTAGAATTTTTTATATTTGCTTAACGCAGAAGTTAATTGTAGTTAGAATATTAATTATATTAAACGGTACACCAAATGATTTTAGTAATATAATACTTTACTATATTTGAAATTATTACATATATTGAGAATCGTAGTTTAAATCTCTTTAATTTTTATTTTCGTGATCTGATTACTTTTTTTTTGGATTATATTCTTGCGTTTTAATTTCATTCTACAATTGGTTGGATTTTTCGGCTCTAATATAATTTTTTAATAACATTTTGGGAAAAAAGAACTAGCACAAAAATAAAAATTAAAGATTTTCAAACGACAATTCCCAAAATATATACTAATCAAAAATTAGAAGCTAGTGAAAGTGCAAAAGCAACCTATGTTGTAAGCATACTAAACAAATTGTATTTACATTATAACAATTATTAATTGTAGATGTTCTTTATTTCTCTTAAAACTACAATTAGAATCGGAAAATGCCAAACAATTGCAGAATAAAATTAAAACGTAAAAATAATAAAAAAAAAGGAAAAGCTATCAGTGAGTTCTTGTTATGGCTTTGATATTTGTTTTAAGTATATGTTTAGACCTGTTCTTCCTTATCATTTTCGGGTCCATTAGTAGCCCTGAATATTTCTGAATCCCACCTGGTGTTCCTAATTTATTAAAATGTAATGTACCATCTATTACTGATGACATAAAACATTATTAAATAGATAAGATTCTCTTCAATATTGATATGCACATTTTCAAATTTGAAAATTCTGATCCGAGAAATAAATCATCTTTTAAAATAATTGTTCCTTAAGAAGACTTTGATACCATGGTAAGTCAAGACATTTTGCTATCGAAATGTAAAATCATTTCAATAGCTGACATTGCTAATTTGCCACAATCGTTATCTTCAAAAAACTAATCAATCTATTGACAGGTGATTACCTGTCAATCAATATTATTTATAAAAATGTAAGAGGTTTAAACACTAAATTATGTAATCCTTTTGTAAATAATTTTGACTATTTATAAGATATTGTGTTTACGGAAAAAAATTTTTTTTAGTAACAATCGAATGAAGAAGCCGGTACTCATGAGGTAGCCTTCTACAGTGGCAAACATTCCGTATAAGGGAATTTGTAGCACCATAGCTGGGGATGGGGAAGACAATATGAGCAAAGTCGTCCAACTAGGAAATAGATAGCGAAGCTCCTAGAATTTCTCAAGAGAATATCAAATGTCCACAAGGATATTATTTCGATGTCTCAAGAAATACGGGCGTTGTATATGCAAATGACAGATGAGCTAAGCAGTGGAACTGCTAGTAAGGGCAAAGCGCATTGCAACAAGCAGACGCAGGCAGGGGATATGGTAGAACCATTTGCACCAGTCCTTGCAGGAGTGACCACAAAGCGCAGAAGAGACGAAAACACTCTTGGACCGAAGGAGAATAGAGCTAAAAAAAAAAGAATGACTCACCAAATGATGTCATAAGTGGTGAAAGTGCTGGTATGCAGAACCTAAGTAATAAAGACTCTGGATGAATAAAGGTCCGTCACAGGGTAAGAAATAGGGTGAAATATAAGCAGGCGTCACGTTCGGGTGCCTTGGTTATTAAATCGTGCGGAAACGCTTCCTATGCTGACATTCTCAGGCAAGTGAAGAAAGACCCTAAGCTTGTTGATCTCGGGGAAAATGTAAAAGGCATTCGGAAAACCGATAGAGGTGAGCTGCTGCTACAGCTGAATAGATTTGCTCACCAGAATACAGGTGAGTTCAGGTCGAAAGTGGAAGCGGTACTGGGTGAAGCTGTCGAAGTACGAGCGCTATCCCAGGAGGTTAGGATTGAAATTAGGGACATAGATGAAGTGACTTCTAAGGAGGACATCTATGATGCCATAATTAGTAAATCTAATGATCTTAAAGTACTGCGCAGATTTGTGCAGTTAACTCGCTGAGGAAAGCGTATGGAGGCACACAATCTGCCACGATTGGCCTGAGTGCCTAAAATACGCATCGGCTGGGTCGTATATCGAATATGGGAAAAGGTGGCACCTAAAAGGTGCTACAACTTTCTCGACAAAGGACATAAGTCGAGAAATTGTAAGCGCCAGGATCTATCCACGAATTGCTTGCGGTGTGGGGAAACTGGCCATAGAAATGGAACATGTTCCAATAAACCGTCTTGTATGCGCTGTAGAAAGGGAGAAAACACAAATGCTGACCATGTGACCAGATGTGTAGTTTGCCCGTACTACAAGAGAGCGCTACAAAAGCTTAAGGGTTAGAACAGTACTGAAGAATAAAAATGCGCATATTACAGCTAAATCTCATTCATTGTCAAGCATTACAAGAGTTGCTTAAGCATACGAGATTTAAACATAGATGTTGCTGTACCATATAAGAAAACTGTATCTACAAATTGGGTTGCTGATAATGCAGATACATCGGCTATATTGGCTACTGGTTCACTAAAATTTAGGGAAAAATCAGCACCACAACGTGGGTACATGCGGGCCACTGTCTCTGTCATATGTTTGTACAGCTGCTACGTTCCTCCAAAGCACTCTATCGAGGACTTCCGTGTTATTATAGACAAATGGACGCTGCTGTCAGGTGTCCTGTTATAATAGCAGGAGATTTCAATGCGTGTGCTGTTGAATGGGGTTGCCCCTCGACAAATGTAAGAGGGACGGTTCTATTGAAATCCATTTCTTCATTCTCAAACTCCAAAAATGGTGGTTCCATTACTGACATTACGCTTACCAGAAATACCATCACAAACCGTGTAAGCTAGAGCGTAGCTGATCTGTATACTCACAGCGATTACAGTGCCATTATCATAGATGTGCAGGATGATATATGCTATGTGACCCGGCACGCAATATAGTATGGTCAGGTTGACTTAGATACTCCACATATGTGAGGTTTATATCCCCTGTGTGTAGGCTAGCTGCTTTGAGAGTATGTACTGCATTTCAAACGGTGTCGGACGAAGTCACTTTTATCTATTTCGTTTCAAGCACGACGATTCTCCGTTCTGTCCACATTGCAGTTCGAATTAATTTTTTTATTTTCTCTTTTGTACTACGAAGTGTGCAGGGGGTTCGCTAGTATATATATATATATATATATATATATATATAATACATATATATATATATGCATATATATATATATATATATATATATATATATATATATATATATACATGCATATCTATATATAAATATACATATACATACATATACATATATATATATTGTTCTATTTTTGTTTTACAAATAAAATAAAATGCCAAACACTTTGTTATTTTTAAATTTTCAAATTTCTTTTATTCTTTAAGCGTCGACCATTCTGGTCGACCGTACTTTTCTTAATTATCAAAGTACTTCAACACTTGAAGTACTTTGCCTTAAAAACTAACTTAAACTTATCGTGAGAGAATGCTTGGTCGGCATAAATACACGCCGACCAGCTGCATGGTATGTGTGGGCATAAAATATTCAAATAAGCAAGATCATCAAATTACTTGCTGATAACGAAATAACTGATGCAGTCAAACACATAAGTATGTGGACATATTAAATATGAATTATTGTTACAGTCAAACACATAAGTATGTGGACAAATATATTTCACACACACAAATACACTACACCTCCCTTTTTCAGAAAGAATGATCAATACGAGGTAGTTGATCATTCTTTAAGTACAACAGATTTAAAAATGAAAGAGGGGGCGTTTCTCACGTGACCTCTATTACAAAATTACACATATTTAAAGTTATAACTTGCAAATTAAGAGTAACAATAGAGTAGTTTCAAATAAAATAAAATAGAATTATAAGTAGTTTCATTTATTGAATAAAATGTTTTACAAATAAAGTAAAATGTTTGTTGTATACAATATATTTTGATATTTAGGTTTTTACAAAATGTTTTGAGAATAAAGGTAACAAATTTTGTATTATACACAATTTGTTTTATGAATTTTATTCAAATATTTCATTTAAATATAGGAATTTTTATGATTTGTTTTAAGTTAAGGCGCTTTTGAGGCGACCTTTCACCCTTTTACAAAAGGAATAATTATAATTGGTTGATTATTCTATAAAGTTGTCACTTAAATAAGATAAGTAGTAAAATAAGATAAGTAGTAGATTCATGTGGAACCTTTAACTACTTAGAATGTCAATAAAATAATTCACATTTGATTAAGACATATTAACGTTGCAAGTGAATTAACTATCCAACAGATCGTTACACGTATTTGAGAAGAAGAGAAAAATAACAAAAAATCGTTAAGTTGTTACAGTACTAACAATTATATTTAAATACATATATGATAACCATACATTGTATTAAAGGAAAATAAAACCTTTACAAATAGAGAATTAATTAAAATTCAAAAGAGAAGAAAAAAAATTATATAGTGAGCAACGCAATTCTTCTTCAGTACAACGAAAATAAAATAAAAAAATTTTAGTTATATCTTATTTAAAGTAAAATTAGAGACACAAAAAAAAATTGTTTGCTCAAATAATTTATGCGATTGAAACGTGTTCTTATTAAGACCCGTTACTCTGTGAACTTCTTTACCCTATTTTTATGAACACTGAATGACTTCCCATGTTCATCTTGGAGTTCCACATTGTTATTGTTGTCCATATTGGATATTTTATAGGGGCCCTTGAATACAGAATCTAGCTTATGACCTGCTTCATTGCGAATTAAAACGAGATCACCGAGGGTTAATTCGATTGGATTTGCCCTTTCGGTGGAAAGTTGTTGTCTTTCCCACTTAGCATTTTCTATGATATTGGCAGCTCTTCGCTGCGCCACCTGAAGTCTGAATTTAACTTCTTTTTCATATGAATCAATACAGTACAATGGTTCTACAATATTTTCTTTTGTACAATCAAGAGTTGGTGGAATCTTCCCGTAAATCAACTCGAATGGGCAGTAACCATGAGCTGTAGATGGGGTGGTATTGTAACAATATACGAAGTACTTCAACCACACGTCCCAATCTGATTTATCAGATGAAGTGTACGTTCGCAAATATTCATTAAATGTTCTGTGAGATCTCTCAACAGTACCTAAGGTCTGATGATGATATGGAGTAGAATTGAGTTTTTCTATCTTCATCATTGAACATAACTCTGATAAAACTTGATTCATATATTCGGTTCCCATGTCCGTTAGCATTGTATTCATCGGACCGTAAGTTAAAATAAATCCTTCCATAATTGCTTTTGCTACTGTTCTGGCTGATTTATTCTGAATGGGAATTGCGACTAAATATTTAGTTAGATCGCATATCATAGTGACAGCATATTCATTTAATGACTCGGACCGTGGTAGTGGTCCTACGGTGTCAATTATTATTCTGTCAAATGCTTTTAACGGTGTAGGCGTTAGGATGAATGGCTCTTTACCGTTGACAACTGTTTTATTTTCTTGGCATGCTTTGCACCGTTTTACATATTGGGCTATGTCTCTGGCCATGCCTTTCCAATGGTATTTAAGTCTGATTTTCTTTATCATGCGTGTTATGTCTGGATGTCCTCCCGAAATAGGGTCATCATGATATTTTTGCATGATTTGTAATTTTTCTGTATCGGTGAAAATTTTTGTTAATTTAGGAGTGAGCACAATTGTTAATATACTTTCTTGAAGTATTTCATTGCCTTTATTCTTAAAGGTTTCAACATTGGTTCCTAGGAATTTAAGCAGACTATCATCAAGGTGTAGTCGTATGGTTGTTAGACCCATGTTATCAGCTATTTTTTCAAGCTTTAGAAAGAGGTGACCTAAGTCTACGTTTCCATTAATAACCGTGTCTTTCAACATAAATTCGGAAAGAATTTGCTTTCCTTTTCTAATCATAACTTTATTTTTGGTAAAATGCAATTGTGGCATTTTACGGTGCTCTTGGGCATTAATTGCCTCATAAACCTTTAGTTCAACCGATTTTGTATTACCCTTTATACCATTGTCATTATAATTTCTACTCGTTTTTGCCTGAAGTCTCGTAGTTACCTTCAGCATTGTGTTAGCATCAATATTTTTTATGTCATTTATATTTATACGCGACAGCGCATCTGCGGCGTAATTTTCTCTACCCCTAATATACTCGACCACAAAGTCATACTCTTCTAAATCTAGCCTCATACGGGTTAATTTTGATGACGGATTTTTCAATGAAAATAGATAAGTCAGTGGTCTGTGATCGCTTTTAATTATAAACTTTCTGCCGTAAACATATGGTCGGAAATATTGTATTGCCCAATGAATTGCAGTTAATTCCTGCTCTATTGTTGATTTATTGCTTTCACCTTTTGTGAAAGATCTGGATGCGTAAGCAATTGGTAGCTGAATACCTTGCTTTTCTTGGCTTAGAACAGCCCCACAGGCATGTTTACTAGCATCTGTGGTTATGCAGAATTCTTTAGAAAAGTCTGGATATTGTAGAATTTTTGGGCTTAGCAGTTCATTTTTAAGATATTGGAATGATTTTTCACACTGCTTAGTCCACTCGAATTGCACATTTTTTCTAGATAATCTAGTAATATGACGTGATGATTCAGCAAAATTTGGAATGAATCTTCTGTAATAATTACAGAATGCTACGAAGCGTTTAGCTTCATCACCATTCGTAGGTGTTGGGTATTTTTGTATAATTGAGTATTTGCTGTCGTCAGGTAAAATACCTTTATCGGTGCATTTATGACCTAAAAATGTTACTTCACGACAAAAAAATGTACATTTATCCGGATGTAGCTTGAGATTATATTTTCTGCAAATGCTAAATACTTCTTTTAAGTTTTGTAGCATGTGTTCTGAAGAACACCCTATTACTACTAAGTCATCCATATATACAAAGGCTTGGGTTGGAGATAACCCAGAAAAAGCCAATGACATCATTCTTTGGAATGAATTCGGGGCAATTTTGATACCATATGGCAGTCTTGTAAAGCGAAAAGAACCTTTTTCTGTGGAAAAAGACGTAATGTCTCTAGAGTCTTCTTCCAATTCTATTTGATGAAATCCCGACATTAAGTCGAGGCATGAAAAGAACTTGGCCCTTCCCAACTGATCAAGAATGTCATCTATACGAGGCAATGGGAATTTATCAGCTATTAGTTTTTTATTTATTCCTCTATAATCTACGACTAATCTCCACCTTTTTTGTGTCGAACCAGGTAATGACTTTTTCGGTACTATCAGAAGAGGACTGTTATATTCAGAGATTGATGGCTCAATTATGCCATCATCTATTAGCTTATCTACTTGGGCATTAACTTCTTCTTTGTGGACATGAGGGATTCTATAATTTTTTATGTACACTGGTTGTGTATCATGAAGTCTAAGTTTTTGTTTGTAAAAATTGTTGGTGCTTATTTTATCTGTTTCTAAAGCAAAGATATCTATGAAGTCTGAACATAATTTTCTCAAATTTTTGGGAGCGTATTCAGGAAAGTTTTTTGTTAATTTTTCAAGTTTTACCTTATTTAGCTTGGCATTAGTTTCAGAACTGTTATTGACAATTTTATAGTCGTTTAGACTTTCGGACTTTACCTGAATGTTATTAATTACAACATTTTTTTCTGTGGTATTGATGATTTTCACCAAAGGCTTTGATTTAGTAGTTATTGTGTTGGCGATATATACGCCATCCTGAATAATTTGTTGAGGTATTAATACTTCTTCCTCATTGGACATGAAATTTATCGGTCTTATAACTTCAGATCTTGCTGGAAGTGATATGGAATTGATATTTGGACCGTTTCTTAAAGGAATTGCTATTTCGTACGGAACATCGTTAGTTCTCAAGGTGATCCAATCTTGATCATCTTCGTAATTTAAAATACAGTTGTATTTTCGAATAAAGTCCATACCTATTATTCCGTCTACTTGAATCGGAAAATCATCCTCTACAACATGAAAATCGTGAGCTATAAGCAGATCTTCTTGTTTTAAATCAGTTTTAACTTTGCCTATTGTAGCTATTACACCTTGACCAATGCCATTTATTCTAGTTCGCCTAGTAAGGTCTATTGGTTCGTTTAGAACTTGGTGGTGTTTTACGACTGATATGTCTGCACCTGTATCTACTAAGAATGTGGACCTGTTGTCATTTAGAGTGGTTCTGGAGACTAGATAGCTGTATAAATTTGTATTTATGTTGTGGATTTTTTTGTCTATTGAGTATTTAGGGGTGTTAGTTCGTTTCCCGAACTATTGTCACTCACGCAACGTATGTTATTATTTCTATTAACGTTGCGGTTGTTACTGTTATAACGGTTATTATTGTTACTGAATTGATTGCTAACTCCGCTATTATTGAAGCTTCTAGAGACATAACGGCCGTTTGCATTCCTGTTATTAGGATTTCTGTTATTAGTATTATGATTATAAAAAGTAGGCGCCCTATTAGGGTTATTGGGTATGTTACTAGTATTCCTAGAGTAACGTGGTCTATTATTAGAGAAATTAGTAGAATTGTTCTTGTAATTGTTATGGAAAGTTAAAACAGCATTAGGTTGTCCGTATGCGTCGGTACAACTGCTTATGAATTTTGTTTTTACTTCATCCATGTTTAGGAACGATCCTGATTCCATGATCAGTTTTGCTCGTTCGTTGGATGCGTTTTTTACTATTGCTGAAACTGCTGCACGTGTTGTGTACTTGCTTGCAGTTTCATTT
>OY776282.1:1787300-1794800 GCA_963675445.1 Linnaemya vulpina
GTAAATTATAAATAGCAAAGTGAAAATATTTCAGCAATATTAGTGGATATTTGCCTCTGAAGTTCAACTATATTACATTATCATAAAAATATACTCATTTACTGGTATTTCTCAAACTTTGTTTTACTTCTACAAAAGTTCTAAACTTAAAGATTGATTCTTTAGATATGCCACAATAACCTATACAATAACATATTTGTATTCGTCCAGCTGCATATTAAGAAATTGAGATATTATTAAAATATGGCAATAGAACTTATTAAAAACACTCAGTTCTGAAACATAAGCTCTCTGAAACAAAAAGCACTCAGTGCTGACCGGATATCATCTATTGTAGTGAGCGCTCATTTCGCTCATTTCACTGAATCGTTCAATTGATCTAGCTCATAGCTTAGTAACACAACTCTAGTGACAACAGTGCTTTTTTGTTTCAAGCCATATATTTTTCTAAAATTTTTTTGGTACTTTGAATATGGGCCAATTTTGTATTTTTGGAATTTTATACCTAATACGTCAATTGTTTTATTTTTGTGTTCAGCTCGAGCCATATATTTATTTTGCAATTTTTGGTATTAATGTTTTTTGTTATGAACAGCAGAAAGTGCATTACAATTCTAAATTTTTAAATAGCTTACCATTTCAACATTCCTCTTGTTTATTGCTGGAACAGGAATTTTGTTTGGATTTGCCTTTACCTGTCGTATAATATCGTTTATCATTTCTACGAATGAGTTATTTTGACATTGCGAGAGTAAGTCCTGCGCTATCTGCAAACATCATAAAATAATTGTATATATATATATATATATATATATATATATATATATATACATATATATATATATATATATATATATATATATATATATATATATTAATACTATTGGTGTAAAGCGGTAAAGGTTATTGTAGAGTACTATATTATGTACATGTAGTATATATTATATGATGCATGTCCCCATTCTACATTCTTTACTTTTATTATTATTATTTTTGTTACTACAGTCGAACTTCCTTATAATGAACTTCTATACAATGAAATTCTCCTTATTATGAACTACAATCAAGAACACAGCTTTTTCGTTCCAATTTCAATATATTTTAATCTCCGTGTAATGAACTTCCATACAGTGAATTTTTCTATACAATGAACAAAATTTTTTAAACAAAAATACATTTTACCTGTGTTTTTGTCTCCATATAGTGAACTATTTTTAGCAGCTTTATTTTACACCTGTTAGCAACACTATAAGGAATATAAGTAATATTTTTGGGATTCCCAAAATATGAAAATGAAAACAAATGGAAGAAAACAAACTTGTAATAGCTATAGATTTGCTTCAAGCTATTCGAAATTGAAGCACAGTGTGGAATATATATGTTAACCCAGAGACTATTGGAAACTGTTTCCAAAAGGGATGAAGAAGATTTTTCCCCCTATCAGATTTAGCTGTTCTACAGGCTTCATTTAGAAAAGTAGCTAATATCGAAGTATCATTTGAAGACTATGTCAGTGTAGATATTGATGTACCAAACCATGAGCATTCCGTCCGATGAAGATATTCTAAGCAGTGTTTTAGAAAGTCGTGGGTTACAGCAGATTTTATCAGATGACGATTCGAACTTTTTTGGAGATGGAGCGCAACGTCACGACAAATATATTTAAAAGTCTTAATGCAATTGAAGCTTTTATTGATAAAGAAAAACGTGGTTCAAACACAAATACCTGATTATTTTAAATAAATAACAAAGAAACAAAAAATATTTCTGTATAATGAAGTTTCTATATAGTGAAATAATTGTCTGTCCCCGTGGAGATTCACTATAGGGAAGTTCGACTGTATTAAGTTCACTTAACTTACTCAAATACCCACTGGAATATTTAGTAGCAAATATCTAATTTTAAGAATACCGTTATTCTAGTATAAAAAGGAATAACTTTCTAAATAATAATCAATCAATAATCAGCCTTAAAACTGGCAGTTTCATTCTAAAGCATTCAGCAGCTTAACATTCGGGCATTACATCTACACTATATGTATATATATATATATATATATATATATATATATAAATATATATATATATATATATATATATATATAAATATATATATATATATATATATATATATATATATACATATATATATATATATATATATATATATATATCTATATAAATATATATATATATATATATATATATATATATAAATATAAATATATATATATATATATATATATATATATATACATATATAAATATGTATATATATATATATATATATATATATATACATATATAAATCTAAATATATATATATATATATATATATATATACATATATAAATATGTATATATATATATATATATATATATATATATATATATACATATATAAATCTAAATATATATATATATATATATATATATATATATATATATGTATATATATATGTATATATGTATATATATGTATATATATATATATGTATATATATATATATATATATATATATATATATATATATAAATATATATATATATATATATATATATATATAAATACACATACATATACATACATCTTCTATATATATAAAAATAAGTTGCATTGTGATAGTAATTGATGTTCTCCGAAATGCGTGAATCGATTTTGTTTCCGCAAAATTTATATGAATGGTGACGTCAATACCAAGGTATGTAAATACAGTTTCTGTATGTGTATTGGTTTAATGAACACTGTAATAATTTCGAAATATTTGAGTTAATATTTTGAAAAACTGAAATACAGTTCGTTTTTAAGTTCATTATAATTAAATTTTGGAAAAACCATTAATTTAATTTATACCCTTAGTTTTTCTAAATCACAACTTCGGAGATCTATGAAATAAATTACATATAAATACAACACTAGAAACATAAATATGTAAATATATTATGTACAGCCCACGTTATATGCATCAGTAAGCGCACGATGCAATGACTTTTTATGTGCGTCAATACGGTCGACCAGATTTATTTATAACATTTACGTGTAATCCGCAATGGAGTCACATAAAAGATAATTTATTCGCTGGACAAAGTCCTACCGACCGCCATGATATCACTTCCCGTGTTTTTAAACAGAAATCGAAAGCGGTTATGTGTTTTAGCGTGAAATCTAAAGTGTTTGGTGAAGTTAAGTTCTGTGGAGTGGCAAAAGCGTGGTTTTTCACACGCTCACATTTCAATATGGTTGGTGAATAAAATCACATGGAATGAAGTTCAGAATGTTATATGTTCTGAAATTCAAGATCAAATAAGTGATCCTGAATTATATGATGTTGTTGTGCAAAATATGGTACACGGTCCATGCACAGCCCACGTCATATGCTTGAGTACGCGAATAAGAAATCTGTTGAAGCTTTGGAAAGAACAATGAAAGATCTCCGAGATAACTCTGAGTTGTTTGGTGGTGCGTTGATTTTATTGCCAGGCGATTTTAGGCAAACATTGCCTTCATTCTCCTTCGGCAGCTGCCGATGAAATTAACGCTTGCTTAAAGTCTTCATATATATGGAGATTTGTTGCAGAATGATCCATCTGATGATAAGTTCTCTAAGCAATTGTTGAAAATTGGGAACGGTGCCAATGCCTATTGATGACACTGGATTGATAACATTGCCAAATGATTTTTGCCGTTTCGCACAGTCAAAAGAGGAATTGATTGAATGTGCTTTACTAACATAGCACAGCGATATACATGCCATGCATGGTTTAGTGCCAGAGCGATTTTAGCAGCAAAAAACTAAGATGTTACTGAATTAAACATGACTATACAATCAAAGATTAGTGGCGAAGTTGTGTTGTACAAGCCTTTCGATACTGTTACTAATGAAGAAGATGTTTTGAATTATCCAACAGAATTTTTGAATTCGTTGGACTTACCAGGATTGCCTCCGCATAATCTCCAATAGAAAGTTGGAGCCACTATTATTATGCTTCGTAATATCAATCAATCACGTTTGTGTTGACGGCATATGTAATTGAAGCTACTATTTTAACTGGAAATAGTAATGATTCCGTCTGATATACCATTTGAATTAAAACGACTTCAGTTTCCTGTTCGCCTTGCGTTTGCAATTACCATTTATAAGGCGCAAGGCAAATCTTTAGAAGTTTATGGACTGAATTTAGTGTATCTAGTTTTCTCACATGGACAGTTTTATGTAGCCTGTTCGCGTGTTGGCAAACTATCGGTTTTGTGAATTTACACCGAAAATGGAAAAACTGCAAATGTTGTTTAGCATATAGCATTACAATAAAAGCAGTTTATCACTGATTAAAATGAATTCGAATTAATTTTTTTATTTTCTTTTTTGCACTACGAAGTGTGCAGGGGGTTCGTTAGTATATATATATATATATATATATATATATATATATATATATATATATCCTGGTAGATATACACTGCGTGGCAATACCGCCAAATTCAAATAAATTGAATGTACCACAAGAAGGATACCAGCCGGCAAGGTGCAATATTAACACGCCAAAGTATAAACCTTCTCCAATTGCGTCAGGTCCGAAACCCTTAACTATAGAGGAGTATCGTCGACGATTAAAAAAAAGGGAAGAAGAAAAATTTGCGGTTATTTTTAAAATCCAAAGACCAAAATTTAAAAAGTGGGCGGAAAATAGTCCTTGAATCCAATCCACCACCATCCTGGCAACGAGCCTCAGAGGGTTAGACCACGATCCAAAAAGTAATATATTTAGGTTTTCTTGTTATTATGAATTACACATATTAATTAATTTCTTTACATTTAATTGTTAAAAAAAAAGGGAAGACTTGATTACTATAAACTAAAATACGAAGAAGCAAAACCAAATAAAGTTGACAAATGAAACATTAGCGTTGCCATATCAGATAATGCATGATCAGAAACTGGGTGATAAAATATTATTTTTCAATGTGGGCATAATAATGAAATATTTAATATAGATGTTACCACTAAAAAAAATTTAACCCAGACTAAATAAGATTTTATTACCCTAATCGAAAACCTAAAAATATATTATAGTGAAATCGAAAAATTTAAAAAGAATGTAAAAAGAGCAAGGATAGAGTTTATTCCGCCGAATATAAAGTAGAAAAATCTGCGCGTTTAAAATATATAAAAAAAATTAAAGTTTTGTAAAAACGTAGAAGAAGGAGAAACTGATTTTTTTATTTTTGAGTTCAACGGATCTTATGCAAGAGTATTTTAATTAATAGAAAATATTTTTTAAAATTTCTTCAAGTGATTGTAAATCAGAGAAAATTTTTAACACGTCATAGTTCGATATCTCAGTAGGAATATATACAAAATACGTTTATAATTTTAAATTAACAGCACAAGTTCGCAGTATAGTAGGACATGCTAACAGACCCATTACGTTTTCTGAAAAATTACGTTACTTTTAGAACAGTTCAGCGATTTTGAAATAAAAACAATTCAAAATCCTACGCAAGGAGCGAGATATACAATTTATAGGATGAGCGAAAGTATGGCTCTTAACGTTTTTACGAAAGGGGTTAATGAAGAATATAGGAATATATTATTGGCAAGTGGCCCTAAGACTTTAAATGAAGCATGCAAAAAAATACTAATAGTATTTTTAGAGTCGGAAGACGAAGAAATGAAAATAATTTTAATTCCAGGAGATTTAACCAAAATAACACGGAAATTTCATAAGCTATATTTATACAAAGAGCCAAGCCAACAACCGCGAAGTAAACAATGTTGCCAGCAACAATCATCCGTTTTTCAATAGAAACAACAACCTTAACCATAGTAAAAAAAAATTACCAAAATTTAAACAACCAGCATTTTTCCTCACACAATAACAGTCGAGATAACAGCCAATATGTAAGACACAGAAATCATACAGGAAATAATTATGCGAACAACAGCAGATTTAGAGGCAATTCCAATTACAACAATAGATACGTCAAAAGGCAATAGACTGGGAAACTAGTTAGGCATGATTGCAAGAATTGTTATCCGAAGCAAACATTTTTAAAACTTTCTGCAAAAATATATAATACTATACAAATGAGTTGTAATTATGGAAACCTAAATTTCTTGCTAGATTCTGATGCTGTCGTTTCCATTTAGTCCAGAAGCCAGTAGTAGATATATATGACCAAAATCCTCTCAAGCGGTAGTAAATACATCAGAAAATAATACCACAAAGCCTCGTGAACGTCAGCTGACACTCGCTGAATGGAATGAGCGGTTGTAGCCTCCCACGCACATTTCCTCTCAACTAATTTTTTAAATTGTTAAATTGTAGCTAATCCAATATCTTAACGGAAAAAAATCATCAGCTGGTTATAACACACTGAATTGTACGTCAGCTAATGCCTCGAACTTGAAAAAATTATTTTTATTTTCAGTTATTTCCTCTCAAATAAGATTTTATCTGATAGTTTCCCAATTCCCACTTATACATTATACTGAATGTAAAATCGATTTTGAGGCGCACGAAAACGTTCAATATAGCCGAAGATGAATTCGGTTTGCCCCAAATGCATTTTTAATATAGACGTTTGCATACCAGCACGTTCAGAGTGCATTATACCAAAAATAATACCTACAACTAGAGAGATAGCTCCGGGAGTTATGGTAAATACCATAATATTTGCAACAGGCGCACAGCATATAAAAAATCTGAACACGAATGATAGAGACATGATTGCAAGGGATTTTTCAGTGTTGGTGATAAAAGATTTATCCGATTACAGGAAATTTACTTGTGAAAGAAGTAGAATTTCTGTAAAGGAAGACCGAGTACAAAAGCAAAAGGTTTTAAGAGAATTATGTATTGAGTCAACTGATCCTACAGAAAAGGTAAAAAAAAAAATCAACGGATAATAAAGAGATTAGTACTGAATTTTTGAAAATTGAATGAGAAGATGGTTAATTACAAATTCTCTTTAACAAGGATTGAGGACTTTTTAGATAAACTAGGTAGAACTAAGTATTTTTCTACTTTAGATATGACTACCTCGTTTCATGAAATCAATATAGACAAGGAATCTAGACCGTAACTAGAAATGGACAGTTTCAGTACACTCGATTGCCATTTAGTTTATCAACATCATCGAATAGTTTTTAGAGAATGCTAACAATAGCACTAAGCGGTTTAAGTGCAGAAGCATTCTTGTATGTAGATGATAATATAGTATCTGGCTGTAGCGTACAGAATCATCATGATAACTTAATAAAAGTTTGTAAAAGGTTAAAGTAATATTATTTGTAATTGAACACGAGCAAATACTGTTTTTTTTATAAATAGTATATTTAGGTCAGTTTATATATATATATATATATATATATATATATATATATATATAAGGAATACGTACAGAACCCAATATACACCACGCGATAGATAATTACCCAACACCAAACAATGCTGATGAGAACAGAAGATTTATTGTTTTTTGCAATTACTGCAGGAGTT
>OY776282.1:1799800-1852300 GCA_963675445.1 Linnaemya vulpina
TTTTAAGAAAAACAAAACATTTTAGAGCTATTTTTTACATTTTAAGAGCATTTTTCCTGTTTTTTACAGCATTTTTTATGCGCTTAAAAACCTTTTTTTAAAGCATATTTTTGGTTGCCCTGTTCATTAGCCTTAATTAATCGAAATTTATTACTAATATGAAATTTTGTATGAATTTCATATGATAATATTGTTTTTAAAGTTTGAATTGACTTAGACCATTTTAAAAATGAACTGAATGACTTAAAGCAATAGAGAACTTTGAGAACCTCAATTATCATTGTTCAATTTCGAATTAAAAAGTAATGAAATCTTCTATGTTGATACTCTTATTGCAGATACGCAATAAAAGTATATTTCTCAAACTAGAAGAATTCAGCTTATTGCGCGATATCTAATTCTCTTCGAAGTATAATAAGTTCTGTTTGAATTGGAAATTCGTACTTTAATATATCGCAATTAAAAGGGGTTTGAAAAATATCCAGTATATGATGAATATTTTCAAAATCCTTAAAGGTATTAAAAAGCGTTTCTAATATTTCCAAAAGTTCAAACTTTTTCAAGATTTTCTCCTTGCCGTAAATAACAGAAGTTTTCGGAAAGGCTGAAAATTCTTCAGAATCAATTTGAGCTGCAAGTAAAAAAAAGCTGACTTTTAAAATCTGAATGAATTTTAAACATATCAGAAATATTATTATCTTCTCCCTGCAGCTTCAAATTCAACTCATTCAAAATGTTACAAACTTTCGTTAAAAAGGCCATGTCTAAAATAAATTGATGATGTTTTAAATATTCTTTTTCGGTTATTTCGATATTTTCAGCTTCTAAAAATTCAAATACTTCATTTCTAAGCTCAAACTATCTATTAATACTGTTACCTCGGTTTAACCAACGTACATCAGTAAACATTAATAGATCGTGGTGAGAAGCATTTTTTAGAAATGTCACAAATTTTCTATTAATTATCCGCTCAGTAGCCTTCATGACCGAATGCTCGGATATAAATGTAGAAGCAAGAGCAGCCTGGTGTATTATATAATGCAAGGTATAAAACTCAATTTAATTTTTTTTCCATCACGTTTATCTGTCATAGTGTTCGCACTATCCGTATAAACGCCGGCTAATTTGTTAGAATCAACAACGGAAAGAAGAAAGAAATGTTTCAACAGAATATATTCACTCGAAAACATTGCAATCTGAATCAACGCATCGAATGCATATTACAAGTTGACAAAGGTAATTAATATCGGTGCTCTTATCAATACAGACTGAAAAAAACTAGCAATTTTTTAATTTTTCCCTTAATGCCGATTCCACAATAGCACCCAAATAAAGAGAACGCCGCATTATACTATTGCGGGATAAAGGTAATTTTTCAATAAAATTAGTTTTAATAATATTCTTGTTTTATCGTTCGGCTATAGGTCAGGTTTTTAAAAATCAATAAACACTAAATATTTTTTTATTATTTAATCTTTATTTAATGTTAGTTTTCCCAATATTTCGAATAGCTTCGCTATTCATCTTCAGGGGAACACTGACTAAATTTACAATTACATACATATAAATTAAAAATTAAATAAAATTATATTGAATTAACATATTTTCAATATTTTCGTCTGTAGTCCTTAGCTGCGAAAACTGATTTGTTTATGTTGTTTTTTGTGTTTGTTTATCACACTTCTGTAAATTTGAGCGCATTTCTCTGTGTCTTGTTTATAGTTAAGTCTTTTCTCTGCAGGAACGTCAATTATGTGTAACATATCTAAAGTAAATCTCCTGGAATAATGGTTTTCTTGTTGTAATATTTTTACATTATCAAAATTTGGCACATGATTTTCCTTTGCACAGTGGGCCGCAGGTGCAGTTTTTTGTTCCATGGGTTTGTTTTTCATTCTTATATCTGATTTATGAGATGTTAGTCTGGTCTTCAGTTTGTTTTTAGTTGTTCCTACGTATTTCTTATTGCATGTGCCTGAGCCGTCACCGTTGCAGTTAATACTATATATAACGTTGCATTTGTCCTCTTTCTTTAATTTAGTCTTTGTGTTACTATATAGGCTCTGCATAGTATTATTCGTCTTAAATGCAAGTTGATATTTTTCAATGTCATATAGATCTGAGTTTTTTAACCTTTCAGAAAAACCTTTTATATACGTTAGTCCTTTATAATACTTTACATTAGTCTCTCTTCTTATTGTTGTGTCATTCTTTTTATATGTTAAATTGTTTATAATTGTTTTCGGAAAATCGTTCATGTCTAAGATTTCTTTTATTTTCCGTAAATTTTCTTCATGATACCTATCGTCACTAATGGTGAGTACTCGTCTGATGAAATTACTTGCTGTGTTTATTATAATTCTTTTGGGATGTTTGGAATGGAAATTAATCAGACGACCGGATGCAGCGGGTTTTTGATACTAGTTGACTTTCATCATATAAAATTATTAAATTTATTAATACAACAAAAACACCAATTGGTTAATATACATAAGAAACAGAAAAACATCTTAACTGCGAAAGTTGATTCCCTATTGGACGAAGAGGACAGAACATTATTCTTTGAAAGTGAAAATATTTTATATGACAAGCTAAATAGGACACAAAAAGCTATAAACATAAATAAATTTAATATTTTGAAAAATAAAGCTTTTTCAAAACTAAATATAACAAAGCCGAACGAATGGTTTATCAACAACACAGAAAAACAAGTACCAACAAATATACAGTGGCTACTCTCTTTAGGTCCCAAGTTTGCACTTCCAAGTACAAAGAGTACATTCCCGCTTTTTAAATGTATAGCTGAGGGAGAGAATTGCATACAAACAATAAGCGACAGAGAAAAACAAGAGAATGGTAGAATTAAATTAACATCGCTTATTGACGATCATTTAAACACAATAAAAACAAACCACAGAGATAAATATATATTGAACACAGTGGGTCAGACGCGTCAATTTTTAAAGGAAAATGAAGATTTGTTAATATTAAATCCGGACAAAGGGAACAAAACTGTAGTAATGACAAAATTCATGACGAATTCATGAAATTCTCAATTTTAAAATATTGCAAAGAGATATGGCATACTTTTAGACACTTGCTGATGTAAGCAATAAAACTTTGTTACTGGAATGTATGGTTCCGTTAAGTCTACAGACGATTTATCAAGAATAATGTTGGCGAAATAAAAGCCCGTCATCAACAAGATTCTACCGTCCTATCTCTTTTGAATTTGCCAAAAAAAACAAAACAAATAAATTTATTTAGATATTGATTCTTTGAAAAATACCGAATTTGTAACGTGCGGGAAGCAATTTTCGATCAAGCACAATTTCGTGTTTACAATGTTATATGGCAAGACAGCTCAAACTCTTACAGGTATATCTTCAGAGTTACTAACGATGGAAATATGTCCAGGTGCTTCAGGCCAATTTTAATGAAACTTTACTTTATTCTTAATTGAGACAATAAAAGGCTCTGTGCCGAAAATCAAAAACTTTGGGCCAAAAATATATGTTGGATTCTATGGGCGATAGGTTATATTCTTCTGCAAAATGAGCCTTTTGTGCCAAAATCGTTAAACGTAATTTAACTTTTGACAACTCATCGCTGGCTGTCGAAGTAAATGATATCTTACCCTTATCTGACGGATGTGTCGTATAAAAGAATCGCAACATATAAGCTACCACCCTAAGAGCACGATCTGACTTAGAAACCCTCTCTAGAATATCTTCACAATTGGTAAGAAATGAAGCATGAGTTTTCACAGCTCGAGCTTCCGTTTCTATTTCCATGGATGATATATTATTCAGTTTGCCAATTGCATTTATTTCTTCGCAGCCATGTGGGTCCGTACCACCAACCGTAACTTTTTGGCAATTCCGATGGGGAAACTCCTCTGCTCGCTAAGTCCGCTGGATTTTTTTCCGATCTAACGTGGTATCAATTATGATTTTTGACATTTCCCTGAATCCGACAGACTCTATTGGCTACAAAAGTGGTCTAGGTACTAAGAGTTTTCTTTAACCAGCAATAAACAATGGTAGAGTCTGTCCAGCAATACACTTGTTCAAGCGGTTATCAATATCTCTGACAATAGTTTTTAAGAGTTCAGAAGCCTACACTGCGCCACTAAGTTCTAAATGAGGTAGAGCAATCGTTTTTATAGGGGCGACTTTGGTTTTACAGGATAGCAAATAAGTATGGATCTGCTCAAGAGACTCAATTCTAGTAAACAATACTCCCGCGTATGCTTTCTCTGAGGCGTCAAAGAAAGCATGAAGTTCAGCAGAAGCATTAGGCTCATATTGTACCCATCTTGGTATTTGTATGTTATTTATTTCCGTGTAAAAGCTTACGAATTTTCTCCACTCATTTTCCGTTGATGAATGTAATGTATGATCCCAATCAATGTTGTCACGACATTTTGTCTGCATAATCATTTTTGCAATAATAATGACAGGACCTAGCCAACCTATGGGATCAAACAATTAAGCTATTGTAGACATGATCTTTCTTTTGGTGTTAAGTATCTTATCAGCACTAGGCTCCACTTTAAAGTAAAATGAATCCAACTGAGCATTCCATTGAAAAACTAAAGTTTTACATCTACTGCCTTCAAAAAACGTTAAAAGCATCGAACCTACTAAATACTCTGACGGAAAACCATTTAAAATTTCTATAGCATTAGAAGTCGATTTTCTAAGCTCAAATTTTTCTGCCAATAAAACATTTCGAAGTTGATCCCTAGGCTTCGGAACAGATGAAATATCATGAGCACCTGTTAGTGCGTCGTCAACATACATAAATTTGCGCAAAATATGTGCCGCAAGAGGATATTCATTTTCTGAATAATCTGCAAATTGTAAAAGTGTCAGTATCGCCAGATAGGGAGAACATTTTACACCAAAGGTTACAGTCTGTAACTTATAAACGCATACCGAAAGAGCCTCCAACGTAGAATTAAAAGCACCAAATCAGATTGCAATGTGGGGTCCACATACATATAAATAATCATTTAAGCTTCTACCGTTCGATGTCTTATTTCATGCGTTAAATAGGACTCGCAATTTGGTAGTTTTCCTGTCAGTTTTAATAACAGGATGATGAGGAAGATAACACGAAGCCACGTTTTTCTTGGAAGTATTTTCTAACACAGCTCTCATATGGTCTAAGAGACTATATTCATTAACGACATTATCATATAATGTTTAGACTTCAGGTTTGCGCAGAAGACAAGATTTATTTCTCAAGAATTGTGCCATGACATTCTGTTTTGAAAAGCCCAAATTGATTGATTGTGGAAACTCTAGCCTAATTTTTTTACATATCGGCGTTCGGAGTTGCGTCGGGTTGTTCTCCGATAATTTTCCTCACAAATTCTATCAAGGAGTGTTAAAACCTCGTGCTTTGAGGTTTCTTCCAATTCCCAAAACCTAACAAGATTTTTATTAATACTATCTTCAGGCAAAGGTTCTACTGTTGTAGAATATACCTGAATTGGTGTGTCTAAAACAGATCCCGTGATGATCTATCCAAATATAGTATTTTGAGCTATCAAAAATTCGAAACCATTTCTTTGGATCCCACTCAAGATTAATTGAGGATATATATCAGCCCCCAATAATATATCAACAGGTCTTGATTGATTAAAATGAGGGTCGAACAACTGCAAAGTTTAAAATGTATTACGAAGACTTGGACCGATTAAGAAAGATGGCAATGCACCAGAAATATTTGGTGATACAAAGGCCCTTGTTTCCAAGACAAGAGTCTGATCTATAAACGAACTAATTTTCAAAGAACAAACTTTTCTAGTTCGAGCAGAAACTAATACCTGAAACTTCAACATTCGTCGAATGTGAATTAGTTTCAAACGATTTTTTAATTTTTCAGAAATAAACGACGTTTGTGAAGCCGGGCAACAAGAGACCGCGAGCTACATCCTTATTACTATTAGTAGTATTATAATTAGACATAAGTACATGAAACTAATTAGACATAAGCAAACAAAACTGTCTGACCTAAGTAATTAAAATAGTTTTCGCAGATAAAACTAAGCCGTAGACCTAAGTAAATAATAATAAATGATAAACATAAGTAGCTAAACAAATACATCAAATATTACCAAACAAATGATAAGTATTAACACATATGTAAATCCTAAACAAACAAGAAACAAAACTAAATATCATGAACACAATTTACTGAACTAGGGATGAAACCAGAGATAAGACTTACTCATTATTCCTATAAATAGACGCTAAGTTGCATTTTATAGAGTAGTCTTAAGATTCATTTTAATAAATGCGTAATAACATTAGAGAACATTGTGTTTTACTCATACGTAAATTACGTAATTGGCGCAGTCACGGAGGTTAAAATCTAAAGATATTAACCGGAAACGAAAAACATTTTTTTTTTCGTTCGAACCAGTAAAGAAAATTTGGAGCATTTCTTCACAAGGAAAAAAGTAATATATGAAACTGAAAAATAACGTTGAGACATTTAAATTTTCTATAAAAGTGGTTCTAAAGGAAAGGAAAAAACCCACTTATAAATAAAATAATAATATTAATAAAAACGATATCGGTTATGAGTCGATAGAAAGTCTTTGATAACAATCAACAGCTAAACGCAGAAAATATGGATGTTTTACAGCAAAAAATTTGTGAATTGGAAGCAATACTGCGACAGCAGGAACAAACAATCACCAAACAGAACCATCAGCTGGAGGCTGTGGCAAATCAACAACAAGATCAACGTATTACACAACAAAATTTACAACATGAGCAACATCAGATTCAGCTACAACAGTGTGTTCAGGATGATGGGCTCTTGATGAAAAACATAACCCAAGGGCATTTATACATTCCTTTGCGGCAAATCTTTCTCTCTGTGGAAATAACGCAACTTTTGTTCAATTTTGCGTCAAGATCATTGCAAGCGAAAAAATTTTGGGAAATGCTAGAGGAAGGGGTGAGAGAGCTGCATGATAACGCTTCCTGGGAGGAAATAAAAACCAGAATGCTTCAAGAATTTAGACTGAAAAGGACGTATGCGGAAATATTCGACTTCTGTCGTACAGTAAAAGTAAGCAATTTAAACGAATTGTTTAGTGTATTTGAAAAGTGTAAATATGAAATAAATTATATATATTTAGCGGACCAGTTTAAGCCTAGTATATACAAACCAGAAAACGTTGATAGGGATTTAGTAGACATTTTATTAGAAAAAAATAGATGGACCTATACGAGCACATATAAGAGAACATGAAACCTTGATCGACATAGTTATGAAATACACAAAGCTTAAGTTATTAGATAATACTAGAGCGATTGCATTTAACCATAAAGTAATACAAAATATAATAAGAAGCAAAATTACATTTTCCATAAGCCGACACCAAATAATAACTTTAAATATCCTAATAGCCAGGAAAACTTTGATCCATAGCTATCAAAACAAATCAATTAATAGTTTGAGAAGCAATAGTTTTCAACAGAAAGATCTAAATTATAAACATTACGGACAGGGCATAAATAACAATAGAAATTCCATTCAACAATCAACATCTAAAGTTTTTTCAAACCCGACAAAAAGTTATCAAAACAGAAATTATTACAACAGTGGACAGCAACGCCAAGTAATTACTATAGTCAACAACCAGAGCCGATGGATATCGGAAATTTAAAGGAAGAAGACATATATTTTTGCACAACACCTCCATTAAAAAATTACCCATAGTAATTGTAACAATTGGTGATCAAAAATTCAAATGTCTCATAGATACCGGCTCCGTAAAGTATAATTAAGCCAAGTGCTCTTAAGGATTCATTTCCCATTCGAAAAATTTACAAACTAATTTGGTACAGAACTATAAACGGAATAAATCAAGTGACACATAAAATTATTACTCCTACACCTTGAGAATTCAATATGTCAGGGATCTTCTCTTGGAAGGTTATAAATTTCTATAGTAAAAATTATTCAGCCATAATTGGTCAAAATTTTCTCATCGCTCTTAAAGCTAAGATTGATGTAGAGAATAGATTCATTACCATTTTAGGTAAAAATATTCCGTTTGGATACTACAACCCATACAATAGTCAAGAAATTTGTTCACTTGAGTACAGTAACTTAAAACATATGAATTTGTCACATGTAAGTTCAGAAGAACACCAATTGCTTACAAAGTTATTGCACAGCTATAACGACTTATTTTATAAAGAAGGGGATAAGCTTCCTGCAACCCATAAAATTAAACATGAAATAACGACAGCAACAGATCGACCAATATATCAAAAATTTATAGATATCCAAAAATACATAAAATTTAAATTCAAAAACAAATAAAACAAATGTTAGACGGAAATATAATTAGAGAAAGCAACAGTCTTTATGATTACGATTACAGAAGATTAAATGAGAATACAATAAATGATACGTTTCCAATTCCTATCATAGATGGAATTTATTAAATTGCGTAAAACATGGTTTTAGCGCACAAAATAATTTTATTAAATTGACTTAAGTATAACACTATGCAACAGTGAAAAAAGTGCAAGGTCGTGACTACATGGGTACGATTCTACTATCAAATTGTAGTAAAACCCTATACTCAGTATGGCCTATTTGATGGCCGTTTTCTTTTTATGGGCCTCCAAAGTTTTTTGCCAAATAGCTAATCAGCACTTAAAGATATCGCTTAATTATGTGTGGCAAAAACTGAGTATAGGGTCTATATATAGTCACGATCTTGCACTTTTCAAAAGTTCTTCATTTATCGCATCGGTATTAGGTAATCCAAAGAAACTGGATTCAATATATATTATTATTGTTTGCGTGTAAAGAAGGTAGTTAAATAATAAGCAATTGTTATTAATGTTTTCAAATTCAAGAAATGTTTCTTTGTTTTTACCTTTTATAGTTTGTATATGGTTTTGGGTAGTATGTGTCACTTTCGTAAAGGCTCACAGACAAGGAAGATATTATACATAAAAAATACAGCAAATGACCGAACAAACGAGTAAAACCAAACCGTTAGATATTTTACTAGTCAGAATCTAAGGAATACTCCAAGAATGATTTAAAAAAGAAGCAAATGTGGACTCTGACAAAATACTAATTATTGAAATAAGTCAACATGACCAAATTAAGAATTAAATTATAGAAGTCCAACCTTTTGGCTTAAACATTACCGGCCACCTTGCCACAACAAAGTTATTAAATAAAAATAGATATATATATACATATATATATATATATATATATATATATATATATATATATATCATGTATTTAGAAAAATTACTAATAAACATTTTAAAATACATTCGATATATTAGATTGGCGATGCACCAGATATCCCCCACCAAAAATGCTATATTGTACTAAGAACGAACCCGGCGAAGCGAATATATTGCCAGTCATGATTTGCCCGCTCAATTCCGGTCCTAAAACCAATTCCACCTGTCCAGAATGATAGAAGGGAGGGTCGCTAGTTGTAACCTATCTATCCTTCACCTCCTCTGCTACACTTTCCCGTGGCGTCCTTATGCCATGCATTCGCTGCACTTTAGCGCTAAACGAAATATGCTTTTCGGCATCGTAAATAGAGCGGCATCGTAAAGTAAGCGACAGTAACCATCTGGAGATGCCAGGTTCAGTTTAGCTACAAGCTGATCGCTCACGTATCCGACTGCGCAACATACGTCTATTACGGCTCCCACCGAAACCCCACGACTTCCCAGCTGCAACTTCATCTGCACCGTCGGGGAGAATAAAACCACCTGGCGGAGTGGCAAAAGCGTTATATTAGCCGGACCCGTACTCAACGGCGCAGGCTTCGCATAGTCCTTTTGCTTCTTTAAGGGTAGCTTGTCCTTTGGTTTCGGAGAGCTTTTTTCAGTCGGCTTTAGGATGTGTATTAACGTGTGATGATCTCCCTCACATTTGCTACATTGCCGCACACTGCCACAGTCTTTGGCCATATGATTGCTGGCCAAGCATTTCGAGCAAGGACCCCAAATCTGTAAATGCCTCAGTTTCTTTTCATTGGCCAGCCGCCTGAAACGGAAGGAAGCTGCCAGGGGATGTCGTTTCCTTCCGAGACTACTTCCATTGCCACTGGGGTCTCTTCCAACAGAGCCTCTTCCATTAATAACTATAAGGAATCCATATTGCTAGGATATATTTTTTAGTTGTTTAAAATGACCAGTTTGGTGATTAGTCGCTTCACAATGCCGTTTGCAGTACGTACGTCCGCGACGCGAATATAAGAATCAGCTCCTGAATATGACCCTACCTAATTTCCACGAAGTAGGAGAAAGCTGTTCATGACGAATAGCAACTAATTCTTCTATCTGTATGTCCCTTTCAGGAAACTTCCATTTATAGCGTTTATGTAAATTTAACAAATATTATTTTTTCCATCGTCGACAAAAATCTTGAGAAAATGCCTTAATTTTACGATATCTATTTACAATGCTATCATGAGTTTCCGAAATAGTTGATTCCGGCGGAGCCAATATTGGACGGCCTATTAAAAAATTACCAAGCGTAAGTACTACAGGTTCATTAGGATTGTCCGATATGGGACACAAAGGACGAGAATGGAGGCATGCTTCGATTCTTGCTAATATATTTGATAATTCCTCAAATGTATACTTCAAATTCTGAGCTTCCTTTCGAAAATGTGTTTTAAAACTTTTAACAGCAGGTTCCCATAGTCCACCCATATGAGGTGCACCAGCAGGTATAAAACGCCAGGTAAGACCCTGTAGTCCAAAAGTAGAACACATTCAGGCTTTACATTCACACAAGAATGTACGAAAGTTCCTTTCAATATGGCTAGAAGCACCAACAAAATTTGTGCCATTATCAGAAAATATAGTATGACGACAACCACGCACAGTGGGATTTTTTTGCCATAAGTACTTTTTTTGACACATAAAATTTATAAATGTAATGACGCAGTTTTGTAGAAAACAGATTTAGTATGAAGAATCCATAAATTGTATCCCAAAAAGACGTTTATTTGTCTTTGAAACAATGAAGTAAGGTCACATATAAATTTTGGTTCAAAATACATATTGAAAAATTTTTATTCACTTATATAGTGTTTGTACGTAAGATAACTTTATTGCTCTAATTTAAATATTGATTTTTTGCATATATAGCCTTTTCTGCATATTTTAAAAAAAGAATTGTAAAGTTCGCTCATATAGTTTAAAAGATATGACAGAATAAAATTTGTTCTATAATATGCCGTGATTGCAAACTTCCTTGGAAGAAAAAAAGGGTTGCTAGGTCGAGCTAGGTTCTCCCGCTATAATAAAATGAAAGGTAAGACTTCTTATTAGCAATCTTTTATAAAATCATAAAATTTTTCTCCGAATTCATGAAATTCTCAATTTTAAAATATTGCAAAGAGATATGGCATACTTTTAGACACTTGCTGATGTAAGCAATAAAACTTTGTTACTGGAATGTATGGTTCCGTTAAGTCTACAGACGATTTATCAAGAATAATGTTGGCGAAATAAAAGCCCGTCATCAACAGGATTCTACCGTCCTATCTCTTTTGAATTTGCCAAAAAAAAAAAAGAAAAAAACAAAAAAATTTATTTAGATATTGATTCTTTGAAAAATACCGAATTTGTAACGTGCGGGAAGCAATTTTCGATCAAGCACAATTTCGTGTTTACAACGTTAGATGGCAAGACAGCTCAAACTCTTACAGGTATATCTTCAGAGTTACTAATGATGGAAATACGTCCAGGTGATTCAGGCCAATTTTAATGAAACTTTATTTTATTCTTAATTGAGATAATGAAAGGCTCTGTGCCGAATTTCAAAAACTTTGGGCCAAAAATAAATGTTGGATTCTATGGGCGATAGGTTATATTCTGCTGCAAAATGAGCCTTTTGTGCCAAAATCGCTAAACGTAATTTAACTTTTGACAACTCATCGCTGACTGTCGAAGTAAATGATATCTTACCCTTATCTGACGGATGTGTCGTATAAAAGAATCGCAACATATAAGCTACCACCCTAAGAGCACGATCTAACTTAGAAACCCTCTCTAGAATATCTTCACAATTGGTAAGAAATGAAGCATGTGTTTTCACAGCTCGAGCTTCCGTTTCTATGTCCATGGATAATATATTTTTCAGTTTACCAATTCCATTTATTTTTTCGCAGCCATGTGGGTCCGTACCACCAACCGTAACTTTTTGGCAATTCCGATGGGGAAACTCCTCTGCTCGCTAAATCCGCTGGATTTTTTTCCGATCTAACGTGGTACCAATTATGATTATTGACATTTTCCCGAATCCGACAGACTCTATTGGCTACAAAAGTGGTCTAGGCACTAAGAGTTTTCTTTAACTAGCAATAAACAATGGTAGAGTCTGTCCAGCAATACACTTGTTCAAGCGGATATCAATATCTCTGACAATAGTTTTTAAGAGTTCAGAAGCCTACACTGCGCCACTAAGTTCTAAATGAGGTAGAGAAATCGTTTTTATAGGGGCGACTTTGGTTTTACAGGATAGCAAATAAGTATGGATCTGCTCAAGAGACTCCATTCTAGTAAACAATACCACCGCGTATGCTTTCTCTGAGGCGTCAGAGAAAGCATGAAGTTCAGCAGAAGCATTAGGCTCATATTGTACCCATCTTGGTATTTGTATGTTATTTATTTCCGTGTAAAAGCTTACGAATTTTCTCCACTCATTTTCCGTTGATGAATGTAATGTATGATCCCAATCAATGTTGTCACGACATTTTGTCTGCATAATCATTTTTGCAATAATAATGACAGGACCTAGCCAACCTATGGGATCAAACAATTAAGCTATTGTAGACATGATCTTTCTTTTGGTGTTAAGTATCTTATCAGCACTAGGCTCTACTTTAAAGTAAAATGAATGCAACTGAGCGTTCCATTGAAAAACTAAAGTTTTAGATCTACTGGCTTCAAAAAACGTTAAAATCATCGAACCTATTAAATACTCTGACGGAAACCCATTTAAAATTTCTATAGCATTAGAAGTCGATTTTCTAAGCTCAAATTTTTCTGCCAATAAAACATTTCGAAGTTGATCCATAGGCTTCAGAACAGATGAAATATCATGAGCACCTGTTAGTAAGTCGTCAACATACATAGATTTGCGCACACATACATATACATATACATACAAGTAATCATTTAAGCTTCTACCGTTCGATGTCTTATTTCATGCGTTAAATAGGACTCGCAATTTGGTAGTTTTCCTGTCAGTTTTAATAACAGGATGATGAGGAAGATAACACGAAGCCACGTTTTTCTTGGAAGTATTTTCTAACACAGCTCTCATATGGTCTAAGAGACTATATTCATTAACGACATTATCATATAATGTTTAGACTTCAGGTTTGCGCAGAAGACAAGATTAATTTCTCAAGAATTGTGCCATGACATTCTGTTTTGAAAAGCCCAAATTGATTGATTGTGGAAACTCTAGCCTAATTTTATTACATATCGGCGTTCGGAGTTGCGTCGGGTTGTTCTCCGATAATTTTCCTCACAAATTCTATCAAGGGGTGTTAAAACCTCGTGCTTTGCGGTTTCTTCCAATTCCCAAAACCTAACAAGATTTTTATTAATACTATCTTCAGGCAAAGGTTCTACTGTTGTAGAATATGCCTGAATTGGTGTGTCTAAAACAGATCCCGCGATGATCTATCCAAATATAGTATTTTGAGCTATCAAAGATTCGAAACCATTTCTTTGGATCCCAATTGAGGATATATATCAGCCCCCAATAATATATCAACCGGTCTTGATTGATTAAAATGAGGGTCGAACAACTGCAAAGTTTAAAATGTATTACGAAGACTTGGACCGATTAAGAAAGATGGCAATGCACCAGAAATACTTGGTGATACAAAGGCCCTTGTTTCCAAGACAAGAGTCTGATCTATAAACCAACTAATTTTCAAAGAACAAACTTTTCTAGTTCGAGCAGAAACTAATACCTGAAACTTCAACATTCGTCGATTGTGAATTAGTTTCAAACGACTTTTTAATTTTTCAGAAATAAACGACGTTTCTGAAGCCGGGTCAACAAGAGACCGCGAGCCACGTTCTTATTATTAGAAGTATTATAATTAGACATAAGTACATGAAACTAATTAGACATAAGCAAACAAAACTGTCTAGACCTAAGTAATTAAAATAGTTTTCGCAGATAAAACTAAGCCGTAGACCTAAGTAAATAATAATAAAAGATAAACATAAGTAGCTAAACAAATACATCAAATATTACCAAACAAATGATAAGTATTAACACATATGTAAGTCCTAAACAAACAAGAAACAAAACTAAATATCATAAACACAATTTACTGAACTAGGGATGAAACCAGAGATAAGACTTACACATTATTCCTATAAATAGACGCTAAGTTGCATTTTATAGAGTAGTCTTAAGATTCATTTTAATAAATGCGTAATAACATTAGAGAACATTGTGTTTTACTCATACGTAAATTACGTAATTGGCGCAGTCACGGAGGTTAAAATCTAAAGATATTAACCGGAAACGAAAAAAATTTTTTTTTTCGTTCGAACCAGTAAAGAAAACTTGGAGCATTTAATCACAAGGAAAAAAGTAATATATGAAACTGAAAAATAACGTTGAGACATTTAAATTTTCTATAAAAGTGGTTCTAAAGGAAAGGAAAAAACCCACTTATAAATAAAATAATAATATTAATAAAAACGATATCGGTTATGAGTCGATAGAAAGTCTTTGATAACAATCGACAGCTAAACGAAGAAAATATGGATGTTTTACAGCAAAAAATTTGTGAATTGAACAAACAATCACCAAACAGAAACATCAGCTGGAGGCTGTGGCAAATCAACAACAAGATCAATGTATTACACAACAAAATTTACAACATGAGCAACATCAGATTCAGCTACAACAGTGTGTTCAGGATTATGGGTTTGGATTTAATATGACGGAAGGACATCATTGAGCAATTCCGACGTCTAAGGGCTCTTGATGAAAAACATAACCCAAGGGCATTTATACATTCCTTTGCGGCAAATCTTTCTCTCTGTGGAAATAACGCAACCCTTGTTCAATTTTGCGTCAAGATCATTGCAAGCGAAAAAATTTTGGGAAATGCTAGAGGAAGGGGTGAGAGAGCTGCATGATAACGCTTCCTGGGAGGAAATAGAAACCAGAATGCTTCAAGAATTTAGACTGAAAAGGACGTATGCGGAAATATTCGACTTCTGTCGTACAGTAAAAGTAAGCAATTTAAACGAATTGTTTAGTGTATTTGAAAAGTGTAAATATGAAATAAATTATATATATTTAGCGGACCAGTTTAAGCCTAGTATATACAAACCAGAAAACGTTGATAGGGATTTAGTAGACATTTTATTAGAAAAAAATAGATGGACCTATACGAGCACATATAAGAGAACATGAAACCTTGATCGACATAGTTATGAAATACACAAAGCTTAAGTTATTAGATAATACTAGAGCGATTGCATTTAACCATAAAGTAATACAAAATATAATAAAAAGCAAAATTACATTTTCCATAAGCCGACGCCAAATAATAACTTTAAATATCCTAATAGCCAGGAAAACTTTGATCCATAGCTATCAAAACAAATCAATTAATAGTTTGAGAAGCAATAGTTTTCAACAGAAAGATCTAAATTATAAACATTACGGACAGGGCATAAATAACAATAGAAATTCCATTCAACAATCAACATCTAAAGTTTTTTCAAACCCGACAAAAAGTTATCAAAACAGAAATTATTACAACAGTGGACAGCAACGCCAAGTAATTACTATAGTCAACAAGCACAACACCTCCATTAAAAAATTACCCATAGTAATTGTAACAATTGGTGATCAAAAATTCAAATGTCTCATAGATACCGGCTCCGTAAAGTATAATTAAGCCAAGTGCTCTTAAGGATTCATTTCCCATTCGAAAAATTTACAAACTAATTTGGTACAGAACTATAAACGGAATAAATCAAGTGACACATAAAATTATTACTCCTACACCTTGAGAATTCAATATGTCAGGGATCTTCTCTTGGAAGGTTATAAATTTCTATAGTAAAAATTATTCAGCCATAATTGGTCAAAATTTTCTCATCGCTCTTAAAGCTAAGATTGATGTAGAGAATAGATTCATTACCATTTTAGGTAAAAATATTCCGTTTGGATACTACAACCCATACAATAGTCAAGAAATTTGTTCACTTGAGTACAGTAACTTAAAACATATGAATTTGTCACATGTAAGTTCAGAAGAACACCAATTGCTTACAAAGTTATTGCACAGCTATAACGACTTATTTTATAAAGAAGGGGATAAGCTTCCTGCAACCCATAAAATTAAACATGAAATAACGACAGCAACAGATCGACCAATATATCAAAAATTTATAGATATCCAAAAATACATAAAATTTAAATTCAAAAACAAATAAAACAAATGTTAGACGGAAATATAATTAGAGAAAGCAACAGTCTTTATGATTACGATTACAGAAGATTAAATGAGAATACAATAAATGATACGTTTCCAATTCCTAACATAGATGGAATTTATTAAATTGCGTAACACATGGTTTTAGCGCACAAAATAATTTTATTAAATTGACTTAAGTATAACACTATGCAACAGTGAAAAAAGTGCAAGGTCGTGACTACATGGGTACGATTCTACTATCAAATTGTAGTAAAACCCTATACTCAGTTTGGCCAATTTGATGGCCGTTTTCTTTTTATGGGCCTCCAAAGTTTCCAAAGTTTTTTGCCAAATAGCTAATGAGCACTTAAAGATATCGCTTAATTATGTGTGGCAAAAACTGAGTATAGGGTCTATATATAGTCACGATCTTGCACTTTTCAAAAGTTCTTCATTTATCGCATCGGTATTAGGTAATCCAAAGAAACTGGATTCAATATATATTATTATTGTTTGCGTGTAAAGAAGGTAGTTAAATAATAAGCAATTGTTATTAATGTTTTCAAATTCAAGATATGTTTCTTTGTTTTTACCTTTTATAGTTTGTATATGGTTTTGGGTAGTATGTGTCACTTTCGTAAAGGCTCACAGACAAGGAAGATATTATACATAAAAAATACAGCAAATGACCGAAAAAACGAGTAAAACCAAACCGTTAGATATTTTACTAGTCAGAATCTAAGGAATACTCCGAAAAATCAAGAATGATTTACAAAAGGAGCAAATGTGGACTCTGACAAAATACTTATTATTGAAATAAGTCAACATGACCAAATTAAGAATTAAATTATAGAAGTCCAACCTTTTGGATTAAACATTACCGGCCACCTTGACATAACAAAGTTATCCAATAAAAATAGATATATACATATCATGTATTTAGAAAAATATATATCATGTATTTAGAAAAATTATTAATAAACATTTTAAAATATATTAGATATATTAGACTGGCGATGCACCAGATATCCCCAACCAAAAATGCTATATTGTACTAAGGGCGAACCCGGCGAAGCGAATATATTGCCAGTCATGATTTGCCCGCTCAATTCCGGGCCTAAAACCAATTCCACCTGTCCAGAATGATAGAAGGTAGGGTCGCTAGTTGTAACCCCGGATATCTATCCTTCACCTCCTCTGCTACACTTTCCCGTGGCGTCCTTATGCCATGCATTCGCTGCACTTTAGCGGCATCGTAAAGTAAGCGACAGTAACCATCTGGAGATGCCAGGTTCAGTTTAGCTACAAGCTGATCGCTCACGTATCCGACTGCGCAACATACGTCTATTACGGCTCCCACCGAAACCCCACGACTTCCCAGCTGCAACTTCATCTGCACCGTCGGGGAGAATAAAACCACCTGGCGGAGTGGCAAAAGCGTTATACTAGCCGGACCCGCACTCAACGGCGCAGGCTTCGCATAGTCCTTTTGCTTCTTTAAGGGTAGCTTGTCCTTTGGTTTCGGAGAGCTTTTTTCAGTCGGCTTTAGGATGTGTATTAACGTGTGATGATCTCCCTCACATTTGCTACATTTCCGCACACTGCCACAGTCTTTGGCCATATGATTGCTGGCCAAGCATTTCGAGCAAGGACCCCAAATCAGTAAATGCCTCAATTTCTTTTCATGGGCCAGCCGCCTGAAACGGAAGGAAGCTGCCAGAGGATGGCGTTTCCTTCCGAGACTACTTCCATTGCCACTGGGGTCTCTTCCAACAGAGCCTCTTCCATTAATAACCATAAGGAATCCATATTGCTAAGATATATTTTTTAGTTGTTCAAAATGACCAGTTTGGTGATTGGTCGCTTCACAATGCCGTTTGCAGTACGTACGTCCGCGACGCGAATATAAGAATCAGCTCCTTAATATGACCCTACCTAATTTCCACGAAGTAGGAGAAAGCTGTTCATGACGAATAGCAACTAATTCTTCTATCTGTATGTCCCTTTCAGGAAACTTCCATTTATAGCGTTTATGTAAATTTAACAAATATTATTTTTTCCATCGTCGACAAAAATCTTGAGAAAATGCCTTACTTTTACGATATCTATTTACAATGCTATCATGAGTTTCCGAAATAGTTGGTTCCGGCGGAGCCAATATTGGACGGCCTATTAAAAAATTACCAAGCGTAGGTACTACAGGTTCATTAGGATTGTCCGATATGGGACGCAAAGGACGAGAATGGAGGCATGCTTCGATTCTTGCTAATATATTTGATAATTCTTCAAATGTATACTTCAAATTCTGAGCTTCCTTTCGAAAATGTGTTTTAAAACTTTTAACAGCAGCTTCCCATAGTCCACCCATATGAGGTGCACCAGCAGGTATAAAACGCCAGGTAAGACCCTGTAGTCCAAAAGTAGAACACATTCGGGCTTTACATTCACACAAGAATGTACGAAAGTTCCCGTCAATATGGCTAGAAGCGCCAACAAAATTTGTGCCATTATCAGAAAATATAGTATAACGACAACCACGCACAGTGGGATTTTTTTGCCATAAGTACTTTTTTCGACACATAAAATTTATAAATGTAATGATGCAGTTTTGTAGAAAACAGATTTAGTATGAAGAATCCATAAATTGTATCCCAAAAAGACGTTTATTTGTCTTTGAAACAATGAAGTAAGGTCACATGTAAATTTTGGTTCAAAATACATATTGAAAAGTTTTTACTCACTTATATAGTGTTTGTACGTAAGATAATTTTATTGCTCTAATTTAAATATTGATTTTTTGCAAATATAGCGTTTGCTGCATATTTAAAAAAAAATTGTAAAGTTCGCTCATATAGTTTAAAAGATATGATAGAATAAAATTTGTTCTATAATATGCCGTGATTGCAAACTTCCTTGGAAGAAAAAAAGGGTTGCTAGGTCGTGTTAGGTTCTCCCGCTATAATAAAATGAAAGGTAAGACTCCTTATTAGCAATTTAAAAAAAGTTTAAATACTTAATAATCTTTTGTAAAATCATAAAATTTGTCTCCGAATTCATGCAATTCTCAATTTTAAAATATTGCAAAGAGATATGGCATACTTTTAGACACTTGCTGATGTAAGCAATAAAACTTTGTTACTGGAATGTATGGTTCCGTTAAGTCTACAGACGATTTATCAAGAATAATGTTGGCGAAATAAAAGCCCGTCATCAACAAGATTCTACCGTTTTATCTCTTTTGAATTTGCCAAAAAAAAAAAAACAAAACAAAAAAATTTATTTAGATATTGATTCTTTGAAAAATACCGAATTTGTAACGTGCGGGAAGCAATTTTCGATCAAGCACAATTTCGTTTTTACAATGTTAGATGGCAAGACAGCTCAAACTCTTACAGGTATATCTTCAGAGTTACTAACGATGGAAATACGTCCAGGTGCTTCGGGCCAATTTTAATGAAACTTTATTTTATTCTTAATTGAGATAATGAAAGGCTCTGTGCCGAATTTCAAAAACTTTGGGCCAAAAATGGATTCTATGGGCGATAGGTTATATTCTTCTGCAAAATGATCCTTTTGTGCCAAAATCGCTAAACGTAATTTAACTTTTAACAACTCATCGCTGGCTGTCGAAGTAAATAATATCTTACCCTTATCTGACGGATGTGTCGTATAAAAGAATCGCAACATATAAGCTACCACCCTAAGAGCACGTTCTAACTTAGAAACCCTCTCTAGAATATCTTCACAATTGGTAAGAAATGAAGCATGAGTTTTCACAGCTTGAGCTTCCGTTTCTATGTCCATGGATGATATATTATTCAGTTGCCAATTGCATTTATTTTTTCGCAGCCATGTGGGTCCGTACCACCAACCGTCACTTTTTGGCAATTCCGATGGGGAAACTCCTCTGCTCGCTAAATCCGCTGGATTTTCTTCCGATCTAACGTGGTACCAATTATGATTATTGACATTTTCCCGAATCCGACAGACTCTATTGGCTACAAAAGTGGTCTAGGCACTAAGAGTTTTCTTTAACTAGCAATAAACAATGGTAGAGTCTGTCCAGCAATACACTTGTTCAAGCGGAATATCAATTTCTCTGACAATAGTTTTTAAGAGTTCAGAAGCCAACACTGCGCCACAAAGTTCTAAATGAGGTAGAGAAATCGTTTTTATAGGGGCGACTTTGGTTTTACAGGATAGCAAATAAGTATGGATCTGCTCAAGAGACTCAATTCTAGTAAACAATACCCCCGCGTATGCTTTCTCTGAGGCGTCAGAGAAAGCATGAAGTTCAGCAGAAGCATTAGACTCATATTGTACCCATCTTGGTATTTGTATGTTATTTACTTCCGTGTAAAAATTTACGAATTTTCTCCACTCATTTTCCTTTGATGAATGTAATGTACATTTCGGCGTTCGGAGTTGCGTCGCGTTGTTCTCCGATAATTTTCCTCACAAGTTCTATCAAGGGAGTTAAAACCTTGCGCTTTGGGGTTTCTTCCAATTCCCAAAACCTAACAAGATTTTTATTAATATTATCTTCAGGCAAAGGTTCTACTGTTGTAGAATATGCCTGAATTGGTTTGTCTAAAACAGATACCGTGATGATCTATCCAAATATAGTATTTTTAGCTATCAAAGATTCGAAAAAATTTCTTTGGATCCCACTCAAGATTAATTGCGGATATATAGCAGCTCCCAATAATATATTAACCGGTCTTGATTGATTAAAATGGGCGTCGAACAACTGCAAAGTTTAAAATGTATTACGAAGACTTGGACCGATTAAGAAAGATGGCAATGCACCAGAAATATTTGGTGATACAAGACCTAAGTAATTAAAATAGTTTTCGCAGATAAAACTAAGCCGTAGACCTAAGTAAATAATAATAAATGATAAACATAAGTAGCTAAACAAATACATCAAATATTACCAAACAAATGATAAGTATTAACACATATGTAAATCCTAAACAAACAAGAAACAAAACTAAATATCATAAACACAATTTACTGAACTAGGGATGAAACCAGAGATAAGACTGACACATTATTCCTATAAATAGACGCTAAGTTGCATTTTATAGAGTAGTCTTAAGATTAATTTTAATAAATGCGTAATAACATTAGAGAACATTGTGTTTTACTCATACGAAAATTACGTAATTGGCGCAGTCACGGAGGTTAAAATCTAAAGATATTAACCGGAAACGAAAAAATTTTTTTTTTTCGTTCGAACCAGTAAAGAAAATTTGGAGCATTTCCTTACAAGGAAAAAAGTAATATATGAAACTGAAAAATAACGTTGAGACATTTAAATTTTCTATAAAAGTGGTTCTAAAGGAAAGAAAAAAACCCACTTATAAATAAAATAATAATATTAATAAAAACGATATCGGTTACGAGTCGACAGAAAGTCTTTGATAACAATCGACAGCTAAACGAAGAAACTATGGATGTTTTACAGCAAAAAATTTGTGAATTGGAAGCAATACTGCGACAGCAGGAACAAACAATCACCAAACAGAACCATCAGCTGGAGGCTGTGGCAAATCAACAACAAGATCAACGTATTACACAACAAAATTTACAACATGAGCAACATCAGATTCATCTACAACAATGTGTTCAAGATGATGGGTTTGGGTTTAATATGACGGCCAAGGACATCATTGAGCAATTCCGACGTCTAAGGGCTCTTGATGAAAAACATAACCCAAGGGCATTTATACATGCCTTTGAGGCAAATCTTTCTCTCTGTGGAAATAACGAAACCCTTGCTCAATTTTGCGTCAAGATCGTTGCAACCGAAAAAATTTTGGGAAATGCTGGCAGATAACGCTTCCTGGGAGGAAATAAAAACCAGAATGCTTCAAGAATTTAGACCGAAAAGGACGTATGCGGAAATATTCGACTTCTGTCGTACAGTAAAAGTAAGCAATTTAAATGAACTGTTTAGTGTATTTGAAAAGTGTAAATATGAAATAATTGATATATATTTAGCGGACCAATTTAAGCCTAGTATATACAAACCAGAAAACGTCGATAGGGATTTAGTAGACATTTTATTAGAAAAAATTGATGGACCTATACGAACACATATAGGAGAACATGAAACCTTGATCGACATATTTATGAAATATACAAAGTTTAAGTTATTAGATAATACTAGAGCGATTGCATTTGACCATAAAAGTAATACAAAATATAATAAGAAGCAAAATTACATTTTCCATAAGCCGACGCCAAATAATAACTTTAAATATCCTAATGGCCAGGAAAACTTTGATCCAAGACATAGCTTTCAAAATAAATCAAATAATAATTTGAGAAGCAATAGTTTTCAACAGAAAAACCTAAATTATAAACATTACGGACAGGGCATAAATAACAATAGAAATTCCATTCAACAATCAACATCTAAAGTTTTTTCAAACCCGACAAAAAGTTATCAAAACAGAAATTATTACAACAGTGGACAGCAACGCCAAGCAAATTACTATAGTCAAGAACCAGAGCCGATGGATATCGGAAATTTGAAGGAAGAAGAAGACATACATTTTTGCACAACACCTCCATTAAAAAATTACCCACACGAATTGTAACAATTGGTGATCAAAAAACTCAAATGTCTCATAGACACCGGCTTCGTAACAAGTATAATTCAGCCAAGTGCTCTTAAGGATTCATTTCCCATTCAAAAAATTTACAAACCAATTTGGTACAGAACTATAAACGGAAGAAATGAAGTGACACATAAAATTATTACTCCTATACCTAGAGAATTCAATATGTCAGGGATCTTCTCTTGGAAGGTTATAAATTTCAATAGTAAAAATTATTCAGCCATAATTGGTCAAAATTTTTTCATCGCTCTTAAAGCTAAGATTGATGTAGAGAATAGATTCATTACCATTTTAGGTAAAAATATACCGTTTGGATACTACAACCCATACAATAGTCAAGAAATTTGTTCACTTGAGTAGAGTAACTTAAAACACATGAATTTGTCACATGTAAGTTCAGAAGAACACCAATTGCTCACAAAGTTATTGCACAGCTATAACGACTTATTTTATAAAGAAGGACTTAATTCAAGGGACTTAAAATTCAGGACTTAAAATTCAAATCGATAAATGCAATTTTTAATATGGAGAATGAATTTACGGACAATGTAAGGGAATGCCGATGGGATCACCTGTATCACCAGTTGTTTCCGATATTGTTATGGATTAGTTACTGGATCAATCCCTTACAAAATTAAAAATAAAACCCAGATTATTAAAAAAATACGTAGATGACATATTTGCTATCATAAATAGAGATACGGCAGATGAAGTTCTAAATGTTTTAAATTCGTTTATCCCACAAATACAATTTACAGTGGAAACGGAAAGAGATAGTAAATTACCATATTTAGATGCAATTGTTAGTAGACACCTAAATATGATGACAGTCAACTGGTATCAAAAACCCACTGCATCCGGTGGTCTGATTAATTTCCATTCCAAACATCCCAGAGGAATTATAATAAACACAGCAAATAATTTCATCAGACGAGTACTGACCATTAGTGACGGTAGGTATCATGAGGAAAATTTACGGAAAATAAAAGAAATCTTAGACATGAACGATTTTCCGAAAACAATTATAAACAATTTAATATATAAAAGAGTGACAGAACAATAAGAAGAGAGACCAATACAAAGTATTATAAAGGACTAACATATATAAAAGGTTTTTCTGAAAGGTTAAAAAACTCTGATCTATATGACATTGAGAAATATCAACTTGCATTTAAGACGAATAATACTATGCAGAGCCTATACAGTAACACAAAGACTAAATTAAAGAAAGAGGACAAATGCAACGTTATATATAGTATTAACTGCAATGGTGACGGCTCAGGCACATGCAATAAGAAATACGTAGGAACAACTAAAAGTAAACTGAAGACCAGACTAACATCTCATAAATCAGATATAAGAATGAAAAACAAACCCATGGAGCAAAAAACTGCACTTGGGGCCCACTGTGCAAAGGAAAATCATGTGCCAAATCTTGATAATGTTAAAATATTACAACAAGAAAACCATTATTCCAGGAGATTTACTTTAGATATGTTGACGTTCCTGCAGAGAAAAGACTTAACTATAAAAAAGACGCAGAGAAATGCGCTCAAAATTTACAGAAGTGTGATAAACAAACACAAGAAACAACATAAACAAATCAGTTTTCGCAGCTAAGGACTACAGACGATCGACATATTGAAAATATGTTAATTCAATCTAATTTTATTTAAATTTTAATTTACATGTATGTATTTGTAAATTTATTAGAAATAATCAAAAATTAATTTTAATGTTTATCATTTATTGTTTTGTACCCAACAGTGTTCCCCTGAAGATGAATAGCAAAGCTATTCGAAATATTGGGAAAAATAACATTAAATAAAGATTAAATAATCAAAAAATATTAGTGTTTATTGATTCTTAAAAACCTGGCCTAGAGCCGAACGAAAAAAGAAGAATATTATTAAACGAATATTAAAAATTTAAGGAAAGAAACTGAATTTTTGGGCTATGTTCTTACATCAGAAGGTGCAAAACCAAATCCTAAGAAAGTTGAAGTTATTCAAAAACTAAACCTTCCGATAACTAGAAACCAAATTAAATAATTTTAGGAATCACAGGATTATATTGGAAATTTATAAAAGACTATCCCAAAATAGCTTACCCTATGATAAAATATTTGAAAACAAACGCAAAAGTCAACATAAGAGACCCAAACTACATTGTTGCTTTTGAGAAATTAAAAGATATATTACAAACCCTCCTATTCTGAGATATCCTAACTTTCAAAAACGATTTAAGCTTATAACGGATACCAGTAATTTTCAATTGGTGCAGTTTTGACTCAGGAAGGTCATCCGATTTCATTTGCGTCACGAACATTAAACAACCATGAACAGAACTACTCTACTATTGAAAAGGAATTATTAGCTGTAGTGTGTGGCGTGAAATATTATAGACCTTACATCTTTGAAAGGAAATTTGATTTGTAAACAGACCACCAGCCACTGAAGTGGTTACAAGCAAAAAATTCGGGAAGGGATATAAATCCCAGATTAGGAGAATACGATGCAAAAATAGATTATATTTCAGGGAAGGAAAATAAAATAGCTGACTTTCTCAGCCGAATTAATTGCGAAAAATATGAAATAAATACATTTGATTCCGAAAACTTGGGAATCACCTTACAAGAAATGTTTAGTATCAAGGATGTAAATGTAGTCGGGCAACGGGAGCCATCAGAAGCCTCTCTGGCGGTTCACACTGGCCATTCTCAAGATGAATATATAACTGAAAACTTAAGTATTTCTAATTACGATCAATCAGAGAACGGTGAAACTGTTCACTCACAAGCAGAAAATTATAATGACCATATTCCGATTCTTGATACAATTGTAAATCGCTTTAAATACCAAATAATTTTAAAAGAAAATAAGAATATCGAAGTGACAATATTGATAAACATGACCTTGAGTCTGATAATGCTATCAATCTTGTCCGAAAACATATTGATAAAGGTAAAGTTGCAATATTTTCTGAACTCGACGATCACTATTACCACAAATTGCAACAAATTTTAATGGATTCAAGTATTAAAAAAATTTCTTTTGTGAAACGTAGCTACTTTGCGAAGGATATTGAAAACGAAAATGAACTCAAGAAACAGATACCGTTTTTTCATAAAAATGAGGTAGGTTATGCAGGAATTATTCCGACTTACAAAGGAATGAAACATAAAATCTATCACCCTCGACTTAAAATTAAGATACATGAAATTGTAAATAATTGCGACATGCTCCGGAGGAAAATATGACAGAAATCCAATCAAACCAAAGTTTAACTTCACGGAAACGCCAACTGCAGTTAATGAAATCGTTTACGTTGATATATATGTAAATAGCAAACACTCATTTATAATTTTTATTGACAAATTTTCGAAACATGTTGTAGGCTTTCATTTGCCAGATAGGAACAATCAAACGATTATAAGCAAATTAAATGAGTTTTTCGATATAAAAGAATCAATTAAAAAATTTGTTTTTGATAATGAATTTAACTCAAAAAACGTGAGGAATTTTTTTACACAAAAAGGAATCGAATTTCATGCCACTAAGCCAAATAGTCATACCGGAAATTCTGATATTGAACGACTTAATAAAAATTTCCAATAATTACTCAAATGACAAAAGCCATTAAGCTTTACAATAACACGGTGCATAGCACTATAAATTGTACTCCATTTGACGTTATAAACAGTTCCATTGATCACGAACTTATCAAAAGTAGGTTGAAAAATAAAAAAAAATATATTGTTCAAAAACTTAACCACAGTAGGGAATCTTATACTGCGAGAAGGAAAAAGGGATTCATAAAAAATTATAAGAACTTAAGGCATAAGGAACAACCAAAATTTATTAAGCGAAATTTGAAAAATGTTAACTTAACAAATATAAAAAGACAATCTAAATTTACAGATCTGGACGATCATAATAATGATGATAGTATTGACAACCAAGGCACAGGGAATACTGAAAATTAATCCCATCACCGAAGAATCAGAACACGCACAAATTAATTTAAGAAAAGTTGAAGTGGTGAATCAAATGTCCACAATCTTACATGTAATTGATACCAAAGAATCAAAAACTTAGACTTATATAATAGAGAGATAGTTGAAACAAAAATAAAGACAATAAAATCAAAATTGAAATCGATAATCCCTTTAGAGCTTAGAAAAAAACGAGGACTGTTTATCTTCGTAGGTCATGTCCAAAAATGGTTAACTGGGGTTATGGATGATGATGATCGGCAGGGAATTTTCGAACATCTTAATGTTATGTATAAAAATAGTCACAATATTATTGTAACTGTGAATAAGCAAATATATATAAATACGCATTTTAATGAATCAATTCAAACACTAAAATTGGCTATTGAGGATGACTAGGAAAATATAAAAAAAAAACTTAGCCAATTTTGAAAACAGACACAACGAAATAGTTCGAAGACTTTTGTATGCTGACCAAATGTTTAAGCTATTATACCTAAAAGTGAAAATTGAACATTGTGACGAGCCAAAAGTCAGAGTTCGTTTTTGGCGCACATGAATCCTACAAGTTATTTTTTTTTTTGCCATTGCCCCTCCTTATGTATTATTGCTATTTTCAAATAAGTACTTTAATTAGACAATGATGAAGAATTGTTACTATACTGTAAACAAAAATGGAACATTGAATTACTAATGCTGAGGTTACTTTTAATGATATATAATACTTTATATTATACAAATTTAGAATTAAATTTAAAATATTAACGGCCGTTATACGGCGCCATCTGACACCAAATCGGGGCAACATAGATCAGAGATTACTAAACGTTACAACACTGCTGTCCTCAACAGCTGATGGATTATTTGTGTATGTGTAAACGAACACGTGGGGCTGTATATTCGTAAGTACGACGACGACACTACATACACAAGGGGATAATATAACACAGTTGGCTTACGAATAAGGGATGAGTAAGTCGCCGGCCAGCAACTTGATAAGACGTGCAGAGTTAACTTAGAATATTATTCAATTTAACTCAACTAGTCAAACGAAGTAAAAGAGGTCGCTTCTAAGTTGGGTGAGACAGAATTTTATTCCTCACCCCAGTAGAAGAAATTTCCTCTGCCGTGGCTTACTGTGGGCTTTGTCTTTCGTAGGCAGGGTAGAACTTTGTTCACCCTGTCGCGTTGACAATAACGACGAGCGAGGGGAGAACACCTAACTTCGACGGGCTGAGGCTGATGCAGAATTTTATTCACTCGGTGGCAGCAAATCGGCGTTTAGGTTGTGAGCAGCGACCGTTAGTCGGGGCAGAATCTTATTTTCCGGCCAAAAGGGCGTCTGCCAAATTCCCCATAATCATAAATGTAGCACGGTGTCGGGCGAGAGCATTTTTATAGAGAGACCACCCGTGTTGAGTACGTGTGTTTAACGGAAGAGTGTTGTCGGTGACTTGGTGTCAGAGTCTAGTGTCTAAATGAGATATACAGCTAGTTTAAGAGAATTGTGAATAAATGCATTATTAAACAGAAAGTTAAAGGTGATTCTACTCTTTCATCAGAAAAAATATAAATATTTGTAACGAACCCTGGCAGCCGCGAGCCTGCCCCAGCATAGAGCAAGAAAGCTTCGTTACAACATATTCAAGAAAATATAGTATCTGCTAAAAACCATATATTTCACCCAGGTATACTAACATCTGAAGAAATATAAAATATAAAATATATTTCAATATAAAATAATTTCCTGAAGAAGCTAACCGAAGGCTAGCGAAATATCGAAATAAATATATATATATATATATATATATATATATATTAATATTGAATAACCTAAAAACTTAACCAAATCTATTGATTAATAAACGAAAAAAGGTTAAAAAATCAGATACAATAATAATCTGATAAAATAGATAAATTCCAAATAGAATTCATTAAATTAAAATGTATGAAAATTGATATTTTAAAGTACAAAGATGGAATACTACTTCTTGCAATAAAAATTGAAATTAATTATGTTGAAACTGATTTGAAAATGAAAATAGCTCTCCCTAACAAAAATTATAAGGAAATTAGCTATGTTATTGAAATTGGAAATAATGTCTTAGATTATGAAGAAAATGTCTACCTTAAAAATCTTAAAAATAGTAGGCACTGTACTATAAAACAGTTGGCAAGTATAAAACAGAAGTTTGGATTAAAATAAGGATGAAAACAATATATGTACACATTAATTCTTTTTTTTAAGAATAACAAATATTACTGAGGTTATATAAAAAACAAAATTCGGGAGAATTTTTATCAAGGGATGAAGCAGTTACATCCTTATTATTATTAGTAGTATTATAATTAGGCATAAGTACATGAAACTAATTAGACATAAGCAAACAAAACTGTCTAGACGTAAGTAATTAAAAGAGTTTTCGCAGATAAAACTAAGTCGTAGACTTAAATGAGAAACATAAGTAGCTAAACAAATACATAAAATATTACCAAACAATTGATAAGTATTAACACTTATGTAAATCCTAAACAAACAAGAAACAAAACTAAATATCATAAACACAATTTACTGAACTAGGGATGAAACCAGAGATAAGACTTACACATTATTCCTATAAATAGACGCTAAGTTGCATTTTATGAGTAGTCTTAAGATTCATTTTAATAAATGCGTAATAACATTAGAGAACATTGTGTTTTACTCATACGTAAATTACGTAACTGGCGCAGTCTCGGAGGTTAAAATCTAAAGATATTAACCGAAAACGAAAAAATTTTTTTTTTTGTTCGAACCAGTAAAGAAAATTTGGAGCATTTCCTTACAAGGAAAAAAGTAATATATGAAACTGAAAAATAACGTTGAGACATTTAAATTTTCTATAAAAGTGGTTCTAAAGGAAAGGAAAAACCCCACTTATAAATAAAATAATAATATTAATAAAAACGATATCGGTTATGAGTCGACACAAAGTCTTTGATAACAATCGACAGCTAAACAAAGAAAATATGGATGTTTTACAGCAAAAAATGTGTGAATTTTAAGCAATACTGCGACAGCAGGAACAAACAATCACCAAACAGAACCATCAGCTGGAGGCTGTGGCAAATCAACAACCAGATCAACTTATTACACAACAAAATTAACAACATGAGCAACATCAGATTCATCTACAACAATGTGTTCAAGATGATGGGCTTGGGTTTAATATGACGGCCAACGACATAATTGAGCAATTCCGACGTCTAAGGGCTCTTGATGAAAAACATAAACCCCAGGGCATTTATACATGCCTTTGAGGCAAATCTTTCTCTCTGTGGAAATAACGAAACCCTTGCTCAATTTTGCGTCAAGATCGTTGCAACCGAAAAAATTTTGGGAAATGCTGGCAGAAGGGTGAGAGAGTTGCATGATAACGCTTCCTGGGAGGAAATAAAAACCAGAATGCTTCAAGAATTTAGACCGAAAAGGACGTATGCGGAAATATTCGACTTCTGTCGTACAGTAAAAGTAAGCAATTTAAATGAACTGTTTAGTGTATTTGAAAAGTGTAAATATGAAATAATTGATATATATTTAGCGGACCAATTTAAGCCTAGTATATACAAACCAGAAAACGTCGATAGGGATTTAGTAGACATTTTATTAGAAAAAATTGATGGACCTATACGAACACATATAGGAGAACACGAAACCTTGATCGACATATTTATGAAATATACAAAGCTTAAGTTATTAGATAATACTAGAGCGATTGCATTTGACCATAAAAGTAATACAAAATATAATAAGAAGCAAAATTACATTTTCCATAAGCCGACGCCAAATAATAACTTTAAATATCCTAATGGCCAGGAAAACTTTGATCCAAGACATAGCTTTCAAAATAAATCAAATAATAATTTGAGAAGCAATAGTTTTCAACAGAAAAACCTAAATTTTACATTACGGACAGGGCATAAATAACAATAGAAATTCCATTCAACAATCAACATCTAAAGTTTTTTCAAACCCGACAAAAAGTTATCAAAACAGAAATTATTACAACAGTGGACAGCAACGCCAAGCAAATTACTACAGTCAAGAACCAGAGCCGATGGATATCGGAAATTTAAAGGAAGAAGAAGACATAAATTTTTGCACAACACCTCCATTAAAAAATTACCCACACGAATTGTAACAATTGGTGATCAAAAAACTCAAATGTCTCATAGATACCGGCTCCGTAACAAGTATTATTCAGCCAAGTGCTCTTAAGGATTCATTTCCCATTCAAAAAATTTACAAACCAATTTGGTACAGAACTATAAACGGAAGAAATGAAGTGACACATAAAATTATTACTCCTATACCTAGAGAATTCAATATGTCAGGGATCTTCTCTTGGAAGGTTATAAATTTCAATAGTAAAAATTATTCAGCCATAATTGGTCAAAATTTTTTCATCGCTCTTAAAGCTAAGATTGATGTAGAGAATAGATTCATTACCATTTTAGGTAAAAATATACCGTTTGGATACTACAACCCATACAATAGTCAAGAAATTTGTTCACTTGAGTAGAGTAACTTAAAACACATGAATTTGTCACATGTAAGTTCAGAAGAACACCAATTGCTCACAAAGTTATTGCACAGCTATAACGACTTATTTTATAAAGAAGGACTTAATTCAAGGGACTTAAAATTCAGGACTTAAAATTCAAATCGATAAATTCAAATTTTTAATATGAAGAATGAATTTACGGACAATGTAAGGGAATGCCGATGGGATCACCTGTATCACCAGTTGTTTCCGATATTGTTATGGAGGAGTTACTGGATCAATCCCTTACAAAATTAAAAATAAAACCCAGATTATTAAAAAAATACGTAGATGACATATTTGCTATCATAAATAGAGATACGGCAGATGAAGTTCTAAATGTTTTAAATTCGTTTAACCTACAAATACAATTTACAGTGGAAACGGAAGGAGATAGTAAATTACCATATTTAGATGCAATTGTTAGTAGACACCTAAATATGATGACAGTCAACTGGTATCAAAAACCCACTGCATCCGGTGGTCTGATTAATTTCCATTCCAAACATCCCAGAAGAATTATAATAAACACAGCAAATAATTTCATCAGACGAGTACTGACCATTAGTGACGGTAGGTATCATGAGGAAAATTTACGGAAAATAAAAGAAATCTTAGACATGAAATATTTAATATATAAAAAGAGTGACACAACAATAAGAAGAGAGACTAATACAAAGTATTATAAAGGACTAACATATATAAAAGGTTTTTCTGAAAGGTTAAAAAACTCAGATCTATATAACATTGAGAAATACCAACTTGCATTTAAGACGAATAATACTATGCAGAGCCTATATAGTAACACAAAGACTAAATTAAAGAAAGAGGACATATGCAACGTTATATATAGTATTAACTGCAATGGTGACGGCTCAGGCACATGCAATAAGAAATACGTAGGAACAACTAAAAATAAACTGAAGACCAGACTAACATCTCATAAATCAGATATAAGAATGAAAAACAAACCCATGGAGCAAAAAGCTGTTCTTGCGGCCCACTGTGCAAAGGAAAGTCATGTGCCAAATCTTGATAATGTTAAAATATTACAACAAGAAACCCATTATTCCAGGAGATTTACTTTAGATATGTTGACGTTCCTGCAGAGAAAAGACTTAACTATAAAGAAGACACAGAGAAATGCGCTCAAAATTTACAGAAGTGTGATAAACAAACACAAGAAACAACATAAACAAATCAGTTTTCGCAGCTAAGGACTACAGACGATCGACATATTGAAAATATGTTAATTCAATCTAATTTTATTAAAATTTTAATTTACATGTATGTATTTGTAAATTTATTAGAAATAATCAAAAATTAATTTTAATGTTTATCATTTATTGTTTTGTACCCAACAGTGTTCCCCTGAAGATGAATAGCAAAGCTATTCGAAATATTGGGAAAAATAACATTAAATAAAGATTAAATAATCAAAAAATATTAGTGTTTATTGATTCTTAAAAACCTGGCCTATAGCCGAACGAAAAAAGAAGAATATTATTAAATGAATATTAAAAATTTAAGGAAAGAAACTGAATTTTTGGGCTATGTTCTTACATCAGAAGGTGCAAAACCAAATCCTAAGAAAGTTGAAGTTATTCAAAAACTAAATCTTCCGATAACTAGAAACCAAATTAAATAATTTTAGGAATCACAGGATTATATTGGAAATTTATAAAAGACTATCCCAAAATAACTTACCCTATGATAAAATATTTGAAAACAAACGCAAAAGTCAACATAAGAGACCCAAACTACATTGTTGCTTTTGAGAAATTAAAAGATATATTACAAACCCTCCTATTCTGAGATATCCTAACTTTCAAAAACGATTTAAGCTTATAACGGATACCAGTAATTTTCAATTGGTGCAGTTTTGACTCAGGAAGGTCATCCGATTTCATTTGCGTCACGAACATTAAACAACCATGAACAGAACTACTCTACTATTGAAAAGGAATTATTAGCTGTAGTGTGTGGCGTGAAATATTATAGACCTTACATCTTTGGAAGGAAATTTGATTTGTAAACAGACCACCAGCCACTGAAGTGGTTACAAGCAAAAAATTCGGGAAGGGATATAAATCCCAGATTAGGAGAATACGATGCAAAAATAGATTATATTTCAGGTAGGGAAAATAAAATAGCTGACTTTCTCAGCCGAATTAATTGCGAAAAATATGAAATAAATACATTTGATTCCGAAAACTTGGGAATCACCTTACAAGAAATGTTTAGTATCAAGGATGTAAATGTAGTCGGGCAACGGGAGCCATCAGAAGCCTCTCTGGCGGTTCACACTAGCCATTCTCAAGATGAATATATAACTGAAAACTTAAGTATTTCTAATTACGATCAATCAGAGAACGGTGAAACTGTTCACTCACAAGCAGAAAATTATAATGACCATATTCCGATTCTTGATACAATTGTAAATCGCTTTAAATACCAAATAATTTTAAAAGAAAATAAGGATATCGAAGTGACAATATTGATAAACATGACCTTGAGTCTGATAATGCTATCAAGCTTGTCCGAAAACATATTGATAAAGGTAAAGTTGGAATAATTTCTGAACTCGCCGTTCACTATTACTACAAATTGCAACAAATTTTAATGGATTCAAGTATTAAAAAAATTTCTTTTGTGAAACGTAGCTACTTTGCGAAGGATATTGAAAACGAAAATGAACTCAAGAAACAGATATCGTTTTTTCATAAAAATGAGGTAGGTCATGCAGGAATTATTCCGACTTACAAAGGAATGAAACATAAAATCTATCACCCTCGACTTAAAATTAAGATACATGAGATTGTAAATAATTGCGACATGCTCCGGAGGAAAATATGACAGAAATCCAATCAAACCAAAGTTTAACTTCACGGAAACGCCAACTGCAGTTAATGAAATCGTTCACGTTGATATATATGTAACTAGCAAACACTCATTTATAATTTTTATTGACAAATTTTCGAAAGATGTTGTAGGTTTTCATTTGCCAGATTGGAACAATCAAACGATTATAAGCAAATTAAATGAGTTTTTCGCAATAAAAGGATCAATTAAAAAATTTGTTTTTGATAATGAATTTAACTCAAAAAACGTGAGGGATTTTTTTACACAAAAAGGAATCGAATTTGATGCCACTAAGCCAAATAGTCATACCGGAAATTCTGATATTGAACGACTTAATAACACTTTGACTGAAAAATTAGTATACTTAACTTAGAAGAAAAATTTCCAATAATTACTCAAAAGCCATTCGGCCTGATTACGGTTGTCGAAGACGAAAATCGAGAGCAGTCGAAGTCGTTGTCGATTTCGATCATTTTTGGTACCACGTTACTTTCTCGACTCTGGTGATTTTGTAAAAGATTGAAAAGTACAAGATGTGCCATAATAACAAAATTGCATGAATTGCCCTGTCACATCTGTCAAAACAATGTTTACTTTTACATAATTTTCCGCTAAAGGCAAAAATTTAATTTACATTTAATAAATTTATTTAAAATTTAAAATTAATTTACAATTAAATAGAGTAAAAACACAATGCTAAGTTTGGGACATTTTTTTTCTTCGGATGAAGACGATGAGGCATACACAGAATGTGATATAAGTGCCTTGCGCAAAGAAATAAGGCAAAATTCTAACATATTTGCAATGCCCAATTCGAAGTAAGTTGTAAAATTGAGAAATGAGAGTAAATTCATACTCCCCATCTGCACTTAAGTTTCATTGGCATTTTTAGATTAAATAAGGATGCATTCAAATACGTGTTGGAAAAAATTTCACCTAAATTGGAAGACCAAATAAAGTCGTCTGCTGTTCCCAAAGTATTGAAGTTGGCGGTAACATTGCGCATACTTGCTGAGGGCAGTTACCAAAACGGAGCTGGCAACGATTATAATGTTGGCCTTTCACAGTCTTCAGTAAGCACAATCTTCACAGAATGTATCAATGCCATGCACAGTGAAATTTGCCCGAGTTGGATATCGTTTCAAATGACTAAACTGGAGAAATCACATAAAAATTTTGGCTCCAGGAGTCGATGAGAGGTTTAAATATTATAATCAAAAATGATTTTTTAGTTTAAATGCTACCCTCGTAAGCCAATATCATATTTTAAATAAGATAAGTACAGGTTTGCGACCATAAACTTAGGATAAGATGTATATCCCCCCATCATCCTGGCTCAGTTCACGACTCTTTGGTGTGGAATACAAGCAACTTAAAGGAGTTTCTAAAGACCAACTATTTAAATGGAGAAACTAATACATGGCTGCTTGGTATTAAAAATATTGCTTTTACAGTGAAACCCAACATAAATTTGTCTTATTTTGTAGGAGATGCTGGCTACCCTCTTGAACCCTACCTGATAACTCCATTCAGGTCAGCGGAAGACGGAACTCCAGAAAGCCGCTTTAATTACATACATGCACAAGCCAGAAATGTAGTGGAGCGTATAATTGGTGTCCTCAAAAATCGTTTTCGATGTATTTTAGGAGCGAGGCAACTGCATTATAAACCGAAAATGGCTGGAAAAATTAGATCTGTTTGTGCTGCTTTGCATAACATATGTATTCACTACAAAATTGAATCCACAGTAGAACCTGATGAAAACACAGAAATTCCTAACAATGAAGCAATGTCGAACCTCAATGAAACTAACGAAGACGCCACTGCTTTAAATATAAGAGGGAGAATAATGCAATCTTTGAATATTTAAATTATTGTTTATTTAATATAAAAGGTACTTCAGGTACTAAGATTATAACATAAAATAAAAAAGGAAAACAAAACAAATTACAGTAATTCAGTCTTTTTAAACTTAAACTTAAAAAATAAACCAGCAAATTACTCCCGAATTCCACTCTTCCATTCATCCAGCTCTATTTGCCTTTTTTTATCTCTATCTGCTCCATTCTAGCTTTTAACAATTTATTTCTAAAATCGTCTTTCTTTTTCAGCTCCATTTTGTATAATGAAAACTTTTCTTTTTCTCTTTTCTCCACAGCTTTGTATATTTTCAATTCTTCTTCTTTAATCTTGAAGATTTTCCTATTGTATCTCTCCACATTTTGTAGCGAGTTCTTCACTTGGGAGTATAGCTCCGTTTGGGCTTTCAGCTGGTTTTCCAACAGCACCGTCTTCTCTGTTGCAGCCTTTGTCTGCAGTTTTTTCCGCATTCGCGGGGTCGAGAAATACTCACTATTCTCCTTTTCTACTGTCAACAAACTTGAGGCTGCTTCCTCCACTGGTGTCAGTGTAAACTGCTTGTGTGGCCCTCCTCCCGTTGCACGGCATTCTGCCTTAGTGTTTGCCTTTTGCAGGCCGCTGTGGTACGCTCGCGCAAGATTTGGATTTGCCTCCAATAATTGCACCATTTTTGCAAATTGCCGTTGCGTGGTTATTTTATTCCTGGAATATATAAGTAAATAATTAATTAAATGAATTTACCCACAAAAATCAAATACTTACATTTTACAGCTCATCTTCGCAAACATATGTGAATATATTCACATATATAATTTTTACGGCGACAGCTGGCACAAAACAAGTAACGGCGTCATAAGCTTTATGCCTGCGGCCGACATCAAATAAAATATTTTATGTAAAATGCCGCAATTTTACCCAATGTTTAAAATAACTAAAGAATTTTTTTTATAGAATTTTGTTATTTTTATTTATTGTTGAATAAATAATGGCAAAAAAAAGTGTTAAATTTCAAATTAGTTTACGGCATGTTAGCGGATGACACCAACGGCTAACAATTGGTGTCAATTGAATGCGACGGCGTCTCTAGTCGTGAGGAAAAAATTTATCGACTGATTTAGCAAATTTTGAAAGTAGTTTTTCTCTTCTGTGTTACGAAAATTGTAACAGATTGGGCAGTTTCGACAACCGTGGTACCATTTTCCAAAAAAATCGACATTCGACAACCGTAATCAGGCCGATTAAGTTTTACAATAACACGGTGCATAGCACTATAAATTGTACTCCATTTGACGTTATAAACAGTTCCATTGATCACGAACTTATCAAAAGTAAATTGAAAAATAAAAAAAAATATATTATTCAAAAACTTAACCACAGTAGGGAATCTTATACTGCGAGAAGGAAAAAGGGATTCATAAAAAATTATAAGAACTTAAGGCATAAGGAACAACCAAAATTTATTAAGCGAAATTTGAAAAATTTTCACTTAACAAATATAAAAAGACAATCTAAATTTACAGATCTGGACGATCATAATAATGATGATAGTATTGACAACCAAGGCACAGGGAATACTGCAAATTAATCCCATCACCGAAGAATCAGGACACGCACAAATTAATTTGAGAAAAGTTGAAGTGGTGAATCAAATGTCCACAATCTTACATGTAATTGATACCAAAGAATCAAAAACTTAGACTTATATAATAGAGAGATAGTTGAAACAAAAATAAAGACAATAAAATCAAAATTGAAATCGATAATCCCTTTAGAGCTTAGAAAGAAACGAGGACTGTTTATCTTCGTAGGTCATGTCCAAAAATGGTTAACTGGGGTTATGGATGATGATGATCGGCAGGGAATTTTCGAACATCTTAATGTTATGTATAAAAATAGTCACAATATTATTGTAACTGTGAATAAGCAAATATATATAAATACGCATTTTAATGAATCAATTCAAACACTAAAATTGGCTATTGAGGATGACTAGGAAAATATAAAAAAAAAACTTAGCCAATTTTGAAAACAGACACAACGAAATAGTTCGAAGACTTTTGTATGCTGACCAAATGTTTAAGCTATTATACCTAAAAGTGAAAATTGAATTTTGTGACGAGTCAAAAGTCAGAGTTCGTTTTTGGCGCACATGAATCCTACAAGTTATTTTTTTTTTTTTGCCATTGCCCCTCCTTATGTATTATTGCTATTTTCAAATAAGTACTTTAATTAGACCATGATGAAGAATTGTTACTATACTGTAAACAAAAATGGAACATTGAATTACTAATGCTGAGGTTACTTTTAATGATATATAATACTTTATATTATACAAATTTCTGACACCAAATCGGGGCAACATAGATCAGAGATTACTAAACGTTACAACACTGCTGTCCTCAACAGCTGATGGATTATTTGTGTATGTGTAAACGAACACGTGGGGCTGTATATTCGTAAGTACGACGACGACACTACATACACAAGGGGATAATATAAAGCAGTTGGCTTACGAATAAGGGATGAGTAAGTCGCCGGCCAGCAACTTGATAAGACGTGCAGAGTTAACTTAGAATACTATTTAATTTAACTCAACTAGTCAAACGAAGTAACAGAGGTCGCTTCTAAGTTGGGTGAGACAGAATTTTATTCCCCACCCCAGTAGAAGAAATTTCCTCTGCCGTGGCTTACTGTGGGCTTTGTCTTTCGTAGGCAGGGTAGAACTTTGCTCACCCTGTCGCGTTGACAATAACGACGAGCGAGGGAAGAACACCTAACTTCGACGGGCTGAGGCTGATGCAGAATTTTATTCACTCGGTGGCAGCAAAGCGGCGTTTAGGTTGTGAGCAGCGACCGTTAGTCGGGGCAGAATCTTATTTTCCCGCCAAAAGGGCGTCTGCCAAATTCCCCATAATCATAAATGTAGCACGGTGTCGGGCGAGAGCATTTTTATAGAGAGACCACCCGTGTTGAGTACGTGTGTTTAACGGAAGAGTGTTGTCGGTGACTTGGTGTCAGAGTCTAGTGTCTAAATGAGATACACAGCTAGTTTAAGAGAATTGTGAATAAATGCATTATTAAACAGAAAGTTAAAGGTGATTCTACTCTTTCATCAGAAAAAATATAAATATTTGTAACGAACCCTGGCAGCCGCGAGCCTGCCCCAGCATAGAGCAAGAATGCTTCGTTACAACATATTCAAGAAAATATAGTATCTGCTAAAAACCATATATTTTACCCAGGTATACTAACATCTGAAGAAATATAAAATATAAAATATATTTCAATATAAAATAATTTCCTGAAGAAGCTAACCGAAGGCTAGCGAAATATCGAAATAAATATATATATATTAATATTGAATAACCTAAAAACTTAAACAAATCTATTGATTAATAAACGACAAAAAGGTTAAAAAATCAGATACAATAATAATCTGATAAAATAGATAAATTCCAAATAGATTTCTTTAAATTAAAATTTATGAAAATTGATATTTTAAGGTACAAAGATGGAATACTACTTCTTGCAATAAAAATTCCAATTAATTATGTTGAAACTGATTTGAAAATGAAAATAGCTCTCCCTAACAAAAATTATAAGGAAATTAGCTATGTTATTGAAATTGGAAATAATGTCTTAGACTATGAAGAAAATGTCTACCTTAAAAATCTTAAAAATAGTAGGCACTGTACTATAAAACAGTTGGCAAGTATAAAACTGAAGTATGGATTAAAATAAGGATGAAAACAATATATGTACACATTAATTCTTTTTTTTTTAAGAATAACAAATATTACTGAGGTTATATAAAAAACAAAATTCGGGAGAATTTTTATCAAGGGATGGAGCAGTTACATCCTTATTATTATTAGTAGTATTATAATTAGGCATAAGTACATGAAACTAATTAGACATAAGCAAACAAAACTGTCTAGACCTAAGTAATTAAAAGAGTTTTCGCAGATAAAACTAAGTAGTAGACCTAAGTAAATAATAATAAATGATAAACATAAGTAGCTAAACAAATACATAAAATATTACCAAACAATTGTATTAACACATATGTAACAAAAAACAACTTTTATTCGATATGACTCTATTTAATTTTTTAATAAGTTGAGAAGTTTAAAACTTTTCAAAAATGTGGTTAAAGTCTACTGACGATTTGGTAAAAAGCGCCAATAAAATTTTTGGCACTGATTAACCACCCAAAAAATAAATTTTATATATATATATATATATATATATATATTATTGTATCTGATTTTTTAACCTTTTTTTTTATTGAATAACCTAAAAACTTAAACAAAAAAAAAAAAACAAAAAAAAAATTATATATGTATACGAGTGATATAAATGGAGTGATGCAATTTCTCGGGATTGGTAAAGATCTTTTTAAAAAGAAAAAACAGAAGATTAGCACTTTTGAAATAATAAATTTATCCTTTAATATCGCGCTCGAATGGACCAAATGTGTATAGAAGGAAGTTAAATAAAAAGCTATTGTTATTAATGTTTTCAAATTCAATATATGTTTCTTTGTTTTTACCTTTTATAGTTTGTTTATGGTTTTGGATAGTGTGTGTCACTTTCGTAAAGGCTCACAAACAAGTAAGATATTATACATAAATAATACAGCAAATGACCGAACAAACGAGTAAAACCAAACTGTTAGTTATTTTACTAGTCAGAATCCAAGGATTACTCCGAAAAATCAAGAATGATTTAAAAAGGAGCGAATGTGGACCCTGACAGTATACTAATTATTGAAATAAGTCAACATGACCAAAGTGATAAATAAATTATAGAAGTCCAACGTTTTGGCTGAAACAATTATGAAGTTTCTAGTTAAGATACAAACTTAACGGCAAACTGGCTATATGTATTTGGCAGCACAATTATTTCAACTCTGACTGATAAAACATATGTAACATCCCTGGTCAGTAAAGAACAACTAAAATTCAGATTAAGGGAAATATAACAATCAGGATACAACGAGATATGGTAACAACATCAATGCTGAGAAAAAATGGTTCCCCCTATATATTAAAATACAACAGTTTCCAAAACAACGTAAAAGCAATGACCAGATGTCTTACGAAGTTACCAGAAGTGTGGTTTTACAATAATGCGTGTCATCGTCGCCTAGTATGAAACAGTAATTACAAACGTAAATGAAGTATTGCCCGTTTATTACACTGCTCTGCAAAAAATAACTTTTTGTCGCTCCTTTAAACAAAACTATATGCGGTGTATGGATTTTGAAGCGCTAAACTCGAATCTGTTTTCGGGTTTTTTCCTTCAGGTCCAGATTTTTTTTATGAGCGTGGCAATTTTTTGCCACTAAATTAGCCAGGTACGTAGACATATTTCAACCTAACTCGGAAACGAGTCATCTGATTTTAAAAAGTAAAACACCAAACGATTTGTAACAAAATTGTTTTTACTTTAGTCTCATACAGTTTTTCTTTATCTCTTATTTTTTTGGAATTATTCAGAAATTAATCGAGAAAATTGCATATAAGGTATATGCAACCAACCTTATAGACATATGACGATAGCATTTCGTTAGGTGAGCAGATAATGGAACTAAAGTACAACGGTATTTTGCATGGGTCGTTGATTTAAAAATTATAACATGGTATTTTTCATTGGCCTGTAATTCTAAATCGAGAACATTAGGATAGATTCTAATATTTATTGTAGCAGTATATGCAAAAGTTGATGGACAATAAGTGAGTCAGTTTTAATTTGATATCGTGCGGTTCCGAAAACGGATTCGAGTTTAGCGCATCAAAATCTATATAGTCTAAATAGTTTTATTCAAAGGAGGATTTGGCTGCTGAGCAGCGTTATTTTTAAATTCAATAAGTTACTGTTTTATTATTATTGCAATCAAACGAATCCTGGATAGAAAATAAAACCACTTTTCTGCCAAAAGGTCTAGTATAATGTAAAAATAGGTATCAGGAGTGGGATTTTAAAATCAAATTAGAAAGGACATTTTGAAATAAATATAATAAAAAAACACGTTGCAATATATAAAAGAAAAATAAAAGGTTATTATAATATAATGGAAAACGGACATTCAAAATTAAAAGACTGTAGTAGAGATAAAATTTTATGAGCAAAAAGTTAAAAAGTAAAAAAAGGAGCTGAGCCAGCTGGAACTACCGACAGTAGGTAAGAAAACTAAATTCAGAGGATACTAATAGAAGATTTCAAGAGCCGTGAAATGGACATCGGAACATAAGAGTTTGAGAACCAGGACGCTGCTATGGTGATCGAAATGAAGAAAAACAGCGAAACGTTTGTAACCCAAGTTTAAACGAAACAGCTGATATTAAGTAGATCTACGAATGAGACACTGGCACAAATTTCTGAAGCCATAAATAAGAGAGTGTATTCTGTGGAGAAAATTCGCAGTTCTGAAAGAAAGAGACCACAATCTAGAAAGCAATAGCCTGGAGATACATGTAAAGGATTTCAATGATAAATTGCATGCTATAGAGGACAAAATAAAAAATCTCGACTGCCACAGCATCTTTCATTTCGCGACGGTTACCAGTAAAAATGGATAGGATGCTGCAGAGAAGACCATAGAGTTAATATAATGGGGCATTGCATCGCAAGTAAGGTGTAAAGCTCAAAAGCACAATGAGTCTCCACAAGGAGAACCTGTCACTGTCTATGGTAAGATTGACGTAAAGGTGACTATAGTCAACATCAGCTTGAAGCATGTGGTTTCTGTAGCTGATATAATCGATGAAGTCATTATTAGAGCCGATTTCATGACAAACCATGGCATTATTCTATAATATGGCAGCTGATGATTTGGCGTAATCCACCTGATGTTGGATTTGACAATAAACAGCAAGTGAGAAAGGTGTTGGATGTTTGTAGTCATACATTACCACCACATTCTGAAACAGTCATAGGGCACGTATGGACGGAGATTGTACGGACAACCGATTGATCAAATCAACAAATTTTAACAGAGAGCTAATAACAGCAACGCTAGCAAAGGCGGAATGATCTCCATACATGTACTCAGGCCACGTAAAAGTCATCAAGGAAAACTCAAACATACGCCAATGTACTCCAGCAGAGCGTGAACAATTTGAGGAATACGTAGAGAAAAGGATAGCAGGACTAGCAGCAAAAGACAAACAAAAAACCAAACAGCTGCTAAATAGATATGTCAGCGTCTACGCTGCGGCAAGCTAAAGCCAAGGAAGAACCGCTATAGTGAAAATCGAAATCAACACAGGGGAAGCGAGGCCGATTAAACCACCCCGAAGTGTACCTCTAGCGAAGCGTAATGAAGTCAGAGACCTAGTAAATAAAATGTAGCAAAACGGTTAAAAAGTTAGATGGCAGTAAAACGGTCTTAGTTAAAAAGAAAGATGGCAGTAAAAGATTCTGTGTAGACTACAGGAAGCTCAACGAAATTACCAAGAAGGACAGAAAACTGCTCCCCAGAATTGACGATACTACAGAAAGGCTATCTGGTTCAAAATGGTTCCCACCAATAGATTCGCAAAGCGGATATTGGAGGGTGGATATTGCAGAGATATACAAGGAGAAAACAGCCTTCAGCGCAAGCGACGGTTTCTGATAGTTCATAGTTATGCTATTTAGTCTCTGCAACGCTCCAATCATATTTGAACGCCTAATGGAGCAAGTACTGCAGGGTACTCACTAGAAGACATGCTTGGTTATCTAGATGAAATAGTCGAAATGGAAAAACTTTAGATGAGCAACTTAAGAACCTGGCAGAAGTTCTTCAACGGATATCTTCAGCTGGATTAAAACTCAGCCTAAAGAGATGTGCATTGTTCCAGGAAGAAGTACACTATTTGGGCAACAGATGAACATATATTCGAGCAGTACAGGAACAGTGTCGTCCTAAAAACTTCTATGAGTTGCGAAGCTTTCTGGGCCTTTGTACTTACTACAGGCGCTTTGTACCAAATTTTGCTAGTCTGCTAGAGCTGACCAAAGAGAGATCATACCATTGAGGTGAGTTTCAGGCGAATTTTTATTATTGTGAAACACAGCATCTTGTGGTTGAAATGGCTATGGTACTACCGCGTATCGACAAGTCATTTTAAATGATGACCAATGTTAAAGAGAGCTAATTGCATAAAATGGATTTCCACAAGCTGAATAAGCCGCCCATAATATCCTAAAAGCTGATAAATCAGAATATGTGAAGCAATATATGTTTTAACTTACGATTTCTCCATTTTTTACGCTTCATATTTAAGTAAACTGACAATTGACAGAGACCAAACAACTGAAAAGCAGTTGTGTATACTGAACGTTTTTGTCAATTAAACTTCTATATAATTGTAAACGATAATACAAAAAAAAAAATAACCATAAATCAATTGAGTCATGAACGGCAATGTTATCTTAGCGAAAACAACCATATATTTTTAAAACTTGTAAATCACAATAGAGACATACAATAACATTTTAGAATGACGTTATTTTTGTTGACAATCTTGTTAGATATGAGAAATTAAATTTTTTTTACCAGAAAAAGGAAAGATGGATAGAAAATTACAGAAGAACGGGAAGAAATAGATGTTAACTTAAATTTTATTAGAGCACTAATTTGAGGTAGCAATAGTTGCAGAAATTTAGAAGAGATTTCGAATGCAAATTATAAAAGAAAGAAACTGCTTCATGTGTTACAATTTAGACCTCGTTGAAACATTCCTTTACAGATTTACGTGTGAAAAGTTCTCGACTTAAAGACATTGCAATTTGCTTCGAAAAAAAGGAGAACCAAAAGAAATTTTATCACAATGCCCTCTATCGAACACAGGATTCGACATAGCATGGAAAAATCTACGTTTTAATAGATAAAAACACAAAATCGCATGGCATTGCAAAGGGGTATCAGTTATTTATCTGCACTGCAAATTTATGACGCGGTGCTGACAATTGGGACCCTATCATTGTTTTGATTTTTATTTAGCGACTTGAAGATTGCACTGTTACCCTATGGAAGCAGAATATAAAGGAAAAAATTGTATTGTCTGCTTGAAAAGGCTTGGCTGCTCACTTTGCATGGTCATGTAATCATCAAATTATGCGTTGTTTACCGCACAGTTTTTTTCTCACAATTTGTCGTTAGTCTTTAGGTTGAATTATTAAATCGTGACACACCGCTCTCCTTACGGTAGGAAACTTTAAGAAACCAAGCACTCTATCATGATGAACTCTCTTTTATTTCATTGTCCCTGCTCGGGCGCCATTGTAACGAAGCTTTCTTGCTCTATGCTGGGCAGGCTCGCGGCTTCCAGGGTTCGTTACAAATATTTATATTTTTTCTGATGAAAGAGTAGAATCACCTTTAACTTTCTGTTTAATAATGCATTTATTCACAATTCTCTTAAACTAGCTGTATATCTCATTTAGACACTAGACTCTGACACCAAGTCACCGACAACACTCTTCCGTTAAACACACGTACTCAACACGGGTAGTCTCTCTATAAAAATGCTCTCGCCCGACACGGTGCTACATTTATGATTATGGGGAATTTGGCAGATGGCCTTTTGGCGGGAAAATAAGTTTCTGCCCCGACTAACGGTCGCTGCTCACAACCTAAACGCCGATTTGCTGCCACCGAGTGAATAAAATTCTGCATCAGCCTCAGCCCGTCGAAGGTAGCTGTTCTCCCCTCGCTCGTCGTTATTGTCAACGCGACAGGGTGAACAGAGTTCTACCCTACCTACGAAACACAAAGCCCACAGTAAGCCACGGCAAAGGAAATTTCTTCTACTGGGGTGGGGAGTAAAATTCTGTCTCACCCAACTTAGAAGCGACCTCTTTTACTTCGTTTGACTAGTTGAGTTAAATTGAATAATATTCTAAGTTAACTCTGCACGTCTTATCAAGTTGCTGGCCGGCGACTTACTCATCCCTTATTCGTAAACCAACTGTTTTATATTATCCCCTTGTGTATGTAGTGTCGTCGTCGTACTTACCAATATACAGCCCCACGTGTTCGCTTACACATACACAAATAATCCATCAGCTGTTGAGGACTGCAGTGTTGTAACATTTAGTAATCTCTGATCTATATTGCCCCGATTTGGTGTCAGATGGCGCCGTATAACGGCCGTTAATATTTTAAATTTAATTCTAAATTTGTATAATATAAAGTATTATTTATCATTAAAAGTAACCTCAGCATTAGTAATTCAATGTTCCATTTTTGTTTACAGTATAGTAACAATTCTTCATCATGGTCTAATTAAAGTACTTATTTGAAAATAGCAATAATACATAAGGAGGGGCAGTGGCAAAAAAAAATAACTTGTAGGATTCATGTGCGCCAAAAACGAACTCTGACTTTTGGCTCGTCACAATGTTCAATTTTCACTTTTAGGTATAATAGCTTAAACATTTGGTCAGCATACAAAAGTCTTCGAACTATTTCGTTGTGTCTGTTTTTACAATTGGCTAATTTTTTTTTTTTATATTTTCCTAGTCATCCTCAATAGCCAATTTTAGTGTTTGAATTGATTCATTAAAATGCGTATTTATATATATTTGCTTATTCACAGTTACAATAATATTGTGACTATTTTTATACATAACATTAAGATGTTCGAAAATTCCCTGCCGATCATCATCATCCATAACCCCAGTTAACCATTTTTGGACATGACCTACGAAGATAAACAGTCCTCGTTTCTTTCTAAGCTCTAAAGGGATTATCGATTTCAATTTTGATTTTATTGTCTTTATTTTTGTTTCAACTATCTCTCTATTATATAAGTCTAAGTTTTTGATTCTTTGGTATCAATTACATGCAAGATTGTGGACATTTGATTCACCACTTCAACTTTTCTTAAATTAATTTGTGCGTGTCCTGATTCTTCGGTGATGGGATTAATTTGCAGTATTCCCTGTGCCTTGGTTGTCAATACTATCATCATTATTATGATCGTCCAGATCTGTAAATTTAGATTGTCTTTTTATATTTGTTAAGTGAACATTTTTCAAATTTCGCTTAATAAATTTTGGTTGTTCCTTATGCCTTAAGTTCTTATAATTTTTTATGAATCCCTTTTTCCTTCTCGCAGTATAAGATTCCCTACTGTGGTTAAGTTTTTGAACAATATATTTTTTTTTATTTTTCAATCTACTTTTGATAAGTTCGTGATCAATAGAACTGTTTATAACGTCAAATGGAGTACAATTTATAGTGCTATGCACCGTGTTATTGTAAAACTTAATCGGCCTGATTACGGTTGTCGAAGACGTAGTCGAATGTCGATTTTTTTGGAAAATGGTACCACGGTTGTCGCAAATGCCCAATCTGTTACAATTTTCGTAACACAGAAGACAAAAACGACTGTCAAAATTTGCTAAATCAGTCGATAAATTTTTTCCTCACGACTAGAGACGCCGTCGCATTCAATTGACACCAATTGTTAGCCGTTGGTGTCATCCGCTAACATGCCGTAAACTAATTTGAAATTTAACACTTTTTTTGCCATTATTTATTCAACAATAAATAAAAATAACAAAATTCTATAAAAAAATTCTTTAGTTATTTTAAACATTGGGTAAAATTGCGGCATTTTACATAAAATATTTTATCTGATGTCGGCCGCAGGCATAAAGTTTATGACGCCGTTACTTCTTTTGTGTCAGCTGTCGCCGTAAAAATTATATATGTGAATATATTCACATATGTTTGCGAAGATGAGCTGTAAAATGTAAGTATTTGATTTTTGTGGGTAAATTCATTTAATTAATTATTTACTTATATATTCCAGGAATAAAATAACCACGCAACGGCAATTTGCAAAAATGGTGCAATTATTGGAGGCAAATCCAAATCTTGCGGGAGCGTACCACAGCGGCCTGCAAAAGGTAAACACTAAGGCAGAATGCCGTGCAACGGGAGGAGGGCCACACAAGCAGTTTACACTGACACCAGTGGAGGAAGCAGCCTCAAGTTTGTTGCAGCTAGACTCCATAGTGAATTCGGACGGAGTCGAATTTGGAGTCGCAAATACTCCACTTGAGTCCAGCGATTGCCGTATGGACACGACAGTAGAAAAGGAGAATAGTGAGGATTTCTCGACACCGCGAATGCGGAAAAAACTGCAGACAAAGGCTGCAACAGAGAAGACGGTGCTGTTGGAAAACCAGCTGAAAGTCCAAACGGAGCTATACTCCCAAGTGAAGAACTCGCTACAAAATGTGGAGAGATACAATAGGAAAATCTTCAAGATTAAAGAAGAAGAATTGAAAATATACAAAGCTGTGGAGAAAAGAGAAGAAGAAAAGTTTTCATTGTACAAAATGGAACTGAAAAAGAAAGACGATTTTAGAAATAAATTGTTAAAAGCTAGAATGGAGGAGATAGAGATAAAAAAAGGCAAATAGAGCTGGATGAATGGAAGAGTGGAATTCGGGAGTAATTTGCTGGTTTATTTTTTAAGTTTAAGTTTAAAAAGACTGAATTACTGTAATTTGTTTTGTTTTCCTTTTTTATTTTATGTTATAATCTTAGTACCTGAAGTACCGTTTATATTAAATAAACAATAATTTAAATATTCAAAGATTGCATTATTCTCCCTCTTATATTTAAAGCAGTGGCGTCTTCGTTAGTTTCATTGAGGTTCGACATTGCTTCATTGTTAGGAATTTCTGTGTTTTCATCAGGTTCTACTGTGGATTCAATTTTGTAGTGAATACATATGTTATGCAAAGCAGCACAAACAGATGTAATTTTTCCAGCCATTTTCGGTTTATAATGCAGTTGCCTCGCTCCTAAAATACATCGAAAACGTTTTTTGAGGACACCAATAGTACGCTCCACTACATTTCTGGCTTGTGCATGTATGTAATTAAAGGGGCTTTCTGGAGTTCCGTCTTCCGCTGACCTGAATGGAGTTATCAGGTAGGGTTCAAGAGGGTAGCCAGCATCTCCTACAAAATAAGACAAATTTATGTTGGGTTTCACTGTAAAAGCAATATTTTTAATACCAAGCAGCCATGTATTAGTTTCTCCATTTAAATAGTTGGTCTTTAGAAACTCCTTTAAGTTGCTTGTATTCCACACCAAAGAGTCGTGAACTGAGCCAGTATGATGGGGGGATATACATCTTATCCTAAGTTTATGGTCGCAAACCTGTAATTATCTTATTTAAAATATGATATTGGCTTACGAGGGTAGCATTTAAACTAAAAAATCCTTTTCGATTATAATATTTAAACCTCCCATCGACTCCTGGAGCCAAAATTTTTATGTGATTTCTCCAGTTTAGTCATTTGAAACGATATCCAACTCGGGCAAATTTCATTGTGCATGGCATTGATACATTCTGTGAAGATTTTGCTTACTGAAGACTGTGGAAGACCAACATTATAATCGTTGCCAGCTCCTTTTTGGTAACTGCCCTCAGCAAGTATGCGCAATGTTACCGCCAACTTCAATACTTTGGGAACAGCAGACGACTTTATTTGGTCTTCCAATTTAGGTGAAATTTTTTCCAACACGTATTTGAATGCATCCTTATTTAATCTAAAAATGCCAATGAAACTTAAGTGCAGATGGGGAGTATGAATTTACTCTCATTTCTCAATTTTACAACTTACTTCGAATTGGGCATTGCAAATATGTTAGAATTTTGCTCTTATTTCTTTGCGCAAGGCACTTATATCACATTCTGTGTATGCCTCATCGTCTTCATCCGAAGAAAAAAAATGTCCCAAACTTAGCATTGTGTTTTTACTCTATTTAATTGTAAATTAATTTTAAATTTTAAATAAATTTATTAAATGTAAATTAAAATTTTGCCTTTAGCGGAAAATTATGTAAAAGTAAACATTGTTTTGACAGATGTGACAGGGCAATTCATGCAATTTTGTTATTATGGCACATTTTGTATTTTTCAATCTTTTACAAAATCACAAGAGTCGAAAAAGTTACGTGGTACCAAAAATGATCGAAATCGACAACGACTTCGACTGCTCTCGATTTTCGTCTTCGACAACCGTAATCAGGCCGAATGACTTTTGAGTAATTATTGGAAATTTTTCTTCTAAGTTAAGTATACTAATTTTTCAGTCAAAGTGTTATTAAGTCGTTCAATATCAGAATTTCCGGTATGACTATTTGGCTTAGTGGCATGAAGTTCGATTCCTTTTTGTGTAAAAAAATCCGTCTCCAAATTTTTTAATTGATCCTTTTATTCCGAAAAACTCATTTAATTTGCTTATAATCGTTTGATTGTTCCAATCTGGCAAATGAAAACCTACAACATGTTTCGAAAATTTGTCAATAAAAATTATAAATGAGTGTTTGCTATTTACATATATATCAACGTAAACGATTTCATTAACTGCAGTTGGCGTTTCCGTGAAGTTAAACTTTGGTTTGATTGGATTTCTGTCATATTTTCCTCCGGAGCATGTCGCAATTATTTACAATTTCATGTATCTTAATTTTAAGTCGAGGGTGATAGATTTTATGTTTCATTCCTTTGTAAGTCGGAATAATTCCTGCATGACCTACCTCATTTTTATGAAAAAACGGTATCTGTTTCTTGAGTTCATTTTCGTTTTCAATATCCTTCGCAAAGTAGCTACGTTTCACAAAAGAAATTTTTTTAATACTTGAATCCATTAAAATTTGTTGCAATTTGTGGTAATAGTGATCGTCGAGTTCAGAAAATATTGCAACTTTACCTTTATCAATATGTTTTCGGACAAGATTGATAGCATTATCAGTCTCAAGGTCATGTTTATCAATATTGTCACTTCGATATTCTTATTTTCTTTTAAAATTATTTGGTATTTAAAGCGATTTACAATTGTATCAAGAATCGGAATATGGTCATTATAATTTTCTGCTTGTGAGTAAACAGTTTCACCGTTCTCTGATTGATCGTAATTAGAAATACTTAAGTTTTCAGTTATATATTCATCTTGAGAATGGCCAGTGTGAACCGCCAGAGAGGCTTCTGATGGCTCCCGTTGCCCGACTACATTTACATCCTTGATACTAAACATTTCTTGTAAGGTGATTCCCAAGTTTTCGGAATCAAATGTATTTATTTCATATTTTTCGCAATTAATTCGGCTGAGAAAGTCAGCTATTTTATTTTCCTTCCCTGAAATATAATCTATTTTTGCATCGTATTCTCCTAATCTGGGATTTATATCCCTTCCCGAATTTTTTGCTTGCAACCACTTCAGTGGCTGGTGGTCTGTTTACAAATCAAATTTCCTTTCAAAGATGTAAGGTCTATAATATTTCACGCCACACACTACAGCTAATAATTCCTTTTCAATAGTAGAGAAGTTCTGTTCATGGTTGATTAATGTTCGTGACGCAAATGAAATCGGATGACCTTCCTGAGTCAAAACTTCACCAATTGAAAAATTGCTTGCATCCGTTATAAGCTTAAATCGTTTTTGAAAGTTAGGATATCTAAGAATAGGAGGGTTTGTAATAATATCTTTTAATTTATCAAAAGCGACAATGTAGTTTGGGTCTCTTATGTTGACTTTTGCGTTTGTTTTCAAATATTTTGTCATAGGGTAAGTTATTTTGGAATAGTCTTTTATAAATTTCCGATAAAATCCTGTGATTCCTAAAATTTATTTAATTTGCTTTTCTTAGGATTTGGTTTTGCACCTTCTGATGTAAGAACATGGCCCAAAAATTCAGTTTCTTTCCTTAAAAATTGCATTTAATAATATTCTTGTTTTTTCATTCGGCTATAGACCAGGTTTTTAACCATCAATAAACACTAATATTTTTTTATTATTTATTCTTTATTTAATGTTATTTTTCCCAATATTTCGAATAGCTTCGCTATTCATCTTCAGGGGAACACTGTTGGGTGCAAAACAATAAATGATAAACATTAAAATTAATTTTTGATTACTTCTAACGAATTTACAATTACATATATGTAAATTAAAAATTAAATAAAATTAGATTGAATTAACATATTTTCAATATGTCGGTCGTCTGTAGTCCTAAGCTGCGAAAACTGATTTGTGTATGTTGTTTCT
>OY776282.1:1859800-1884800 GCA_963675445.1 Linnaemya vulpina
GTATCTTATCAGCACTAGGCTCCACTTTAAAGTAAAATGAATCCAACTGAGCATTCCATTGAAAAACTAAAGTTTTATATCTACTGCCTTCAAAAAACGTTAAAAGCATCGAACCTATTAAATACTCTGACGGAAACCCATTTAAAATTTCTATAGCATTAGATGTCGATTTTCTAAGCTCAAATTTTTCTGCCAATAAAACATTTCGAAGTTGATCCCTAGGCTTCAGAACAGATGAAATATCATGAGCACCCGTTAGTACGTCGTCAACATACATATTTTACATGCGTAAAATATGTGCAGCAAGAAGATATTCATTTTCTGAATAATCTGCAAATTGTAAAAGTGTCAGTATCGCCAGATAGGGAGAACATTTTACACCAAAGGTTACAGTCTGTAACTCATACGTTTTGACCTCCTCCGTTGGAGAAGATCGGAATGGTATACGTTGATTCGCAGTATGAACAGCGTTAAGACGAATTTGTCTATACATTTGCATAAAGTCGCAACGTAGAATTAAAAGCACCAAAACAGATTGCAATGTGGGGCCCACATACATATAAGCAATCATTTAAGCTTCTACCGTTCGATGTCTTATTTCATGCGTTAAATACCACACGCAATTTGGAAGTTTTCCTGTCAGTTTTAATAATAGGATGTTGAGGAACATAACACGAAACCACGTTTTTGTCGGAAGTATTTTCTAACACAGCTCTCATATGATGTAAGAGACTATATTCATTAACGACATTATCATATAATGTTTTGATTTTAGGTTTGCGCAGAAGAAAAGATTCGTTTCTCAAGAATTGTGCCACGACATTCTGTTTTCAAAAGCCCAAATTGATTGATTGTGGAAATTCTAGCCTAAATAGTAGCGTCATTACATATCGGCGTTCAGAGTTGCGTCGGGTTGTTCTCCGATAATTTTCCTCACAAGTTCCATCAAGGGAGCTAAAACCTTGCGCTTTGGGGTTTCTTCCAATTCCCAAAACCTAACAAGATTTTTATTAATACTATCTTCAGGCAAAGGTTCTACTGTTGAAGAATATGCCTGAATTGGTGTGTCTAAAACAGATCCCGTGATGATCTATCCAAATATAGTATTTTTAGCTATCAAAGATTCGAAACCATTTCTTTGGATCCCACTCAAGATTAATTGCGGATATATATCAGCCCCCAATAATATATCAACTGGTCTTGATTGATTAAAATGAGGGTCGAACAACTGCAAAGTTTAAAATGTATTACGAAGACTTGGACCGATTAAGAAAGATGGCAATGCACCAGAAATATTTGGTGATACAAAGGCCCTTGTTTCCAAGACAAGAGTCTGATCTATAAACGAACTAATTTTCAAAGAACAAACTTTTCTAGTTCGAGCAGAAACTAATACCTGAAAATTCAACATTCGTCGAATGTGAATTAGTTTCAAACGATTTTTTAATTTTTCAGAAATAAACGACGTTTCTGAAGACTGGTCAACAAGAGACCGCGAGCTACATCCTTATTATTATTAGTAGTATTATAATTAGACATAAGTACATGAAACTAATTAGACATAAGCAAACAAAACTGTCTGATCTAATTAATTAAAATAGTTTTCGCAGATAAAACTAAGCCGTAGACCTAAGTAAATAATAATAAATGATAAACATAAGTAGCTAAACAAATACATCAAATATTACCAAACAAATGATAAGTATTAACACTTATGTAAATCCTAAACAAACAAGAAACAAAACTTAATATCATAAACACAATTCTAGGGATGAAACCAGAGATAAGACTTACACATTATTCCTATAAATAGACGCTAAGTTGCATTTTATAGAGTAGTCTTAAGATTCATTTTAATAAATGCGTAATAACATTAGAGAACATTGTGTTTTACTCATACGTAAATTACGTAATTGGCGCAGTCACGGAGGTTAAAATCTAAAGATATTAACCGAAAACGAAAAGGAAAAACATTTTTTTTTCGTTCGAACCAGTAAAGAAAATTTAGAGAATTTCCTTACAAAGAAAAAAGTAATATATGAAACTGAAAAATAACGTTGAGACATTTAAATTTTCTATAAAAGTGGTTCTAAAGGAAAGGAAAAACCCCACTTATAAATAAAATAATAATATTAATAAAAACGATATCGGTTATGAGTCGACAGAAAGTCTTTGATAACAATCGACAGCTAAACGAAGAAATTATGGATGTTTTACAGCAAAAAATGTGTGAATTTAAAGCAATACTGTGACAGCAGGAACAAACAATCACCAAACAGAACCATCAGCTGGAGGCTGTGGCAAATCAACAACAAGATCAACGTATTACACAACAAAATTTACAACATGAGCAACATCAGATTCATCTACAACAATGTGTTCAAGATGATGGGTTTGGATTTAATATGACGGCCAAGGATATCATTGAGCAATTCCGACGTCTAAGGGCTCTTGATGAAAAACATAACTCAAGGGCATTTATACATGCCTTTGAGGCAAATCTTTCTCTCTGTGGAAATAACGAAACCCTTGCTCAATTTTGCGTCAAGATCGTTGCAAGCGAAAAAATTTTGGGAAATGCTGGCAGAAGGGTAAGAGAGTTGCATGATAACGCCTCCTGGGAGGAAATAAAAACCAGGATGCTTCAAGAATTTAGACCGAAAAGGACGTATGCGGAAATATTCGACTTCTGTCGTACAGTAAAAGTAGGCAATTTAAATGAATTGTTTAGTGTATTTGAAAAGTGTAAATATGAAATAAATTATATATATTTAGCGGACCAATTTAAGCCTAGTATATACAAACCAGAAAATTTATTAGACATTTTATTAGAAAAAATAGATGGACCTATACGAGCACATATAGGAGAACATGAAACCTTGATCGACATATTTATGAAATATACAAAGCTTAAGTTATTAGATAATACTAGAGGGATTGCATTTGACCATAAAAGTAATACAAAATATAATAAGAAGCAAAATTACATTTTCCATAAGCCGACGCCAAATAATAACTTTAAGTATCCTAATGGCCAGGAAAACTTTGATCCAAGACATAGCTTTCAAAATAAGTCAAATAATAGTTTGAGAAGCAATAGTTTTCAACAGAAAAACCTGAATTATAAACATTACGGACAGGGCATAAATAACAATAGAAATTCCATTCAACAATCAACATCTAAAGTTTTTTCAAACCCGGCAAAAAGTTATCAAAACAGAAATCATTTCAACAGTGGACAGCAACGCCAAGCAAATTACTATAGTCAAGAACCAGAGCCGATGGATATCGGAAATTTAAAGGAAGAAGAAGACGTAAATTTTTGCACAACACCTCCATTACAAAATTAGCCATAGCAATTGTAGCAATTGGTGATTGAAAACTCAAATGTCTCATAGATACTGGCTCGGAAATAAGTATAATTAAGACAAGTGCTCTTAAGGATTCATTTCCCATTCAAAAAATTTACAAACCAATTTGGTACAGAACTATAAACGGAATAAACCAAGTGACACATAAAATTATTACTCCTATACCTAAAGAATTCAATATCTCAGGGATCTTCTCTGGGAAGGTTATAGATTTCAATAGTAAAAATTATTCAGCCATAATTGGTCAACATTTTCTCATCGCTCTTAAAGCTAAGATTGATGTAGAGAATAGATTCATTACCATTTTAGGTAAAAATATACCGTTTGGATACTACAAGCCATACAATAGTCAAGAAATTTCTTCACTTGAGTACATTAACTTAAAACACATGAATTTGTCACATGTAAGTTCCGAAGAACACCAATTGCTCAAGAAGTTATTGCACAGCTATAACGACTTATTTTATAAAGAAGGGGATAAGATTTCTGCAACCCATAAAATTAAACATGAAATAACGACAACAACAGATCGACCAATATATTAAAAAATTTACAGATATCCAAAAATACATGAAATTGAAATTCCAAAAAAAAATTAAACAGATGTTAGACGGAAATATAATTAGAGAAAGCAACTATCCATACAATAGTCCTTTATGGGATGTTCCAAAGAAGATCGACAATTCAGGCAATCAAAAGTGGCGAATTGTTATCGATTACAGAAGATTAAATGAGAATGCAGTAAATGATAAGTTTCCAATTCCTAACATAGATCGAATTTTGGACAAGTTAGGAAAAGCACAATATTTTTCAACTATTGACCTTGCAAAAGGTTTTCATCAAATTTTGATCCATGAAAAAGACATAGAAAAAACTGCATTCTCCACACCTTTTGGGCACTATGAATTTATAAGAATGCCTTTTGGACTTAAAAATGCTCCATCGACTTTTCAGCGTCTTATGAACTCTGTTCTTCGTCAATATATAAATAAGATCTGTGTCGTACATCATTAGTTGAACATATAAAAAGCATAAATTTAATATTTCAAACACTAAAAGAAGCAGGACTTGAAATTCAAACCGATAAATACAAATTTTTAAGGAGAGAACTGAATTTTTGAGCCATGTTCTTACATCAGAAGGTGTAAAACCAAATCCTAAGAAAGTTGAAGTTCTTCAAAAACTAAATCTTCCGATAACTAGAAAACAAATTAAATCATTTTGAGGAATCACAGGATTTTATCGGAAATTTATAAAAGACTAGGAAGGTCATCCGATTTCATTTGCGTCACGAACATTAAACAACCATGAACAGAACTACTCTACTATTGAAAAGGAATTATTAGCTATAGTGTGGGGCGTGAAATATTATAGACCTTACATATTTTGAAGGGAATTTGATCTGCAAACAGGCCACCAGCCACTGAAGCGGTTACAAGCAAAAAATTCGGGAAGGGATATAAATCCCAGATTACAACGATGGTTAGTGCAGTTAGGAGAATACGATGCAAAAATAGATTATATGTCAGGGAAGGAAAATAAAATAGCTGACTTTCTCAGCCGAATTAATTGTGAAAAATATGAAATAAATACATTTGATTACGAAAACTTGGGAATCACCTGAAAAGAATTGTTTAGTATCAAGTATGTAAATGTAGTCGGGCAACAGGATCCATCAGAAGCCTCTCTGGTGGTTCACACTGGCCATTCTCAAGATGAATATATAACTGAAAACTTAAGTATTTCTAATTACGATCAATCAGAGAACGGTGAAACTGTTCACTCATAAGCAGAAAATTATAATGACCATATTCCGATTCTTGATACAATTGTAAATCGCTTTAAATACCAAATAATTTTAAAAGAAAATAAGGATATCGAAGTAACAATCATGTTTAATAAGAAGAAAATTTATATTGATAAACATGACCTTGAGTCTGATAATGCTATCAAGCTTGTCCGAAAACATATTGATAAGGGTAAAGTTGGAATATTTTCTGAACTCGACGATCACTATTACTACAAATTGCAACAAATTTTAATGGATTCAAGTATTAAAAAAATTTCTTTTGTGAAACGTAGCTACTTTGCGAAGGATATTGAAAACGAAAATGAACTCAAGAAACAGATATCGTTTTTTCATAAAAATGTGGTAGGTCATGCAGGAATTATTTCGACTTACAAAGGAATGAAACATTAAATCGATCACCCTCGACTTAAAATTAAGATACATGAGATTGTAAATAATTCTGCCATGCTCCGGAGGAAAATATGACAGAAATCCAATCAAACCAAAGTTTAACTTCACGGAAACGCCAACTGCAGTTAATGAAATCGTTCACGTTGATACATATGTAAATAGCAAACAATCATTTATAATTTTTATTGACAAATTTTCGAAACATGTTGTAGGCTTTCATTTGCCAGATAGGAACAATCAAACGATTATAAGCAAATTAAATGAGGTTTTCGCAATAAAAGAATCAATTAAAAAATTTGTTTTTGATAATGAATTTAACTCAAAAAACGTGAGGGATTTTTTTACACAAAAAGGAATCGAATTTCATGCCACTAAGCCAAATAGTCATACCGGAAATTCTGATATTGAACGACTTAATAACACTTTGACTGAAAAATTAGTATACTTAACTTAGAAGAAAAATTTCCAATAATTACTCAAATGACAACAGCCATTAAGTTTTACAATAACACGGTGCATAGCACTATAAATTGTACTCCATTTGACGTTATAAACAGTTCCATTGATCACGAACTTATCAAAAGTAGATTGAAAAATAAAATAAAATATATTGTAACCACAGTAGGGAATCTTATACGGCGAGAAGGAAAAAGGTATTCATAAAAAATTATAAGAACTTAAGGCATAAGAAACAATCAAAATTTATTAAGCGAAATTTGAAAAATGTTCACTTAACAAATATAAAAAGACAATCTAAATTTACAGATCTGGACGATCATAATAATGATGATAGTATTGACAACCAAGGCACAGGGAATACTACAAATTAATCCCATCACCGAAGAATCAGGACACGCACAAATTAATTTAAGAAAAGTTGAAGTGGTGAATCAAATGTCCACAATCTTACATGTAATTGATACCAAAGAGTCAAAAACTTAGACTTATATAATAGAGAAATAGTTGAAACAAAAATAAAGACAATAAAATCAAAATTGAAATCGATAATCCCTTTAGAGCTTAGAAAGAAACGAGGACTGTTTATCTTCGTAGGTCATGTCCAAAAATGGTTAACTGGGGTTATGGATGATGATGATCGGCAGGGAATTTTCGAACATCTTAATGTTATGTATAAAAATAGTCACAATATTATTGTAACTGTGAATAAGCAAATATATATAACTACGCATTTTAATGAATCAATTCAAACACTAAAATTGGCTATTGATGATGACTAGGAAAATATAAAAAAAAAACTTAGCCAATTTTAAAAACAGACACAACGAAATAGTTCGAAGACTTTTGTATGCTGACTAAATGTTTAAGCTATTATACCTAAAAGTGAAAATTGAACATTGTGACGAGCCAAAAGTCAGAGTTCGTTTTTGGCGCACATGAATCCTACAAGTTATTTTTTTTTTTTGCCATTGCCCCTCCTTATGTATTATTGCTATTTTCAAATAAGTACTTTAATTAGACCATGATGAAGAATTGTTACTATACTGTAAACAAAAATGGAACATTGAATTACTAATGCTGAGGTTACAACATATTCAAGAAAATATAGTATCTGCTAAAAACCATATATTTCACCCAGGTATACTAACATCTGAAGAAATATAAAATATAAAATATATTTCAATATAAAATAATTTCCTGAAGAAGCTAACCGAAGGCTAGCGAAATATCGAAATAAATAAATATATATATTAATATTGAATAACCTAAAAACTTAAACAAATCTATTGATTAATAAACGAAAAAAGGTTAAAAAATCAGATACAATAATAATCTGATGAAATAGATAAATTCCAAATAGAATTCTTTAAATTAAAATTTATGAAAATTGATATTTTAAAGTACAAAGATGGAATACTACTTCTTGCAATAAAAATTCAAATTAATTATGTTGAAACTGATTTGAAAATGAAAATAGCTCTCCCTAACAAAAATTATAAGGAAATTAGCTATGTTATTGAAATTGGAAATAATGTCTTAGATTATGAAGAAAATGTCTACCTTAAAAATCTTAAAAATAGTAGGCACTGTACTATAAAACAGTTGGCAAGTATAAAACAGAAGTATGGATTAAAATAAGGATGAAAACAATATATGTACACATTAATTCTTTTTTTTTTTAAATAACAAATATTACTGAGGTTATATAAAAAACAAAATTCGGGAGAATTTTTATCAAGGGATGGAGCAGTTACATCCTTATTATTATTAGTAGTATTATAATTAGGCATAATTACATGAAACTAATTAGACATAAGCAAACAAAAGTGTCTAGACGTAAGTAATTAAAAGAGTTTTCGCAGATAAAACTAAGTCGTAGACCTACGTAAATAATAATAAATGATAATCATAAGTAGCTAAACAAATACATAAAATATTACCAAGCAATTGATAAGTTTAATACTTATTAATTGTTGTTACAAATCACATATGTAACAACAAACAACTTTTATTCGATATGACTTTAACCACAGTCTACTGACGATTGATTAACCACCCAACAAATAAATTATATATATATATATATATATATATATATATATATATACGAGTGATATAAATGGAGTGATGAAATTTCTCGGGATTGGTAAAGATCTTTTTAAAAAGAAAAAACAGAAGATTAGCACTTTTGAAATAATAAATTTATCCTTTAATATCGCGCTCGAATGGACCAAATGTGTAAAGAAGGAAGTTAAATAAAAAGCTATTGTTATTAATGTTTTCAAATTCAATATATGTTTCTTTGTTTTTACCTTTTATAGTTTGTTTATGGTTTTGGATAGTGTGTGTCACTTTCGTAAAGGCTCACAAACAAGTAAGATATTATACATAAATAATACAGCAACTGACCGAACAAACGAGTAAAACCAAACTGTTAGTTATTTTACTAGTCAGAATCCAAGGATTACTCCGAAAAATCAAGAATGATTTAAAAAGGAGCGAATGTGGACCCTGACAATATACTAATTATTGAAATAAGTCAACATGACCAAAGTGATAAATAAATTATAGAAGTCCAACGTTTTGGCTGAAACAATTATGAAGTTTCTAGTTAAGATACAAACTTAACGGCAAACTGGCTATATGTATTTGGCAGCACAATTATTTCAACTCTGACTGATAAAACATATGTAACATCCCTGGTCAGTAAAGAACAACTAAAATTCAGATTAAGGGAAAATAACAATCAGGATACAACGAGATATGGTAACAACATCAATGCTGAGAAAAAATGGTCCCCCCTATATATTAAAATACAATAGTTTCCAAAACAACGTAAAAGCAATGACCAGATGTCTTACGAAGTTACCAGAAGTGTGGTTTTACAATAATGCGTGTCATCGTCGCCTAGTATGAAACAGTAATTACAAACGTAAATGAAGTATTGCCCGTTTATTACACTGCTCTGCAAAAAATAACTTTTTGTCGCTCCTTTAAACAAAACTATATGCGGTGTATGGAATTTTAAGCGCTAAACTCGAATCCGTTTTCGGGTTTTTTCCTTCAGGTCCAGATTTTTTTTTTGAGCGTGGCAATTTTTTGCCACTAATTAGCCAGGTACGTAGACATATTTCAACCTAACTCGGAAACGAGTCATCTGATTTTAAAAAGTAAAACACCAAACGATTTGTAACAAAATTGTTTTTATTTTAGTCTTATACAGTTTTTCTTTATCTCTTATCGTTTTGGAATTATTCAGAAATTAATCGAGAAAAAAATTTTTTTCCTGCAAAATTCATAATTTTTTTCAGATTAAATATAGAATTTAAATAAATTTAAAGCAAATATTCCACACTTTGCACCTTTGTCTAATAACTACAGATCTTAGAAATGAAAAAAGCTATAAACCATAAAAATCGGTTCAAAAATTTAGATTATATTTTAAATTTACTGCAGGCACCCAGTATTGTAATGCAACCAACCTTATAGACATATGACGATACCATTTCGTTAGGTAAGCAGGTAATGGAACTAAAGTACAACGGTATTTTGCATGGGTCGTTGATTTAAAAATTATAACATAGTATTTTTCATTGACCTGTAATTCTAAATCGAGAACATTAGGATAGATTCTAATATTTATTGTAGCAGTATATGCAAAAGTTGATGGACAATAAGTGAGTCAGTTTTAATTTGATATCGTGCGGTTCCGAAAACGGATTCGAGTTTAGCGCATCAAAATCTATATAGTCCAAATAGTTTTATTCAAAGGAGGATTTGGCTGCTGAGCAGCATTATTTTTAAATTCAATAAGTTACAGTTTTATTATTATTGCAATCAAACGAATCCTGGATAGAAAATAAAACCACTTTTCTGCCAAAAGGTCTAGTATAATGTAAAAATAGGTATCAGAAGTGGGATTTTAAAATCAAATTAGAAAGGACATTTTGAAATAAATATAATAAAAAAACACGTTGCAATATATAAAAGAAAAATAAAAGGTTATTATAATATAATGGAAAAAGGACATTCAAAATTAAAAGACTGTAGTAGAGATAAAATTTTATGAGCAAAAAGTTAAAAAGCAAAACAAGGAGCTGAGCCAGCTGTAACTACCGACAGTAGGTAACAAAACTAAACTCCAGAGGATACTAATAGAAGAATTCAAGAGCCATGAAATGGACATCGGAACATAAGAGTTTGAGAACCAGGACGCTGCTATGGTGATCGAAATGAAGAAAAAAACAGCGAAACTTTTGTAACCCAAGTTTAAACGAAACTGCTGATATTAAGTAGATCTACGAATGAGACACTGGCACAAATTTCTAAAGCAATAAATTAGAGAGTGTATTCTGTGGAGAAAATTCGCAGTTCTGAAAGAAAGAGACCACAACCTAGAAAGCAATAGCCTGGAGATACATGTAAAGGAGATCAATGATAAATTGCATGCTATAGAGGACAAAATAAGAAATCTCGATTGCCACAGCATCTTTCATTTCGCGACGGTTACCAGTAAAAATGGATAGGATGCTGCAGATAAGGCCATAGAGTTAATATAATGGGGCACTGCATCGCAAGTAAGGTGGCGAGCACAAGCGCGACATATACAGGATGGAATTGCAGTGTAGAGCTCAAAAGCATAATGAGTCTCCACAAGACTTCGCAATGAAAATTAAGCGGCTGGAGCAGATCACATATCCAGGCGACAGTCACCCGTTAATTAACCATTTTAAGACTGAAGCATTTATTAAAATCAAACTGCCTCCCGTTAGATCCATTAAACGGCAAAATCATGTATTTACCATAGACAAAGTGCGTCTCAGTCGATAATAAGGCACAACATAAAAACGAAGAAACGCGAGCCGCTAAGCAATATACGCTTACATACAGCTACTGGAGAGCCTGTCACTGTCTATGGTAAGATTGACGTAAAGGTGACTATAGTCAACATCAGCGTGAAGCATGTGGCAGCTGATGATTTGGCGTAATCCACCTGATGTTGGATTTGATAATAAACCGCAAGTGAGGAAGGTTTTGGATGTTTGTAGTCATACATTACCACCACATTCTGAAGCAGTCATAGGGCACGTATGGACGGAGATTGTACGGACAACCGATTGTGGGTTGTCAAATCAACAAATTTTAACAGAGAGCTAATAACAGTAACGCTAGCAAAGGCGGAATGATCTCCATACATGTACTCAATTTAGCAGGCCACGTAAAAGTCATCACTTGCCGCGTTTACACTGCGGCAAGCTAAAGCCAAGGAAGAGCCGCTATAGTGAAAATCGAAATCAACACAGGGGAAGCGAGGCCGATTAAACCACCCCGAAGTGTACCTCTAGCGAAGCGTAATGAAGTCAGAGACCTAGTAAATAAAATGTAGCAAAATGGTGTAATCGAACCATCGTCAAGTCCTTGGAGTTCGCCACTAGTCTTACTTAAAAAGAAAGATGGCACTAAAAGTTTCTGTGTAGACTACAGGAAGCTCAACGAAATTACCAAGAGGGACAGCAAAATGGTGTAATCGAACCATCGTCAAGTCCTTGGAGTTCGCCACTAGTCTTACTTAAAAAGAAAGATGGCACTAAAAGTTTCTGTGTAGACTACAGGAAGCTCAACGATACTGCTCCCCAGTATTGACGATACTACAGAAAGGCTATCTGGTACAAAACGGTTCCCACCAATAGATTCGCAAAGCGGATATTGGAGGGTGGATATTGCAGAGATATACAAGGAGAAAACAGCCTTTAGCGCAAGCGACTATGCTATATAGTCTCTGCAACGGTCCAATCATATTTGAACGCCTAATGGAGCAAGTACTGCAGGGTACTCACTAGAAGACATGCTTGGTTATCTAGATGAAATAGTCGAAATGGATATCTTCAGCTGGATTAAAACTCTGCCTAAAGAGATGTGCATTGTTCCAGGAAGAAGTAAACTATTTGGGCAACAGATGAACATATATTCGAGCAGTACAGGAACAGTGTCGTCCTAAAAACTTCTATGAGTTGCGAAGCTTTCTGGGCCTTTGTACTTACTACAGGCGCTTTGTACCAAATTTTGCTAGTCTGCTAGAGCTGACCAAAGAGAGATCATACCATTGAGGTGAGTTTCAGGCGAATTTTTATTATTATGAAACACAGCATCTTGTGGTTGAAATGGCTATGGTACTACCGTGTATCGACAAGTCATTTTAAATGATGACCAATGTTAAAGAGAGCTAATTGCATAAAATGGATTTCTACAAGCTGAATAAGCCGCCCATAATATCCTAAAAGCTGATAAATCAGAATATGTGAAGCAATATATGTTTTAACATACGATTTCTCCATTTTTTACGCTTCATATTTAAGTAAACTGACAATTGACAGAGACCAAACAACTGAAAAGCAGTTGTGTATACTGAACGTTTTTGTCAATTAAACTTTTATATAATTGTAAACGATAATACAAATAAAAAAATAACCATAAATCAATTGAGTCATGAACGGCAATGTCATCTTAGCGAAAACAACCATATATTTTTAAAAGTTGTAAATCACAATAGAGACATACAATAACATTTTAGAATGACGAAAAAGGAAAGATGGATAGAAAATTACGGAAGAACGGGAAGAAATAGATGTTAAGTTAAATTTTATTAGAGCACTAATTTGAGGTAGCAATAGTTGCAGAAATTTAGAAGAGATTTCGAATGCAAATTATAACAGAAAGAAACCGCTTCATGTGTTACAATTTAGACCTCGTTTAAACATTTCTTTACAGATTTACGTGTGAAAAGTTCTCGACCTAAAAACATTGCCATTCGCTTCGAAAAAGAGGAGAACCAAAAGAAATTTTATTACAATGCCCTCTATCGAACACAGGATTCGACATAGCGTGGAAAAATCTACGTTTTAATAGATAAAAACACAAAATCGCATGGCATTGCAAAGGGGTATCAGTTATTTATCTGCACTGCAAATTTATGACGCGGTGCTGATAATTGGGACCCTATCATTGTTTTGATTTTTATTTAGAGACTTGAAGATTGCACTGTTACCCTATGGAAGCAGAATATAAAGGAAAAAATTGTATTGTCTGCTTGAAAAGGCTTGGCTGCTGTCCTAATAACAACAATTTTAACTTTGCAATTTCTGTGGAATATTAGAGGTTCAACATTTGAAAAAATTAAAACTCATCATGTCTAGCTGAAATTATTGCGTGCTTTTTAAGAATGGATACCATTTCTCCTTTTAGTTCTGGAGATATTCAACAGCCAAAAACATTTCAATGTTGTGTTAATTGTTTGTTCCATATATATATATATATATATATATATATATATATATATATGTTCATAAAAATATATGTTCTTCAGAGTTAGCTATATATATAGCTACTTTCTACCTCTCGCTGTAATTGTTAGCCGGAACCCCTTATTCAAAAAATATTTCATCTGTCAGGTGATTAAGGATACAGCTAGCGCCCATACTGATCCTGCTTAGGCTCTATTTTTTAACTTTTACACAACCTTTTAAAAATTTCACCGGATGCCAAAATGTTTGACGTAAGATATTAGGCTCCATCTGCTCTAGGAAGTTTTTTTTTTTTAATTGAAATATTCTTCGTTATGGATTCGTCTGTTACTTAAAAAAAAACCCATGGTTTTTTTGTGGTAATTTTTGTCCTTTATTTTAAAGGATGTACTCAAAACAAATTAATAAATCTACGTTGATCTATTATTACGTGCTGATTTAAATTCATGCATAATTACGGGTGACGTTCGACGTAATCTAAGTAGATTGTTAGCTCGAAATATAGTCTTCGACTGCTCTATACTGAAACTTTCACTACAATAATTTAACAAGGGTGGAATTTTCTTAGGAAGAGAATTTAACTCAATATTTCTTGAAATTTCGGAAAATATGTGAAAAACCAAATGTATTTTCCCATTTGTCTGAAGATGATTTATTTTCCGGAAAAAATTTAGCATACTAATGCAGATTAGAAAAACAGCAATGTATGCTTATGTTAAAAGTAGCACTACACTTAGAATTTCTGTGAAAAGAGTAATATAATAATGACCATATATTATTAACTGTTTTCTCACAGAGCATACTTTTTGATCTTCAACTCAGTATGTGAATTCCAGGAATAATAATAATAATACTAATAAGGATCAACTCATAATTGATAGTATAAATACCAAGCAAGGTATAAAGAGAAAAACTTGTATACGATATTTATAGACTGTTGGAAGGCTTTCGATTTAGTGTCACACTTATGGCTTCTAGATATGATACAGATATACCTATAAAATTTATACCACTCTGGTAAAATGTATTGATCACTTAATGCGATTCTGGAAAACTAAATTGCATATCCAAAAGGGAAACAATACGGTTGTGTCACAGCCAATAAAAATATGTATATGTCACGGCAATTGGCTTAGTCCCTTGATATTCTGATTATCAATAAACACTTCCCTAATAGAGCCAATATGGGTATAAATTGTATCCTACAACAGATATAATTTCGCAATGTTTCTATACGGATGATCTAAAAATTTATGCAATTACAAAACAAAACCGAGAGAACCTATTGAAAATAGATGAAATGTTTTCGAAAGATGTCAGAATGAAATTTGGAATCGACAAATGTAAAACACATAATGAAACCAGGGGAAAATATACAACCATCCAAATTTTCCAAACTACGGACGTGGACAACATAACACCACTCAGAAGAAACGAACACTATAAGAACTTGGAAACAATAAGAAGATATCCATAAAGAAATCATAAAAAGGATTAATATAATAAGCAGGAGTAAACAAAAGGTCGAAACCTTGTAAAGGTAAGAAAAGAGATACTACGTATAAAATATTATAAGGTAAAGAGCTATCAAGATTATAGCATATTGTAAAATAAAAACTTCAGCATCTCCTCTCTATAGATAACTCGTAAGTGCCGATGATAATCCATTTCCACTATATCTTGAAAAAAAGAACACCAACAGAGAACCTCCTCCAATACTGGATATAAAAACCGCCGCATCAAACTAATCTAGACGTAGTAAATACTAACAATTGGCTTAAGTATGGTAACGTCTGCATTGAAACCGAAGGATTTATTACAGCCATTCAGGATGGAGTAAAGTAAATGAAAAACTACACGAAATACATAATTTGTGACAGCACAGAAACAGACGAATTGCCGAAGGTGCTGTAAAACGCCTGAAACGTACAACACCTGCTTAAAAGCTGTCCAACTCTATTTCCAAATCATTACAGGCAAAGACATGATAATGTCGTTAAGATAATATATATATATATATATATATATATATATATATATATACATATATTATTAATAGGTTATATATTAACGAGCCAATAACACAGTAATACAAATATGAATGTACCCAATAGAGCAGATATGATATTAATAAATAAAAAATAAAAAAATAGCCCTGATCATTGACTTCCCCCTACCCTATGTACAAGATAAATACTGTCATTCAAGACACAATATCCATAAAAAATCTATATATCTATATATATATATATTGTAACGACATATTCTTGCTATATGCTGAGGCAGGCTCGCGGCTGCCAGGGTCCGTTACAAATATTTATATTTCTTCTGATGAAAGAGTAGAACCACCTTTAATTTTCTCTTTAATAATGTATTTATTCGCAGTTCTCTTAACCTAGCTGTATGTCTCACTAATAACTAGACTCTGACACCAAGTCACCGATAACACGTTTCCGTTAAACACCCGTACACAACACGAGTGGTCTCTCTAAATAAATGCTCTCGCCCGACATCGCGCTATATTTATGCTCATGGGGAATTTGGCAGACGCTCTTTAGGCGGGAGAATAAAATTCTGCCCCGACTCAAGGTCGCTGCCCACAGTCTAAACGCCGACTTGCTGCCACCGAGCGAATAAAATTCTGCATCAACCTCAGCTCGCCGTTCTCTCCTCGCTCTTACACACTAACCGTACTGGAGGTTCCCGTAGGAATCGCAGCACGGCGACGACGAAGTTACAGACTTATTGTCAACGAGACAGGGTAAACGCAGTAAGCCACGGCAGAGGAAATTTCTTCAAATGGGGTGGTGAATAAAATTCACAATACTATAATCGGGAAATTTCTCTGGTTGTTCACTTACTTCTTTTGTTCTTTTCTCAGCCATGGGCATGTTATGGGAAAACTATAGGGGCTTTTGGAGGGCTCGATGAATCCTTGCGCAAGTAGTTTGCTGACTTCTTCGTCAATTATGGCTTGCATAGCAGGGTTTCGAGGCATATACCTTAGTTTGATGGGACGATCGTCCTTCATTACTATTTTATGGGACGCATTATTCGATGGGCCCGTGGTGCTGCTAAATTTTTTGAGTCCAGTCGCTAAAAATGTTTTACTCACATTAAGTGTGAGCGTTGATGGATGAATGGGATATTGCTTTTGGGTCGCTAAGGACACCGGTATCATTGGGCCTGAAACCTTGGCGTTTCCCTGATGTTGTGTTGTAAAATTCTTGAAGGTGCAATCAGTAGACAGTCCCGCACAGCTAATAGTAGCGTCAAAACTTCGCAAAAACTCCAGCCCTAGGAGAAGATTTTCACTACATCCCGGCATTAGGTAAAAAACACACTTCTTAAATTTCTTTCCCTGGGTAACACGATATCGTACACCCTGAGTCACCTTCGTCATAGACCCGTCAGCTAAGAACACTTCTAGTTGTCGATTGACTATTTTGGGTTTACCTCGCAATTTGGGAACAAAATCTAGATTAATAAAATTTCGCGAGGCTCCAGTATCGATGGTAGCGGTAATCAGTTCATCCCCAATAATTATTGTTGCCGTGATTCGCGTTTCTTCGGAGTTTAAAGATGTTTTGTTTGATGAGGCATGTTTTGTGGGATGGTCGGTTTGTCTCAGTTCTGCTGCCCTCCGGTTTGGGTTTCCTGAATTCCGTGAATTATCATAACATCTATCTGCCCGGTGGCCTTCCTTGCCGCAGGAACTGCATATAATGTGTTGACGCTTTTTACTGTCTTGAGCTGAGAACGATGCAGGCTGGTTTACTTGATCATTGCGCGAATTTTTAATATGTTCCAAGTCATCTGCCAGAGCCATGAGCTCTTGAATGGATGTGAAGTCGTTTCTACGGATATGCAATTGGTAATCCGGATGAGAGTTCCTGAAGATTCTCTCCAGCAGTTGTTCTTTACTAAGGTTTGAATGTCGCATACGATTTTGTAGAGCAAGTATATAATCTTTAAAAGGCTCTCTGGTGCCTTGTTTGTGTTTATGGATTTCATCATCAAGTCTCTCATAGTAGTGTGTGGGGAGGAAAAATCTACAGAAATCTGTTTTGAAACTACTCCAGGTACTCCAGAATTCATTATTTCGATACAAGACCAACGCACGAGCACACAAAAGTTCTGGCATAATTTTTGGAAGTAGGTTCAGTGCAATTCCCTACATTTGTGACAGCTCCTCAATGCGTTCTATAATTTCCAGTGGATCATGTGTGCCATCGTACCCGTAATCCCCACTTTCTTACCTTATCGATAATTTGAATCCTACATTCCATATCCAGAGTTTTAGGATGTTCATGATGGTCGTGCTCAAAACTGACACTTGGTTCTTCCTTAGCTGGAGATTTGAGCGGTTGTTTGTTTGCTGGAGGCTCCAGTTGCTCGAGTGGTGGTGGACTGGCTTCATGGCGTTGTTTGTATTTCTATTATATTCTGGACTCTGTTCCGTACCAAGGAATTTCGCCCATTGTCGTCTGAGCTCATCCACATTTCCCGTAACATCTAATTGAAATTCAGTCAGATATTGCAAAAGGTCATCCCGTTTAAGGGAATATGCCCACGATGTTTTCAACATCTTTGCCGTAGATATTTCAGTAAAATCTTGTTGATTGGAATATTCACAAGTTTTCAGTACTTTTCTAATATTCTGGTTCGTATCACTACCTTGTGTTCAAAAGTGTCTTGATATAGTAATAAGCTGTCCTCGTTTTTGTTTACCATTTAAATCGTATAGATATGTTTATATATTAATATAATTTCTTAATTATCAACAGAGTTTACAGTATTTGAAATGTGTTCACTCCATGTCATGTAATTGACGACTTTAGCATAGATTATTTTCTGCGGAATTTAAAAAGATTCAGCAATATTTTATGTTTATGTATAAAGTTATTTTTTTCTTTATTTTACGGTTACAAATTCTGTATGTATTATTTTTGTGTTATTATTCATCTTCATGCAAACTTGCTGATTGTATGTATTTGAAATATATTTTTCCCGCACTTTTTTTTCCTTTCACATTTGTGCAAAAAATTTTCTTTACTCTAGATTAATATCTTACTGTTCTCTTTGCATGGTCATGTAATCATCAAATTATTTCATTGTTTACAGCACAGTTTTTTTTTCAATTTGTCATTAGTCTTTAGGTTGAATTATTGAATCGTAACAATCCGCTCTCCTTACGGTAGGAAACTTTAAGAAGCCAAGCACTCTATCATGATGAACTCTCTTTCATTTCATTGTCCCTGCTCGGGCGGTTCGTTACAAATATTTATATTTCTTCTGATGAAAGAGTATAATCACCTTTAACTTTCTGTTTAATAATGCATTTATTCACAATTCTCTTAAACTAGCTGTATATCTCATTTAGAAACTAGACTCTGACACCAAGTCACCGACAACACTCTTCCGTTTAACACACGTACTAAACACGGGTGGTCTCTCTGTAAAAATGCTCTCGCCCGACACATTGCTACATTTATGATTATGGGGAATTTGGCAGACGCCATTTTGGCGGGAAAATAAGATTCTGCCCCGACTAACGGTCGCTGCTCACAACCTAAACGCCGATGTGCTGCCAGCGAGTGAATAAAATTCTTCATCAGCCTCAGCCCGTCGAAGTTAGCTGTTCTCCCCTCGCTCTTACACACTGACCGTACTGGAGGGTCCCGTAGGAATCGCAGCACGGCGACGACGAAGTTACAGACTTATTGTCAACGTGACAGGGTGAACAAGGTTCTATCCTGCCTACGAAAGACAAAGCCCGCAGTAAGCCACGGCAGAGGGAATTTCTTCTACTGGGGTGGTGAATAAAATTCTATCTCACCCAATTAGAAGCGGCCTCTTTTACTTCGTTTGACTAGTTGAGTTAAATTGAATAATATTCTAAGTTAACTCTGCACGTCTTACCAAGTTGCTGTCCGGCGACTCACTGATCCTCTACTTGTAAATCAACTGTCTTATATTATCCCCTTGTGCATGCAGTGTCGTCGTTGAACGTACGAATCCACAGCCTCATGATGTTTGTTTACACATACATAAGAAATCCATCAGCTGTTGAGGACAGCAGTGTTGTAACATTTAATAATCTCTGATCTATGTTGCACTGATTTGGTGTCAGATGGCGCCGTATAACGGCCGTTAATATTTTAAATTTAATTCTAAATTTATATAATATATATATTGTATTATTTATCCTTCGTTATTTATCCTCAACATTAGTAATTCAATGTTCCATGTTTGTTTAAAGTATAGTAACGATTCTTCATCATGGTCTAATTAAAAATATACTTATTTCAAAATAGCAATACTACATAAGGAGAGGAGAAGCAATGGCAAAAAATAACTAACTTACAGGATTCATGTGCGCCAAAAACGAACTCTGACTTTTGGCTCGTCACAATATATATATATATATATATATATATATATATATATATTATATATATATATATATATATATATATATATATATATATATATTTATATATATATATATATATATATATATATATATATATATTTATATATATATATATATATATATATATATATATTTATTTATTTATATATATATATATATATATATATATATATATATATAGTATTTGTCCAATACATTAAGAATACACACAATCTGGTCAAGGTAGATACCCTACAAATACTAATAAGCTTTATGAGAATAATACCCAAAAGGACAACGTGAGCAACAGGGCCTAAATAAAATAGAGGTACTAAGAGGAACAGAGGTTCCTGGATATTGAAACCCCCAGCATCCTTGCGCTTCAAGAACAAAATCTCGCGGAAGTTTCATTCTGAGCGCACGATTGGAAGTAGTTTTAGCAAACAACAGTAATGTCACTACATTTAGAAGACGGGGATGTGAACCCACTACGCGGGACATCACTGCAGTGATGAATCCAAATCCTGCTCTGAGATCAAGAAAAAGAAGCACACGGAAATGAAACTTAGCTAGACTAGATTCCAAAGCATTGCTGACAAATTTCGATGGGATTCTAACTTTTAACAAAAAAAGGGACACTGACTCCGTGGCAAACGCAATGATCAAGCGCAGAACTCAAAGCTGCAATGCATCTATGCCTCACGTGACGCAGAACTTGAGAAGAGCTAAAGACTGCTGCTAGAAGCCTTAAAAAGGGACAAGCACCCGGCCCAGACAGATTACCTGCTGAGGTGCTTCGTTCGATTACTGTTCAAACGCGATGCTCGGGGTTTACAACGCTGGCTTATATCAAGGTATCTTCCCTAAGCAGTGGAAAACACAAAAGTTTGCAATTGGTTAGCAAGGCAATAGCTGACCAGCATCATGCTGACCCCTCTGCATGCTCGATAGTGCCGACAAGCTATTGGAGAAGCTCCTACAGCGCAGATAAGCAGAATCCGTTGTGTCTGCTGGGGGACTATCACAAAGACTGTTGCATTTCGACCAAGAAAATCGACGCTGGGTATTATTGAAGAAACTTCGAACACGTCCAGAGCAGACGCGCTATCGTTTTGGTCACACTCGATGTAAGGAATGCTTTCGATAGCCTACGTTGGGCAGATATTATGAAGACATTGAGGGAAAGGTACGGTGTATCTGAAAAAGATGTTTCGGAGCTACCTAAAACATCGCAAGATCCTCTACGATATACCAGATGGGAAAAGAACTAAAATGTTCACATTAATCCTAAGACTCGACATCAGTCCTAAGACTACTTGAAATTGACAATGTGTGATACGCTCGTAACCACAAAGAGAGCGATTTTATATTTGGTGTCAAGTAGACTGTAGGCTCACTTTTTTGCTTCAGCCAATAAGGCGGAAAAAGTAACTGGCAAGTTATGTAGACTAATAGCGAATATCAGCGGGCCAACGTAGAGCAAGAGGACGATGATCCAAGAAACAAAAAACTCGATGCTGCTATATGGCAGTGAGATTTGGGGAGCTACACTGATGGCCAAATTAAAACGCAAAGCCGTGGAAGCAGTGCACGGCGGCACTCAAGGTTGTGTCAGCTTATCGCACTGCTTCGGCAGCACCGGTTTTTGTAATCAGCGGAGAGAAACCTATTGATCTCTTGGCATAAGAGCAAAAGGAGGCATTGGATTCCAAGAACGGCGGTCCTGTTAGTAGTTCTGCAGATCGAAGGCCCAGGATACTCCAGCAATGGGAAAACAGTTGGAGCACGGAAACCGTAGGTAGATGGACAGCGAATCTCATCTCCAACATAGAGGAGTAGGCACAGGGAACTTCCTGACACAGTTTCTGTCAGGCCATGGTAACTTCCTCAAATATCTTTCCCGCAAGGGCAAGACAGAGAATGCCTTCTGCATGTGCTGCAAAACGCGAAATGATGACGTTGAACGCACATTTTTTGACTGCAACAAGTGGCAGGCGGAGCGATGTGACCTATATGATCAGATCAGTGAACTTAATCCTGACATTGTTTACAAAGTGTTTGAAAGAAAGGACAAATAGATTGCCGTAAAAAACTACGGCATTGACCTACTTTTTGCAGAACGGATGCACCTTTTAGCTCCTCATCATTGTCAATTGGCGACGGCCACTGTAAGTTCGAGGGCATTTTAAACCCTTCTCACACGCCAAATATATAACAATAATATGCACAATAATAAAATATAAAATTTCTTACCAATTTGCTAGCTACATCCACTGGATTTACATCACGTATATCAAACTTAAATGTTATAGTTTTTTGTTTGTTCTCCATGTGGCAGTTGATGACGGTGCCGTGGTCGATACCTGTCACGCTCAGCTGTGGTATGCGCTCATTTCCACTTCGGGTCGCACGACGAGACTTTGGTTTGTATTGTTTATCATCGACATGATGTTGATGCGATTGAGATGAACATGAACTTATAGAGACTTTGTTCGGATATTTAGGGGTCGCTTCCACTACCTTTGTTTGTTGAGATGATTGTGTTGTTGTTGTTGTTGGCTGTTGCTTTTGCATCATACGCTGCTGTATTATAGCAGGCTGTTGATCTGAAATCTGTGGTATAAGATGAGCTTGTTGATTATTTTGTTGTACCAATGGTATTTGTTGTAATTGTTGCAGCTGTTGATGTGTGTTAATTTGAAGCTGTAAGCCCTGCTGCAGCTGTTGTTGTTGAGATTGTTGAACAGAAGATTCCTGTGGTAAATATTGTTTTTGCAACATTTGTTGATTTATTTGCATTAAATATTGTTGCTGTTGCGTTATCTGACCTGCTGGCTGTGCCGTGTATTGTACAGGAAACTGCTGTGATTGGTGCTATTGCCCAATATATGTAGGCAAACAAATATTTTATAAACATGAATACGTACATTATTATTCGAACTAATAAGATAAACAATGAAATATACTAAGATGAGAATCATTATTCAAACTCAAGTTCAAACCAAGGAATTCGTAAATATCGTTTTTAATTTTTCGTAATAAATTCGAGTATATGTCAAGAATATTTATCATCATCTTTCTAGCAGAAGGGATCAGTAATGATTTCATGATATTATGTTTTCAGATTTTTTTGTGCATGATATCTCATAAACCGGTTTACGATAATCGAAGTGATTTTAAATGCCAAGAACTGAGTAGTCATTTAGGAGTTATTTTAAAAACATACTTTGAAAAGTGCTGAAAAATTAGAAATTGAACAAGGTATGAAGATGAGATGGCATAGTGGGCACGAAATCAATAACGATACTTTATGCTAGCATGATGATGTCTTAATAAATATTTTACATTAATCTCTTTATAAATTTTACTTTTCGAACTATATTTTATATTGCAAACACTAAACCAAACTAAGAGTGCATTCAGTAGGTGGACTAATAGATATAAAGTTAATGAAAAAATACATATAAATGGATACTTTTTGCAAAATTTGTGCTATTCTATGCTTTTGAATTCTTCGAAGTAGTTTTCAAATAAACATATTGCTAAGTGATAAACGGTGATTAATGTAGTTCCCGGTAACTATAAAAGAGCCGAGGACACTAACTAATCAGATAAATAGTTTCGGAGTTTTCCAAATATATTACTAACTAATAGATTTGTTTGCTTTTGTAAAAAAATTTCCTGAAGAAGCTAACCGATGGTTAGAGAAATGTCGAATATTATATATTAATATAAAAGAATCTCAAAACTCAAACAAATCTATTAATTATTAAAAGCAAAAAGGATACAAAATTAGACATAAGAACCAAATATATTACTTTTTCGAATATTTATGGTGATGATATCTCACAAACCTGTGATTAACTTGGTTTGTATATTTCAAAGAGCTAATTTATTTCAGGAATCGATTGGTGGAGTCGCTGAAAAGTTATTTTAAAAATATCACTTTAAAGAACACTTTTTTGTAAATGTTTTGCAGACATTTTGAAATGTAATATTTTGAATCGGTTCAAGTAAACAGGAAAATTAAGTCCGGAAACTCTCCACTTTTGATTACTATAAATAAATTGATAACACGAATTGATTAGACATACACATTTTGGAGTTTTTCAAGGAAATCACTTTTATCATATTTTTGTTTACAACATATCACGAACGGATTACCCCAATTTTGACTAGATTTGCATCTTTTACGCGTTTATTAGTTTGTGCAATCTATCGATAACGCAATTGGAAAGTTATTAAAATATTCTACTTTAAAAAAGACTTTTTTTAGTTTTTTAGTAGAACGCCAACAATTCGTTCAGTTCGGTTCAGCCGTTAAAAATTAGTCAGGAAAGCATCCTGAGATCTCAAAACGTGAAGATCTGATGAGTACTTAATTTTTTCAATAGTTTTAGTTTTGAATTTGTTCAGAATTTTCTTAGAAGGAAGTTAAAAAAGCTTACCTGACCTTGTAGCATAACTGTTGCTTGCTGTGAGCTCGATTTCAGTGCTGCATAGTTTACTTGCTGTTTAACATTAGTGCAATGTGATAAAGTGTGTTGTTGCTGAGAGATTTGTGAGTTGTAATATTGGTTTTGAGAGAGCACGCTGGTTGGGGATACCGTCTGCTGTGGGGTTTGTACATCTTGTACTGGTGTCGAGTAACTACACTGTGATGTTATTGTTGGCTGTTGGTAACATACAAAATTATGATGGTGTTGTTTCTCATTATTTTCTACATTTCTCTGTACAATATCATCACTTTGTAAAGCAAGCGAACTCTGCAATTGCAGTACCGGCTGAATTTGTTGTTGATGTTGATTATTTTTTTTGCCGTCATCATCATCTTCAGAATCAACCTCATCTTCCTCCTCCTCTTCTTCCACATTTGGTGGCAACATTTCTCGTTGTTTTTGTAAAGCTAACTTTTCTAAGCGAGACTTTTCATTTTGCAATTGCAATTGTGTCTGACGTTGAACGCGTTCTTTTAACAATGAAAACACTTGGACTTTTAATAATCTCACCACAGCCCTGGCATCTTCATCGGATATGATATTCTCCTGCTTCATATCATGACACAGTTTCTCACAATCGTCCTTTTTAATGTCAAATTCGAACTGTATAGCCTCATTTTCTTTATGTTTTGAAGAGCGCTTTTTAGGATCTAGAAATCTTAAGCGAAACTCAATGACGTTGACATCGGGATTGCTAAGAAATGCTTCGGTTGCTGTAGCTTCCACACGAATCCCAATATCTTCCTCGAAGAATT
>OY776282.1:1930783-1932636 GCA_963675445.1 Linnaemya vulpina
AATATGCTTTAGCTAGATCTGAATATAATTCTGCTAACAAAACTGCATATATTACTTACATAAATCGTGTTAAACAAAATATAAGAACAAACCCTAAATCATTCTATAACTTTGTTAACTCTAAACGCCGCTCCTCTGGTTATCCAAAGCATTTGAAGTATGGTTACTGACTGCTAATGATGATGTATCAATAAGCAATATATTTGCGGACTTCTTTTCTACAACGTATTCTACCAAGTCATATGATTGCACAACAAGTTATCCTTATACTACAACTCATTCTTGTGGGATCTATATTCCTTTCATAAATATTGACACAGTACTCTCTAACTTAAAGTCACTGAAAAACTCGTTCAGCCCTGGTCCTGATGGTATACCAAGTTGTATCCTTAAAAACTGTGCTGCATCACTGTCTGTACCTCTTACTGTAATGTTTAACAAATCTATTGAGTCTTGCTATTTACCATCAGTGTGGAAGAAATCGTATATAATTCCTCTATTTAAATATGGCTGTAAGTCCCAGGTATCTAACTATAGAGGTATCGCCAAAATTAATGCAATTCCAAAACTACTTGAAAAAATTATCACTGATTACTTAACTCATCAAATTTCCTCCATTTTAACGCCTTGCCAACATGGTTTTCGTAATTCCCGTTCAACTATTACTAATGTTTTGGAACTCACTACTACTGTCAACGAAGGTTTTACAAATAAAATGCAAACTGATGTAATATACACTGACTTCAGTAAGGCGTTCGATAAAGTTAACCACAATCTTTTATTACACAAATTATCACTTATGGGCTTTAATAATTCTGCTTTAAAATGGTTAAACTCTTATCTGTCTGGAAGAACTCAGCAAGTTAAGTTTGGAAACACTATATCAAATACCATTTATGTTCATTCTGGTGTTCCTCAAGGCAGTCACTTGGGTCCAATTTTGTTCACTTTATTCATCAATGATCTTCCGACGGTTGTATGTCATTCTAGAGTGTTAATGTATGCTGACGATGTAAAAATTTTTAACTCTTTTAATGATATTAATGGACATAATTTACTGTGTACTGACTTTACACATTTTTCTCAATGGTGCAGCTATAATTTATTAGAGTTAAATGTAAAGAAATGCAAACACATGTCATTTTTCAGACACAATCTAATTGAGACGTCCTATTATATTTGTAATGATATTTTAAATAAAGTTGATACTATATTGGATCTTGGCATACTGTTGGATCATAGACTAAACTTTCGTGATCACATCTCTATAATGGTCAACAAAGCCTACGGTGTACTTGGATTGGAATTTCTAGATCCTTATATTACAAAACTATTATATACATCTCTTGTTCGGCCAATTCTTGAGTATGGATCGATTGTCTGGGACCCTTGTTACTCCATTCATATCAATAGTATTGAATCTGTACAGAAACAGTTTCTAATTTTTTGTCTGCGTGGGCTTGGTTGGAATTCGTATGTCTTACCGCCGTATCAAAGTAGACTTGCTCTAATAAAATTGCCTACACTAAAAAGTCGACGATCGACGTTGAGTGCTTTATTTGTTATGGGACTGGTTCGAGGCGATGTTGATTCGGAGTTCTTACTTAATCAACTATACTTCAACGTTCCTGTAAGACCTACTCGCAATTTTGAAATCTTGGCATTAAAATATTACCGCTCTGTTTATGCTAATAATGATTCTTTTCGTCGCGCATGTGTCAACTTTAACAAATGTTACCATATCATGAACTTATCTGAGAGTAATACCGTATTGAAAAGAAATCTTATTTTATATTTAAATTCTTGAACTAATTTGTTATCTAGTCAGTAAGGATGTAAAATCTATTGACTTA
>OY776282.1:1942836-1957836 GCA_963675445.1 Linnaemya vulpina
TTAGAAGAAAAATTTCCAATAATTACTCAAATGACAAAAGCCATTAAGTTTTACAATAACACGGTGCATAGCACTATAAATTGTACTCCATTTGACGTTATAAACAGTTCCATTGATCACGAACTTATCAAAAGTAGATTGAAAAATAAAAAAAAATATATTGTTCAAAAACTTAACCACAGTAGGGAATCTTATACGGCGAGAAGGAAAAAGGAATTCATAAAAAATTATAAGAACTTAAGGCATAAGGAACAACCAAAATTTGTTAAGCGAAATTTGAAAAATGTTCACTTAACAAATATAAAAAGACAATCTAAATTTACAGATCTGGACGATCATAATAATGATGATAGATAGTATTGACAACCAAGGCACAGAGAATACTACAAATTAATCCCATCACCGAAGAATCAGGACACGCACAAAATTAATTTAAGAAAAGTTGAAGTGGTGAATCAAATGTCCACAATCTTACATGTAATTGATACCAAAGAGTCAAAAACTTAGACTTATATAATAGAGAAATAGTTGAAACAAAAATAAAGACAATAAAATCAAAATTGAAATCGATAATCCCTTTAGAGCTTAGAAAGAAACGAGGACTGTTTATCTTCGTAGGTCATGTCCAAAAACGGTTAACTGGGGTTATGGATGACACTATGTATATGGTAACACTATGAATTACAATAAATTTTTTCACTTACTTCCTTTTTCATATTCATAGAAGCAGCACGTGTTTAATTTTTTAATAAAGTTGAACAGGTTATGGGCCCAGTTACATACCAAGATGGAAAAATTAATTGAGATAGAGAAACTAACTGGGAGGGATAATTACCACAGATGGAAGTTTGCAGTGGAACACGCCATGAAGCTGCAAGGTTATTGGAAGTCGGTTGAAGGCACGGAACAAAATCAGGAAGTGAAAGAAAAGGCAACTTCTAGATTAGTATTGTACATTTCACCAAGTCTCAATGTACACATACAAGGTGTAAAGACAGCAGATGGAATTTGGAAAAAGTTGGAGGCTATTTATGACGACTCTGGTCTGACGCGTAGATGTGGTTTGTTAAGAAAATTAACCACAACACAACTGGTAAATTTCGGTAATATTAGCGAGTATGTAGATACGATTATTGATACTGCTCAAAAGTTAAATCAAATAGGTTTTAAAGTTAACGATGAATGGGTCGGTAGCCTGTTGTTAAGCGGTTTGCCCGAACATTTTGGACCCATGATAATGGCCATCGAAAACAGCAACATAAAAGTCACAGCCGACACCATTAAAACGAAATTGCTACAAGATTTTGATAACTACAACAGCTACACAACTTCCGAATCATTATTTTATTCTAAACAGAGAAACAGAAAACTTCCTGCAAAAGGTAAGAAAATAGTTTGCTGCAATTGCAAAAAGGAGGGCCATATTGCAAAATATTGTAAATTGCCAAAGAATAGACAAAATGGCGGCAACTATGAGAAAACGTTAGCGGCAAGTTTTGCAGCAAAATTTGATAATAGCAACAACATGTGGATAATTGATTCGGGTGCTACTTCCCACATGGTGAGCTGTAAAGATGCTTTTGTTGATTTTAAAAAATTTGAAAAAGAAGACTTTGTGACTGTGGCTAATAACAGCACACTTAAAGTAATTGGCATAGGAAAAATTCGTATAAAGCAAATATTGAACGGTAAGATGGACCTTATTACAATAAATGACGTTCTGTTTGTCCCAGAAATTTGCGCCAATTTGATATCAGTGAGCCAACTTACGAAAAAGGGTTTCGAAGTTAAATTTATTGGTTGTAAATGTGTAGTGCTCAAAAACAACGAAATATTTGCAGAAGCGTTTTTGGAAAAGGGCATGTTTAAAATTAAAGTATCGTCGGAAAACTATGCAGCTATTAGTAGTGAAACATGGCACAGACGTTTAGGCCATACATCAGATATGAATATTAAAAAATTACTATCTAATGAATTTTCAGATAAGTCTGGTGAATTGTCAGAAGCTGAACAAAAAAAAGGTGCTAGTGTGAATACATGCACGCCTTGCTTACAGGGTAAACAAACGCGGTTACCTTATAAGTTTTCTGAATCGAAAACGAATACGCTCTTACAACTTGTTCACACGGACGTTTGCGGCCCTATGGAACAAAAATCAATGGGAGGCGCAGTCTGTTATCTTTTGTTTCTTGATGATTTCTCTAACAATATTTTTGTGTACATGATGCGGAACAAATCAGAAGTTCCCAAATTGTTTAAAGAATTTATAAATCTGGTAAAAACCAGACCGGTAAACGTATTAAAACACTTCGGTCAGACAACGGCCTGGAATATTGCAACAGTCAACTTAAACAAATATGTGCCGACAGCGGCATAGTACACCGAACATCAGCACCCTATAGCCCACAGCAAAACGGGAAAGCCGAGCGTATGAAAAGAACCTTAGTTGAAAAAGCGCGGTCAATGCGATATGATGCACACTTAAATAAAACGTTTTGTGCTGAAGCAGTAAACACTGCAGCATATTTGCTTAATATGATACCGAAAAAAGGCCTCAATGATAAGTCCCCAGAAGAAGTCTGGAGTGGTAAGAGACAAAGCATTAAATTTTTACGTGTGTTTGGATGTGCTTGTATGGTAATGACGCCGAAAGAATTAAGAAAAAAATGGGACCCCAGGTCGAAAAAGTGCATAATGTTGGGATACTGTAAAGATTCGAAAGCTTACAGACTATATGATCCGGAAAAGAAACAAATTCGCATAAGTCGCAACGTGGTATTTCTTGAGGATGAAATGTTTTATTTGAAATCAGATATGTCTGCACCTTCACAAACAAACTCAAAACAATTTCCGAATTTAGTGAGGGTGATATTAAACGAAAATTCGGGTCATGAAGAAATCTGTGCTGCTCAGGGTGAGATTGAAGAAAAGTTAGAATTGAAAGAGTCAAATCATAAAGACGAACAGAGCGCTGATATCGATGACACAGAAAATCAAACGCCGCGACGCTCGTCGAGACCAAGAAAACCACTATATATGGATGACTACATCACCTATATAGCTCAAGGTAATACCGAGGATCCAATAAACTACAGTGAAGCTATAAACAGTCCTGAAAAAGATAAATGGGTAGAAGCAATAGAAAGCGAACATAATTCCTTACTAGAAAACAACACATGGAGCATGGTGAGCAATAAAGGAGAAATAAAAAGTTTGTCAACGAAATGGCTTTAAAAAAAAAAAGAAAACTGCTGAAGGTGTTATTAAATTTAAGGCACGGTTAGTTGCGAGAGGTTGTGCGCAGCGTAACGGTATCGATTTTACTGAAACTTATTCGCCAGTGATGAGATATAATACATTACGATACTTATTATCATTTGCTTTAGAGTTTGATTTACAAATCAATCATTTGGATGTTTGCACAGCGTTTCTTCAAGGAACTTTAGAAGAAGAAATTTATATCGAAGCCCCAGAAGGAATATCGGTTCCGGACGGCAATATTGTACGCTTCAATAAACCACTCTGTGGTCTGAAGCAAGCCTCCAGGATGTGGAACAAGCGATTGAGTGAAAAGCTTATATCTTTGGGTATGAGGCAACTAAAAACTGACCAATGTGTTGATATTGCAAATGAAGGCAGTGAGAATTGAATTATTTTGGCAGTGTATGTGGACGACATGATCGTTTTATGGAAAAACGAAAGTTCAAATTGAAAGTTTAAAAGATGAATTTAAAATGAAGGCCCTTGGGCTTGCAAAATCTTTTCTGGGAGTACGGCTTAATTACAATTTCGAAAAAAATTTGAAAATTTATCAACAACCATATATAGAAAAAATTTTAGAACGCTTTGACATGGTTTCCTGTAACCCAGTCGCCACTCCAATGGACCCAAACAACAAGTTTACAAAATATAACGAAAAAGAGTCCCCTAAAAATGGCAACCATCCGTACCAAGAGCTTATTGGCAGCTTACTATTTTTAGCACAAGTTACCAGACCAGACATCAGCTATGCTGTTAACTTTCTTAGTCGTTTTAATAATAAATTCGAAACACAACACTGGACTGCAGCAAAGAGGGTTTTGCGTTACTTAAAGGGCATAATGAATTTCCAACTGGCATTTGAAAAGAAAACTAGCTTCGAAACCTTGTGTTATTGTGACGCTGACTATGCATCAGATCCTGAAGAGCGAAAATCTGTCAGTGGGTACTTGTTGATGAAGAAAGGTGGAGCTATAGCATGGGGCTCGAAGAAACAACAAACAACTGCACTTTCAACTTGTGAGGCCGAGTATATGGCAATGGGAGTGGCAGTTCAGGAAGTGCTCTGGTTAAGAGGTCTCGAAGAGGAGTTGTGCAGAAGTCAACTACCACCAACTGAATTGTATTGTGACAATCAAAGCGCAATACAGCTTGCCTTAAACGAGTCTTACCATCCGAAAACTAAACACATAGACGTTAGGCACCATTTCATAAGGGATAATATTCTTTCTAAGAAGATCAATCTGAAACCCATATGTTCTGAAGAAATGATTGCGGACATTTTAACCAAGCCACTACCGAGTGTAAAAATACTCCAATTTACTGGAGGTATGGGCTTGAAATGATGTATTTGAATTAACTTTAAGTGAGAATGTTGAAATCCTAAAATTAATTCAACTACAGCAGCAACCTTTTTTTTTATTATATGTATCAACCATTTATTTACTTACTTATTTACACACATATGTACATATATGGTAACACTATGAATTACAATAAATTTCTTCACTTACTTTCTTTTTCATATTCATAGAAGCAGCACGTGTTTCATTTTTTAATAAAGTTGAACAGAATCAATTCAAACACTAAAATTTGCTATTGAGGATGACTAGGAAAATATAACAAAAAAACTCTGCCAATTTTGAAAACAGACACAACGAAATAGTTCCAAGACTTTTGTATGCTGACCAAATGTTTAAGCTATTATACCTAAAAGTGAAAATTGAAGATTGTGACGAGCCAAAAGTCAGAGTTCGTTTTTGGCGCACATGAATCCTACAAGTTACTTTTTTTTTGCCATTGCCCCTCCTTATGTATTATTGCTATTTTCAAATAAGTACTTTAATTAGACCATGATGAAGAATTGTTACTATACTGTAAACAAAAATGGAACATTGAATTACTAATGCTAAAGTTACTTTTAATGATAAATAGTACTTTATATTATACAAATTTAGAACTAAATTTAAAATATTAACGGCCGTTATACGGCTCCATCTGACACCAAATCGGGGCAACATAGACCAGAGATTACTAAATGTTACAACACTGCTGTCCTCAACAGCTGATGGATTATTTGTGTATGTGTAAACGAACACGTGGGGCTGAATATTCGTAAATACGACGACGACACTACATACACAAGGGGATAATATAAAACAGTTGGTTTACGAATAAGGGATGAGTAAGTCGCCGGCCAGCAACTTGATAAGACGCGCAGAGTTAACTTAGAATATTATTCAATTTAACTCAACTAGTCAAACGAAGTAAAAGAGGTCGCTTCTAAGTTGGGTGAGACAGAATTTTATTCCCCACCCCAGTAGAAGAAATTTCCTCTGCCGTGGCTTACTGTGGGTTTTGTCTTTCGTAGGCAGGGTAGAACTTTGTTCACCCTATCGCGTTGACAATAAGTCAGTGAGTTCGTCGTCGCCGTACTGCGATTTCTACTGGACCCTCCAGTACGGTCAGTGTGTAAGAGCGAGGGGAGAACAGCTACCTTCGACGGGCTGAGGCTGATGCAGAATTTTATTCACTCGGTGGCAGCAAATCGGCGTTTAGGTTGTGAGCAGCGACCGTTAGTCGGGACAGAATCTTATTTTCCCGCCAAAAGGCCATCTGCCAAATTCCCCATAATCATAAATGTAGCACCGTGTCGGGCGAGAGCATTTTTATAGAGAGACTACCCGTGTTGAGTACGTGTGTTTAACGGAAGAGTGTTGTCGGTGACTTGGTGTCAGAGTCTAGTGTCTAAATGAGATATACAGCTAGTTTAAGAGAATTGTGAATAAATGCATTATTAAACAGAAAGTTAAAGGTGATTCTAATCTTTCATCAGAAAAAATATAAATATTTGTAACGAACCCTGGAAGCCGCGAGCCTGCCCAGCATAGAGCAAGAAAGCTTCGTTACAATGGCGCCCGAGCAGGGACAATGAAATAAAAGAGAGTTCATCATGATAGAGTGCTTGGTTTCTTAAAGTTTCCTACCGTAAGGAGAGCGGTGTGTCACGATTTAATAATTCAACCTAAAGACTAACGACAAATTGTGAGAAAAAAACTGTGCGGTAAACAACGCATAATTTGATGATTACATGACCATGCAAAGTGAGCAGCCAAGCCTTTTCAAGCAGACAATAAAATTTTTTCCTTTATATTCTGCTTCCATAGGGTAACAGTGCAATCTTCAAGTCGCTAAATAAAAATCAAAACAATGATAGGGTCCCAATTGTCAGCACCGCGTCATAAATTTGCAGTGCAGATAAATAACTGATACCCCTTTGCAATGCCTTGCGATTTTGTGTTTTTATCTATTAAAACGTAGATTTTTCCATGCTATGTCGAATCCTGTATTCGATAGAGGGCATTGTGATAAAATTTCTTTTGGTTCTCCTCTTTTTCGAAGCAAATTGCAATGTTTTTAAGTCGAGAACTTTTCACACGTAAATCTGTAAAGGAATGTTTCAACGAGGTCTAAATTGTAACACATGAAGCAGTTTCTTTCTTTTATAATTTGCATTCGAAATCTCTTCTAAATTTCTGCAACTATTGCTACCTCAAATTAGTGCTCTAATAAAATTTAAGTTAACATCTATTTCTTCCCGTTCTTCTGTAATTTTCTATCCATCTTTCCTTTTTCTGGTAAAAAAAAATTTAATTTCTTATATCTAACAAGATTGTCAACAAAAATAACGTCATTCTAAAATGTTATTGTATGTCTCTATTGTGATTTACAACTTTTAAAAATATATGGTTGTTTTCGCTAAGATAACATTGCCGTTCATGACTCAATTGATTTATGGTTATTTTTTTTTTGTATTATCGTTTACAATTATATAGAAGTTTAATTGACAAAAACGTTCAGTATACACAACTGCTTTTCAGTTGTTTGGTCTCTGTCAATTGTCAGTTTACTTAAATATGAAGCGTAAAAAATGGAGAAATCGTAAGTTAAAACATATATTGCTTCACATATTCTGATTTATCAGCTTTTAGGATATTATGGGCGGCTTATTCAGCTTGTGGAAATCCATTTTATGCAATTTGTCGATACGCGGTAGTACCATAGCCATTTCAACCACAAGATGCTGTGTTTCATAATAATAAAAATTCGCCTGAAACTCACCTCAATGGTATGATCTCTCTTTGGTCAGCTCTAGCAGACTAGCAAAATTTGGTACAAGGCGCCTGTAGTAAGTACAAAGGCCCAGAAAGCTTCGCAACTCATAGAAGTTTTTAGGACGACAATGTTCCTGTACTGCTCGAATATATGTTCATCTGTTGCCCAAATAGTTTACTTCTTCCTGGAACAATGCACATCTCTTTAGGCAGAGTTTTAATCCAGCTGAAGATATCCGTTGAAGAACTTCTGCCAGGTTCTTAAGTTGCTCATCTAAAGTTTTTCCATTTCGACTATTTCATCTAGATAACCAAGCATGTCTTCTAGTGAGTACCCTGCAGTACTTGCTCCAGTAGGCGTTCAAATATGATTGGAGCGTTGCAGAGACTAAATAGCATAACTATGAACTATCAGAAACCGTCGCTTGCGCTGAAGGCTGTTTTCTCCTTGTATATCTCTGCAATATCCACCCTCCAATATCCGCTTTGCAAATCTATTGGTGGGAACCATTTTGAACCAGATAGCCTTTCTGTAGTATCGTCAATTCTGGGGAGCAGTTGGCTGTCCTTCTTGGTAATTTCGTTGAGCTTCCTGTAGTCTACACAGAATCTTTTACTGCCATCTTTCTTTTTAACTAAGACCGTTTTACTGCCATCTAACTTTTTAACCGTTTTGCTACATTTTATTTACTAGGTCTCTGACTTCATTACGCTTCGCTAGAGGTACACTTCGGGGTGGTTTAATCGGCCTCGCTTCCCCTGTGTTGATTTCGATTTTCACTATAGCGGTTCTTCTGGCTTTAGCTTGCCGCAGCGTAGACGCTGACATATCTATTTAGCAGCTGTTTGGTTTTTTGTTTGTCTTTTGCTGCTAGTCCTGCTATCCTTTTCTCTACGTATTCCTCAAATTGCTCACGCTCTGCTGGAGTACATTGGCGTATGTTTGAGTTTTCCTTGATGACTTTTACGTGGCCTGAGTACATGTATGGAGATCATTCCGCCTTTGCTAGCGTTGCTGTTATTAGCTCTCTGTTAAAATTTGTTGATTTGATCAATCGGTTGTCCGTACAATCTCCGTCCATACGTGCCCTATGACTGTTTCGGAATGTGGTGGTAATGTATGACTACAAACATCCAACACCTTTCTCACTTGCTGTTTATTGTCAAATCCAACATCAGGTGGATTACGCCAAATAATCAGCTGCCATATATAATAATGCCATGGTTTGTCATGAAATCGGCTCTAATAATGACTTCATCGATTATATCAGCTACAGAAACCACATGCTTCAAGCTGATGTTGACTATAGTCACCTTTACGTCAATCTTACCATAGACAGTGACAGGTTCTCCTTGTGGAGACTCATTGTGCTTTTGAGCTCTACACCTTACTTGCGATGTAATGCCCCATTATATTAACTCTATGGTCTTCTCTGCAGCATCCTATCCATTTTTACTGGTAACCGTCGCGAAATGAAAGATGCTGTGGCAGTCGAGTTTTTTTATTTTGTCCTCTATAGCATGCAATTTATCATTGAACTCCTTTACATGTATCTCCAGGCTATTGCTTTCTAGATTGTGGTCTCTTTCTTTCAGAACTGCGAATTTTCTCCACAGAATACACTCTCTTATTTATCGCTTCAGAAATTTGTGCCAGTGTCTCATTCGTAGATCTACTTAATATCAGCAGTTTCGTTTAAACTTGGGTTACAAACGTTTCGCTGTTTTTCTTCATTTCGATCACCATAGCAGCGTCCTGGTTCTCAAACTCTTATGTTCCGATGTCCATTTCACGGCTCTTGAAATCTTCTATTAGTATCCTCTGAATTTAGTTTTGTTACCTACTGTCGGTAGTTCCAGCTGGCTCAGCTCCTTTTTTTACTTTTTAACTTTTTGCTCATAAAATTTTATCTCTCTACAGTCTTTTAATTTTGAATGTCCGTTTTCCATTATATTATAATAACCTTTTATTTTTCTTTTATATATTGCAACTTGTTTTTTTATTATATTTATTTCAAAATGTCCTTTCTAATTTGATTTTAAAATCCCACTTCTGATACCTATTTTTACATTACACTAGACCTTTTGGCAGAAAAGTGGTTTTATTTTCTATCCAGGATTCGTTTGATTGCAATAATAATAAAACAGTAACTTATTGAATTTAAAAATAACGCTGCTCAGCAGCCAAATCCTCCTTTGAATAAAACTATTTGGACTATATAGATTTTGATGCGCCAAACTCGAATCCGTTTTCGGAACCGCACGATATCAAATTAAAACTGATTCACTTATTGTCCATCAACTTTTGCATATACTGCTACAATAAATATTAGAATCTATCCTAATGTTCTCGATTTAGAATTACAGGTCAATGAAAAATACCATGTTATAATTTTTAAATCAACGACCCATGCAAAATACCGTTGTACTTTAGTTCCATTATCTGCTCACCTAACGAAATCTATCGTCATATTTCTATAAAGTTGGTTGCATTACAATACTGGGTGCCTGCAGTAAATTTAAAATATAATCTAAATTTTTGAACCGATTTTTATGGTTTATAGCTCTTTTCATTTCTAAGATCTGTAGTTATTAGACAAAGGTGCAAAGTGTGGAATATTTGCTTTAAATTTATTTAAATTGCATATTTAATCTGAAAAAAATTATGAATTTTGCAGGAAAAAAATTTTTTTCTCGATTAATTTCTGAATAATTCCAAAACAATAAGAGATAAAGAAAAACTGTATGAGACTATAATAAAAACAATTTTGTTACAAATCGTTTGGTGTTTTACTTTTTAAAATCAGATGACTCGTTTCCGAGTTAGGTTGAAATATGTCTACGTACCTGGCTAATTTAGTGGCAAAAAATTGCCACGCTCATAAAAAAAAATCTGGACCTGAAGGAAAAAACCCGAAAACGGATTCGAGTTTAGCGCTTCAAAATCCATACACCGCATATAGTTTTGTTTAAAGGAGCGACAAAAAGTTATTTTTTGCAGAGCAGTGTAATAAACGGGCAACACTTCATTTACGTTTGTAATTACTGTTTCATACTAGGCGACGATGACACGCATTATTGTAAAACCACACTTCTGGTAACTTCGCAAGACATCTGGTCATTGCTTTTACGTTGTTTTGGAAACTATTGTATTTTAATATATAGGGGGAACCATTTTTTCTCAGAATTGATGTTGTTACCATATCTCGTTGTATCCTGATTGTTATATTTCCCTTAATCTGAATTTTAGTTGTTCTTTACTGACCAGGGATGTTACATATGTTTTATCAGTCAGAGTTGAAATAATTGTGCTGCCCAATACATATAGCCAGTTTGCCGTTAAGTTTGTATCTTAACTAGAAACTTCATAATTGTTTCAAAGTTTCAAACTTCTCAACTTATAAAAAGACTTCCAAAAACCATCTGAGAATTATGTTAAATAAATTAACTATAAAAATTCACAAACGATTTCAAAAAATCACATTATAATAAGTGTAGCAGGCTATGAAACTTATACAAACCAAACCCAACAAACAACTTTTATTCGATATGACTCTATTTTATTTTTCTATACCTTTATACAATTAGAAATCCCTTGGATAACAATGAAAGTATTTATAAGGCAAAATGAAAAATAAAATTTCAATTGAATTGTTAATAAACTAATTTTTTGACATATTGTCATTGTACTAAGTACAATGACAATATGTCAAAAAATTAGTTTATTAATATATATATATATATATATATATATATATATATATATATATATACATATATATACACATATATATACATATATATACATACATACATGCATACATATATACATACATACATATATACATACATACATATACATACATATACACATATATATACATACATACATACATACATACATACATATACATACATATACACACACATACAAATACATGTACACATATAACTACATATACATCCACACACATATACATGTATATACACCTATATACACATAGGCAATAATTTTAACAATTAATATAAATTAATATATAATAACAATAATACAATAAATTATCCCTAGCAAATAATAATTAATATTAACAGTTATATTATGTAAATCTGCAATTCTTACTAACTAAATGTCTATAATTCGGTGCTAATTTTTCTGTATCTATTTTAAAATTTATCCTGTGTGATGAAGGTACGTTTATTATTTCTAACATTTCTAACATTAATCGACGTTTGTAGTTATTTTCTGTATTTAATATTGAAACATTTTCAAAATCTGGAAAATGATATGCTTTAGAACAATGGGAAGATAAAGCTGTTTTTTGAGAATTTATATCCCTATATTTTTGATCTGATTTGTGACCTGCTATCCTAGTCTTTAATTTATTCTTGGTCGTACCTATGTACACTTTATTACAATTCTCTATATCATTACCCTTGCATGATATTTTATATACTAAATTTGATCTATCCCATTTTTAATTTTATCTTTATTTTTACTAAGTAGTCTGTTTAATGTATTGTGTGTTCTATGAGCTATTCTATATTTACCTGTATCGTAAATTTTAGATTTTGTCAACCTTTGATATTCCTGGTATGTATGTTAACGATTTAAATAATTTTTGTTCTGTATTAATACTAGTATTTTCTGTTCTTCCATTTCTATATTGTGATATTAATTTATTTATAATATGATTAGGAAAATTGTTATTTTCTAATATATTTATAACCTTCTTTTTATTGCTATAGTGAAATTGTTTGTCACTTATATTTAGAACCATTTCTATAAAATTTTTAGCTGTGTCTACCATGTTTTGAATAGTAATTAATAATGCTTCCCGAAGCAGTAGGTTTCTGGAACCAATCTATTATTAATTTATTACCTCTCCTATAACATATTATCTATCTCCGATGTATGAATCATCTACATATTTTGTCACTATTTTAGGTTTTATATTAAGTTTTTGAATTGATTTGTCTAATAATTCCTCCATTACTGCTATTATTGGAGATGCTGGTGATCCCATAGGAAGACCCCTTTGTTGCATATATATTTTGCTATTATATTGAAAATACCTATTATCTTCTATACAAAATTTTACAATACGGAAAAATAAATGTTTGTCAATCCTTGTATACCTTGTTATCATTTTTGATTTGTTGAATTGTACTAATTGCAAAATCAATAGGTACACTTGGGAATAGGGAAACTACATCAAAAGAAATCAAGCTTTCATTATCAGATATACGTTAGCTCCTAATTTTATTCACAAATTCTATTAAATTTTTGATATTATATTTGGAATCCTTCGTAATATTTTTTTAAATATTTTTAATATATCTGCATAGTTCATATGAAGGTGAATTAATAAAAGAATATATATATATATATATATATATATATACATATAGGCCTTAATGGAAAATTTTCTTTATGAATTTTTGGTAATCCATATATACGAGGAGCAACTGCAGCATTTGTTCTTAGCCTATTCTTATCATTAGATGTTATAATATTTTTTCGTATTTGGTTGTTGGATCTCTATTAATTATTTGATATGCTTTAGAACAATGGGAAGATAAAGCTGTTTTTTGAGAATTTATATCCCTATATTTTAATAATTTTAATTGTAATTTGTAATATCTCCTACAATACTATTGATTCTTAAATCATAACCCTGTTTATTAATGGATACAGTTACATTACATTTGCAATAAGTATATCATTATTTTCCCTTAAGAAATTAGCAGCTTTCTTAGCTTTATCTAATATAAACTTATCTCTATTTGTTAATTGAATTTATCTTGTCCAATTCAAAGTAAGTCCCCTCAGATCTAATAGACTTAAGCTAGCGTTTTTTCCAATCCTCGCAACACTTTTAAAACGTGCTTTTTGGTATCAGCAACAGCTCCTATATATATATATATATATATATATATATGTATATATATATATATATATATATATATATATATATATATATATGTATATATTTATATATATGTATATATTTATATATATATATATATATATATATATATATATTGTTACGTTTTTAGACCTTTTCGTAAAAACGGTTTTTTACTTATCCTTCAAGGATTCGTTTTATTGCATCAAATTAAAACACGGACAAATTAATTTTAAAAATATAATGCGGCAACACTTTATTTACTACTTTTTTAACACGAGTATTTGTACTACTCAAGACTTAGCTATGTTAACATGTCTATATTCGAAATCACACTAACTCTCTGAGATCTGCCAGCACCTTTATATAGCAAAAATTACGTCGTCTGGTAACTTCGCGACACTTCTGGGCATGGTGGTTGTATTTTACTTAACATATAGCTATATACGTGTGTTTGTGTAGATGAAAATGCTGACTTGTGTGTTTTGCCTATGGTAACTATGAGTGGTTGTATGGATGAGTGTTCTGTGTCTTGTGTGGTTTTATTTCTTCTTCTGATACGTGTATATGGTTTTGTATACTTGTGAACCTGTTTAGCTTTATTAGCAGCGAATACTTGTATACAAGATCGTTAAGAGTAACATCTCTTAGCATTTATGTTGCTAGGTTTTTCGTTGTTGTTATTTACACTTATTATTGGCAAAGCCTCGAATGATCTTGTATATTTCGGGGTATTAAATTTCCGTTAATTTGAATATTATATATATTGTGTTGACCAGGGTTGTAACATTAGCGGATGTTAATTTTTATAAAAGCAGGCCTGTTGACATATTACTAGGGGCTGACTTATATCCTAGCATCATTTTAAATGAAGTTCGCCGCAATGTTGTTGGATCTCTCATGAGTCAAAAAACAGTTTTTGGCTGGATTTTCACAGAACCCATAAATTCATCGAAAATTGATTCAGTTCATGTTTTCACCACTTCTGACAACTTGAACAAAACTTTGTTGAAGTTTTGGGAATTGGAAGAAATTCCCGGGGGAAAGCTTATGTCCCCATCGGATAAATTTTGTGAGGATCTTTATAAAAATACCACTCAAAGGGATTCAAATGGTACGTATATTGTATCATTACCTTTTAAGCCAAAGTTTCCTTATGATGTGAGCTTGGGAATATCGAAATCAAGCACTATGAGACAATTCTTTCGCATCGAATCGTCTCCCTCTCTCTCGAAAACCGGAAATAAAGAGAATGTATGATGAAGTCATAATGGAGTATCTGAAACTGGGACACATGCGACCCGTTAAATCCATTAATCAAGCCATCACCAATTCATGCTACTTACCACATCACTCGGTCATTAAGCCTGAACGGAAAACTACCAAATTGAGAGTAGTTTTTAATGCATCAAATCGGACTTCTAATGGAAATAGCTTGAAAGATTGTTTATTTACAGGACCTACTTTACAATCTGATTTAATTACTTTGATTCGACGTTGGCGTTTGTCCGAGTTCGTTTTTAATTGTGACATTTCTAAAATGTATCGTCAAATTTGGGTTCATCCCATACTGCATTTCAAAGAATTCTTGACCGAAATTCACCGGATGAAAACATAAAGGAGTATGAGCTGAAGACTGTGACTTTTGGGTTAAATTATGCTGCCTATTTAGCAACTCGGACATTACTACAATTGGCAGGGGATTGTGAGGAAACGTTTCC